>VZSE01009779.1:1242455-1316988 GCA_013398275.1 Promerops cafer
CGGCGCTCCCGACACGGCGCCTGAGGAACGGGGGTCCTGCTGCGCGGGGCCGAGAGACGCCCGGTCCAGGGGCAGGGACGCGTCCCCCACGCCCCTCGTCCCCGCGGGGGAGGCGGGGGCGGCAGCGCGGCCGACTGCCCTTTGTACCGGAGGTCCGTTCCGTGCGGGGCCGGGAGCTCCCGGTCCGCCGTCAGCCGGACTCTATCCGCAGCGAGGCTGCGTCGCCCCGCAGGAGCTCGGACCCTGCGATGTCAGAGGCCCGGCCGGGCACCGCACCTCCTCCTCCTCCTCCTCCTCTTGGAGGAGAAAGTCCTCAGACCCGAGCCAGCGTTGAGGTTCTATCGCGAGCATCTTTAGGGAAGGAAGGCCGGGGGAATGCAGGGCACGGAGCGTGAGACCCCGCGATCCGGCACCTGGGCGGGTGGGGCGCTACCCCCGCAGCGGATCGAGGGTTGCTGGGGCCCCCCGTCGCACCCGGGGATGCTGTCCCGCGTCCTCTCGTCTGCCCCGTCTCCTCTGATGCTCTACCAGCTTGCATGAGCCACCTACCTACCGTCCGCGAAGCTGGGGAGGATGAACAAGAGGTGGCCGCGGCATTCATGGGTCGGCAGAGTAATCTAAACTCACGTTTCTGCTCCAGAAATCATGTAAGCCTTTTAAACTAACTAACTCTAAGAAGAGGCTGCGAAAGATCTGGTTCCAAGCACCTCTGGGCACCTCTGGTCTCCTCAGAAAAGCAGACCCCAGCCACACGGGCATCCAGGGGCATTTGAGCCAACACCTCCCACCTCGCGGAAGAGCATCGCGTCTTTGTGCATGAAGTAGTGCAGGGGAGGACTTTTCTGCTATGACTGTTGCAAGCTGCCCAATATTTAAATATCCAGAGAGCCACAGTGAGGGTGGGAGCCGGAGCGAACGCACGGTGATTCACCTCAGCACTCCTGACAAACATGTCAGTGCGGATAGCAGGTAGTGGGGTGTCTTCCCAGCAGGTGGAGTCAGGAAGCAAACAAACTTGCTCAAAAGGTACCACCACCCGGCTGAGGACAGCTTTTTTCTTTCGTTTTTCTGTGTAAAGGATGTTGCTGCCATCAGATAAAATAAACGCTGAGTTTAAAGTCGCCTGGCTTACTTGTGAATGGGAAGTTAGTTCCTACTGAAGCGGTTCTCAGGTGTTTTTCTTCCATCTGCCACTTTCTCTTACAGACTACAGCCAAATTTTACAGCCTGCCTTTCTCACAGAAACCTGCATGCAAAAGCAGCTGGCTGCCTTTTTGCAGCTCAGGCCATTCTGAGAAGGGTGGGAGGGACAGGAACAAGGGAGCTTAGTGCTCTGAAGGAGGTGCTGGGCTTAGCATGCATCAAGGTCCAAGAAAAAAGAACTTCTTGCCACTTTTCCCAGCAGCTGATAAAAGAGTTCCTCCAGATAATAGCATCAAAGAAAAATTGTCTTCCTTGATATTGGGGGTGGGAGGCCAACCATAGCAAGAGTTGAGACACTCAAGGAATACCGATGTAAATTGTTATCCCTTTAGGATTTAAACTTTCACTGTAAGTTTTATCCTTTACTCTTGTGGAGACAGCAAAGAGAAAAAGTGGAAGCTGCTTTTATGAGCTCTCATAGTGCCACGATTGCTTCACTCTTCACAGCATTCTCTGGTAGGAAAGTGAACAGTTAGGGGAAGTTCTCATTAGTGGCACTAGGTCTGGCACCACGGGGCAGCACCCCTACGGACTCACTGCAGTCATGTCCCTCTCATGCTACAGCTGCCCTGAGGTGGGCTTGGGTGAGTCACAGTTCTAAATGCTTCAGATGTTTGTGGAAGAGCCGCTGCTGAGAAGCAAAACCTTATGCTGAAGCCTAGGGAAAGCAGGAAGATCCCCCTTCCTGCCCCTGCAGCAGTAAATTGAAAGAGGTAAAATAGAGAGCTAGTTTCTCCCAAGGTCCACCTATTTAGGATATTTTTGTATGTTATCCAGCTAACGCTGTTCATTCTATGATTGGAATGCATCACATTTTCACCAACAGTTTTATATTTATTTCAGAATGGATTGCATGTTGCCACGTTTTCTTAGTGAATAGTATTCATCTGCTTAAGTATAAATCTGTCATCCCATAATGTGGAAATAGCTTTCCTAAGGTTTGGGTGTTTTGTTTATAAACTCCCATTTTGTTAACCATTACCTTGGCAGAGAAGCAGCACTTTCTCATTTGTTCTGCTATAAGCAATTCCCTTGTGCCCCATAGGACTGCAAGCATGAGTACTTACTGTTTAGAATGTGTGTGAAATACTGAGCCCACCCCTAAATAACCACTGGAAATTATTAACTGTACCTCAATGGTTTTATTTCTGCTTGTGCTCAGGAGTCATTACAGCACTGAATTCTGAAGGGAAGAGGCTGAGCTAGTGTTTTATGTTATGATATTATAGTTTTGCTTTGTATGTGAAAAGTGAAGAACATCTAAACTTCCAAAATTTCAGTGATTTTATTCTCTTATGAGGGAAAACTTTTTTCCACACAGTATGGAAAATTTTGCAGTTGAATAGTTTGTCTCATTTACACCATCTTTTATTCTGTAAATATATTTTGTTTTCCTTTAATGGTACTAGAAATAAGGATGCCATTAGTGAAACAGGCACTGTCCTAATTTTGTTGGTCAGGTGAAGAATTTTAAAGAAAAATTCCCAGCTGGATCTATAACCTTTCCATGAATTGTGTAGAGATATTTCCAAAATCATTTGCAGATGTCTGCATTGCAAGCTGTTTGGAGACAAGCTATTTCCTGTCATAATGTATATGTCTTTCTTGCTTGGCATGGTGTACCCCATAGGAATTACCCAGAGCACAGTATTATCAAAGAAGAGGTTGTTCAGATTTAGTTTGTTTGAAGCATGGGAAGTGTGAGCATTGAGCTGTCTACAGAAGACTGTGGTGGCATGTTGTATCCTTTGGTAGAAGGATTGTAATTAATGCATTTGAGTGAGGGCTACATTCATAACTTGAATAAAATACTGGAATTGGCAAAACACAGCATTTAAACAAAAAGGGTAGAACATTCATCCTAATCCCGTTCAGGGTAAAAAGAATGGGAATTTGCCATTAGTTTTAGCACAAGTTACATCAGTCCCTATAAGGCTTCCATAGGAATATTTAATTTGTTTACATACAACTTGGTAATGTTCACTCCTGGAAGTGACCTGACTGAAAACTCTGAGAATAGTAAGAGCACAGTCAGCAGCAATGCAGGCTTCCAAATCCTGCCTGCTGGAAAACACATCGGCTACATGAGGGGGAAATTCATGGAGTGACTATAGCTGCTGCTCAGACCAAGCATCACTAATGAGATAATTTTTCTTTTAATTTTCAGAAAAAGAGATTACTCCGGAATTGGGGTTTGCAGAGTGACAGGTTTTAACATTTTTAAGAAGCTACTGCCGGTTGCAGAAGTCCATTCCAAACATGAAAGGCAATATCAGAAGTATAGAAATGCTCAAGTGACTGGAAGACATACGAACAGTTTGGACTAGGGTTATTAGAGGAAGGGAACAGTGTTTTATTTCTAATCCCAGAAGCTATCAAGTTATCCAAGAACAGTCTTTTTAAGACAACTCTTTCCAAAATTAATGATTGAGTTTAATTTTTTGTTAGCTTTGTTTGTAGAAACCTGAAAAATCAAGACTTTTGTGTTTATCCAACATCAGATATCTCATTAGAATGATGCACAAATTGTTTTAATGTCACAATAGATTTATTTAAATCAATTGCTTAATGCACAATAATCTCAGTAACTTTCTTAATGTACAAAAAAGGCATGGGTAATTACATTTGCCTCCTTGCTTAAATGTCTGTTTTTAATTTATATTACGTTATTTAATCTATCCAAGTGTTGACTCTTCAGTTCACATCTCAGGACATTCAAAGAGGATCTCCAAAACATTTTGAAGTGAAGGAAAAAAATCCCAACATATACTTCTAAAAGATAATTTGTTGGGTTTTAGTGCCTTTTGGGGTTTTTTAAAGAACAATATATTCAGTCAGTATATCGGAGACACAAAAAGCAAAGAAATAGAAAATGAAAAATACAGAAAATTTACTTGTATTCAAGTTTTCAAAGAATAAACAAAAATGAATAGAGACATTCCAGCTGTTAGTACTTATGCCACATTCAATTTTCTCTAGAAGAGGCTATTTCAATTTAGCAATACATGTTTTCATTAGTACAGCACTCTGTAATTATCCATATTGGTAGCAGAAACACAGTGGGCTTTGCTTGCACTGTGTAGAGGAGGGAAAGGGAAAGCAAACAAGATAATGAAAATCTAGGGAATGTTTCCAAAGAGTGGGCATCTGATTCCTGCAGAATGAGCAAGTATTTTCCATCTTCACTTGGAATCCTATACCCTAGGCTTCATTAAGCCAGTGTGTAGCTGTACATGATTCTAGAGAGAACCTCAGCCAAGCAACAAAAGAAGAGCTCTTCAGGAGAATTAAATGCACTGAGAGTTACAAGAAATGCTCTCTCTGGTGCTTGTACAGTATATAAATCATAAAATATTCTAGATTACACAAAATTTCCCTGGAAACTATTTCAAGAGCCTTATGAGATGTCTACAAACCAGCAGCAGCCATATTTAATTAATCATACATACTTATAAAGTCCCATCAATTTCAGTTTTACCTTAAATCAAAAATGTAGTTTAAAACAAGAAAATTCACATTATTTGGAGTTACAGGCAATGTAAGGATGTATTAAAACTCAAGACTCATCTATGTATTTTCAAAGAGATCTATCTTTTCAAGAGTGGGCTGGGGTCTATGTATCATTAAGGCTTTGCTTATCCCCTCAGTATATGTTTTAAATGAAACTAAAGCAGTGCTAAAAGGTAATACTGGTTTTGTGAAAAAAGGTGAATTTTGGTTCAAATCCTTACTCTAGACAGAAATTAATATTTCTGATTAGCATGGTATTTTAAAAACTCTTATTGCCTGAAAAATATAACTGTAATAGACACATAACTGATTAAACCCCAGCTCTTGACAGTAAATGTAGGCTTAATCACTCTCATTATCATCATTTGTTTCTCACTCAGTTTGACATGCGTAAAATTAGGCTCTGGCCCTCCAAACAAGTTGGTGTGTAGAAATCTCCTTGTGTTGGGTGTGAAAGTTCTCCCACAGCACCATGACAAGTGACTGATACAGAGTTCCTTGGGTGCAGAGATGTTTGCAGGGTGGAGGCGTTAATCGTAGCCTTTAGAAGGAGGCACTGCTGTCTCCCACCCACAGAATGCCTGCCAGATCCTGGGATCACAGATCCATGCATGTACTGGAGCAGTGAGGGGCCTCACATACACTCGGCCATAATGGCAGGTAGCACAGGGAAGCTGGGAAATGTTTCACTTGCCTTTATGGCTGATTATAAGTATCACAAAGGTACATTAGAGAAAAAATCTAATTGATTTTTCTCAGCTTTTTAAGTGAAGAGGAAATTGGCAGAATTCATTTGAAATGGGTAAGCACCTTTATGCAATATTTAGAGACAGAGCAGCTGAAGAGGCTGATAGTTCAGATAGTTTTGTCCAGATACATCTGATTTCCCCTATAGTCTACTCTTCTCCTTTACTCTGCAGCCTATAAAGAATCTGCAGAGTAGGGACTAATTTTCAGCATTTCATCCAGCATCATAATTATAAGCCATGTGAGTCTAGAGGGTTTGATTAGTATGAGAACATCAGCTACTACTTTTATAGTTAACCTTACTGTAAGGAATGGGGAACACAATTATGAGTAGATTTCTAAATATACAGTACATATTATGGAAAGTAGGATGAGAATGTTTGCATCTCAAAGAACTTAAGTTTAGGTTCTGATGACAAAACAAGTAGGTGATTGCATGCAGGTAGGGCCAAACACTAGCTTGGAAAAGGGAGCTAGCAGGAAAGCACTACAGAGACAAAATTCATGCTTATCATGTGGATTCACATAACAAATTCACCTTCTCACTTCCAGTGTTATTCTCCTCTCACTTCTCTTCACACATGCACACAAGTGCCATATTTATTCCAGTATGGCTAGTAATTGAATATCTTTGACGCTGTTTTTCCTGTAACAGCTGCCCATTTAAATCGCACCAACCAAACTTCTAATAGAAACTAAATGTACTTATTGAGGATCAGATGCTCAGAGAGAGCTGCAAATCACAGAACACAAGTCTTGAGGGGAATGTCTGAGCGTAAAAATGTTGCTTACCTTTGTCTGAACCTAATGATTCACTCTGTACAGCAGAGGCACAGATGGCTGTGCATCTGAGGTCTCCCTTAGCTCACCTGCTTTCCCCCTGACACATAAGTGAAATCACATCCAGAGGTCCTAGCTCAGTCCTGTATTTCTGAAAGAGCACTGTAAGGCTGGTGCTTCTTCAGTCATTTGAAACATACAGGGACAGGGGTGAGAGGTGTCTGGCTCTAGAGGGTCCAGACATTTAAATGTAACAAGGTCTCCCAGAGGAATCTCATTTTGTCTGCCTCTATTTTTCTCTATTTCTATTCTTGATGCATTTTATGGCTTTGAGGTACAACCCTCTCCTTAGCTCTTCTTATCATCATGAAGTCTTTGGAGGCAGTCATGTCTAAAATACTCCTCTGTGTTTTGTTTTTAAACACTCTGCTATTTCAAAGAGAAAAATAAATTCTAGAAAGAGAGGAGATGCAGGAGTTGTCACCTTCATAAGTCCAAACCAGTCATTTTAGTTATTGCTGAATATCAAAAAGCAAGAATATTCAAAATTTTTCAATCAGAAAACTGTCAATGCATTTGAGTCTTGGCCCACGACATCTTTTCTGTTTTTCTTTAGGACTTTGTCTGTGGAACATATTTGGAAAAAGATTTAAAGGTTTCTTTCAGATGACAGTGAAAAATCTGAAATTTTTACATAAATAACAAATGTCTCAGACAATAAATTGCAACTGCAAAGTAAATCTTATCTTGTAACTTCCTGTATGATGTGGTTTTAGCATTTTTTTATGCTGAAACTTTTCTTGAACTGTTACTTTTTGCTGCTAGGTCCTAAGAATAAAGATATGCCATATTTTTTTTTCTATTCTGAGTTGTGCTTCACCTCACAGGGGTTAAACAAAGTTCTTTTCAAATTCTTCGTAGCCTTTTTATCATTTCGTAGATTTTTATCATTTACAGAATGTGAAAATAATTCAAATTCAGGCAGCAAATATATCCTGGACTGTCATCTTTCTCCACACTACTCAGGCATACACATGTACACAATTACATCTTTATTCTTTAGTAATATTGATCCATTTGTTGTCCAGTGTAATGTTCCCCCCTGAACTGTGAACACAAGTCAAATGTTAGCTGGATACTCAAAGAAGGCTGCAAATCACAGAAGAAAATTTCAGAGAGATGTGCTTAAAATTTCTGGTCCCAGTTTGAGCACGTGGTGTGAATTCAATAACGATAATTTCCACCCTTTCTAAAGAGGGTGAGTCCTAAGGACATCATTAGAGGTGTGGTGGGACCAGTTTGACTGAATGTTAATCTTATGCATATCCTGATCTTTTGTGAGGCTGGCATCATTTTTCTCAATGTAACATCACTAAACTCACTTTTCAAGGTGAGTTTTTCTAGTTATTGATGAATTTTGTTGGGGCATGGAACCTGGCTCACCACATCTCTACAAGCATGGGTCCTTAGAAGATGAGTTGGAAACTATGGGTCAGTAATTTTTAATACATAAATAAAGTGTTTAACACTAATATTATTTCCATATTTATTAAACCATAATGAAAACTGAAACCTTTGTGGCTTTCGTTCTTTTGTTCTTCTCTCTGCAATCATGTGGGAAGGTGTGTGGTATGAGTCATATATTTTAGATGACACAATTCTTGTTAAAGATCTAGGACATTCATTTAAAGGTGTTTCCAATCCCTTCCAAGGAAAGTCAGACAGGATATAATTCCCTTCTTCCCAAAGTAACTTCAGTCACACATCACAGTGTCATATGTATAATTTAATAACAACAAGCACATAATGTCCAGTGGGCTGAACTTGTTTCTGCAAGTCCATTTTACTTTCCAGTATAAAATGTTTATGAGATATTCTTTTAGCTGTTCAAGATCAATAAACCTTTTTCCTGTAGGGTGAAGGACTCTGCTCTTTTTGCTATGTATTTTGATTGATGGTTTTTTTGCTCTGTTTTGTTTTTTTTTCGGGGTGAGGTTGAGAATGCAAAAATATTTGAAAGGTGTGGCTACAGATTTTGTTTATTTGTCTTTTTTCTTTTTTGTAACTATTATGAAGCTGCTAGAGATATTTGTGCCCAGAGAAAAGCCATTATATCAAGATGAATTTTCTTGCTGTAGAATGTATTTAGTTCAGACAACAAAGCAATCCAAATAGTGAAGGTTTGTTTCGTGGAACCATGTCTACAGTCTCTTGGAAAGGACTCTTTCCTCTGAGTTCACAATGTTCAGGTCAGGAGACTATCTTTTGATTCAGTAACTATTACAAGAAGGATATGTAGCATGAGCCTCATGAGGAAAAATGAAAAATGTCTAACTGGGATGGCTCAGTGAAAGATGACAGTGATGCTTTCATTGACATCACTGCTAGATAACTTCTGAAAACACATGGCACTTACCTAGTTGCCTAAAACTGGGTCTGACTACCCTACTGAATGTTTGCTCAAGAACATAACTCTTGTTGCTCTTTTATATCTGTAGAGAAGAGTGAAGAGAGGCAAGCAAAAATGCTGAGCAGAGTATTACTATGCTTTTGTGTATGTTATGCTGTTTCTAGGAAACTAATGACAAATAAGATTGGTTGGATTTTATTTGAGACTGAATGTACCTTACCAACTTGTTGTTGAGTGTTCTAACTGCATACATACTGTACTATCTAGTTATCTAGGTAACTGAAAGAAGAGTTGTAACAAAGGGTTATACTGAAGTTGCTAATTTTGCAATTTGTGAGGAATACAAGTACTAGATGAGGAACTGGACAAAATACTACTTTGAGAAGGAAGACGGGACGAGAGAAATCTCCTCCTGCTCCAGCACCATTTTGTTGCTTCATAATTTTGAGGTGAAATAAAAACACTCTTTCTGGTAATTTCTAAGAGGTAGGATGATGTGGGATGCTGCCTTGGCCCCATCATGCAGGAAAGTTCATCTGATATACCTATTGTGCTAAATACTCACTTCTAGGTTTAGATACACTGATGTCCTCAAGACTCATTTAGACCATGCAAAAGGCAAGAAAATTCTCTCCATTACAAAAGCACAGTAAGTAATCTAGCAAAAAGGTTTAGAAATTGTCCCAGACATCTGTATTTTCCTGGAAGATAGTTCAAAGGCTGTTTCACACTGAGGAGAGTGAATATGATGGCTCCCTGTTTATCTTCTCATCTGCTTTGATGTCCTAATCTGGACATGATAGAAGGGAACTTGCATGAATCCTGCTCCAGAACCCTAGAAGACCTTTTCTGATTCTACTTCTGGTATTTCTGTGGTAGATTTTGGTATGCTTTTAAAATAAAAGTTTATTTTCTTCCAATCTGACACTTACAGATTGAAAACACATCAACTTTCTTTTTTCTTCTTTTCCCCAAATATGTCTCTAGAATCTCTTTGTCATTGTATTTGAATTCTTTTTTATTTAATTGTCTTTATGCACTTCTTTCTCCCCTAGTGTCCTTTGGAGCTATCTGAGATAGAAACAGTGTGCTGCCAATGAGCAAGAGGAGCCCTTGGGAAAGTTAAGAATTAAGTAAAACAAGATTATTTTTTTTCACAGCTTAAGTATTTTTTTAAGCTTTCACAGCTCAAGTATTTTTTTTACATGAAGATGATTTATGATTCCTGACCCACAACTACTCAGTGTCTCCTGCTATGGGCAGTTAGTATGGAAACTACCAGGGAGGGCACAGCCAAATCAAGGAGAGCCCAAGAAATGCTTCAGCCAGCCTGTATTTGCCTCTAGAGGTCTCCCAACTCTTCTTACTTTTGAAAGCCCAAAGGAAAGCATTTGTCACCTCTGTCAGCTGCCTTCTGCATGTGATCTCTCTCTTTGTGGCCATCCCATCATGCCCTGGCCCTCAAAATTAGCTGTGTAACATTTGTGTTTTGTGGTTCACAAACACAATTCTTTCTTGTTGCTAATTAGCATTACTATACCCTGTCAACTGACCTCAGTACAGCTCAGGCAGAAAGATTTGTTACTATTTTGAGGAAAGATACTGGGTAATGCAGACAGTTTGTTTCATAGTGAAATCTGGTGACTTTAAATGAGCATTTAATTGGTGTACTCCATGAACACATTTCCAAGCAAAGTGTATGCAAAACTGAGCAGCATTAAAATATATTTGCGGTACTAGTCAGCAGAAAAATGGAACCCCCACAAAAATTTGATAATGCTCTTGCTCCACTGCTTGTAGCATCTCAGAATGTGTCAGCTGGAAAAGCATATCTGCCACATTTCTTTCTTCCTTGGGGATGATGGCTGGCTGACTGTCCAGCTTTTGCAAATGGAATTCAGGAGTTATTTGATAGGGGTTACTCATCCTCCTTCATATTGTTGTTTTATTTAGGTGACTTCCAAGTGTTTTTGTCTAATTTGCATCAGTGAGAAGACAGATTCACTCCCTGAATCAGTCCAGTATAACACTTTCCTGTTAGCATAATCCAGGAGCAGCCTGAAGCAGAACAGTGTGGCGTATCGTACCACCCATTTCAATGTGAATTTAGACCTATTTTCACCCTCTGTGGGAGAAGAACATAGCTGCATTCAGAACGCCAGCAGGAACTCAGCAGGAGCTGCTGCTCTCAGGCACAAGATAGGGGCAATCAGGTGCTTCCTGCAGGTGCTGTAGAGCTGCTTGGTTTGGATTGCTTCCTCTCACACCAGCAGGATGCTGTTGGTCCTGTCCTGAGAAAAGGAAGTGGGTGCTGGCTCACAGCCAGTAACCTGGCAGCAGCAAACATCTCTCATTGGCCCTGGGAATGAAGGGTTTCTGCTCACTCGCACATTTTAAACACCAAATTTAAAAGATTAAAATGGCCAGCCTAATTTAAGCAAAGCAGACTCTGAGGCATCCAGGCAATCAAAAAAAAAAAAAAAGAAAAAAAAAAAAGAAAAAGAAAAAAAAAAGGAGAGACCAAATTTAAAGGGCAGTCAGATAGGGGAGCAACCTTCACAGGTTTCTGTGAAAAATTGGAGGAAAACAGGAATATGGAACATGCAGTATCTCAAACACATAGTCAGTAATGATCTTGTACCCCAACAGATATCTCATAACTAGAGCCCTGGGCTGGAGATGGCTTTGGCTAACTAATTATTGTGTGGGGAATGAGAAAATGCTGATTATAAATATATATCCTGTTTCAGTAGAAAATAATCATAAATTTGGAGACATTAGGGTTTTTCATAGGGTACAACATGATATGAAGAAAATCGGTTCCCAAATCACTAGAAAATCTGTATAATTCATATGATAAATCTTTAAAATAATATAATATTATTTTTTTTAAATTTATATATTGGATGTTTTAAAGAAAAACATTTGAAATTTGTTCAGAACTAATTTTGTGGCTAGGAATTTCCTAGA
This sequence comes from Promerops cafer, assembly GCA_013398275.1. NCBI lineage: Eukaryota > Metazoa > Chordata > Aves > Passeriformes > Nectariniidae > Promerops > Promerops cafer. Next base: position 1,254,076 of record VZSE01009779.1, read on the forward strand.
TTTTTTTGAATTTTTCATTAAAATATTAAGACGCATGTAGCCATCGCCAGTTTTGGTACAGTGCAAATAAATCAAAAGATTTCCTGGTTTCAAATTTTGGTTGTTAGTTAACTATGTTTTAAACTAGAGCTTTTTTTGGTGAATGGATTTGGGTGGGCACTTTTAACTTTTGAATGACCCCTAAAACTGATAATACTTGTTTTAACTTAGGGAAAATTTCATTAAGAAAGATGTGGATTCAAACCTTTCTGCAACAATGAAAAGAGGCTGCTAAGTAACTGTAACTATAGGGTTACTGTAGTAAGGAATTCTCACTTTTCCATGTTCACTTAGCTTTCAAATTTCAGACCCAGATGGGAAGCAATGAGGGCTGTGGCTCTGGCTTTAGATAAGACAGATGCATCTTTCTGAAGAACTGTATTCAACCATCAAGCAGCAGCTGGATAAAAAAGATACCAACAATAAGCTGTGAGAGTGATTTGCTGTCAAGCAAACATGGTCTAAGAAGATGTAAGAAAACCAGTCTGAAAATCAGTCTGTTCAGTCTGAAAAATACCAAGAGAAGACCTAAGGCATCATTAAAAAGGAAAGCAGGGGCTGATCACTTAGTTGGTGCACATAAACAGTCAGATGTCATGCTATTAACTATGAGTAACCAAGATTTAGCGATCCATATCAGGAAGGTTTTTCTGGTGGTAAGGAGGGTGAAGGAGAGGAATAGATTATCTGAAAGGTGTCATATCTTTCTCACTGGAAGATCTGAAGAGGACCCCATTGAGTCTAAAATAGTTTGTATAGTCTGGTCTCCTATGACTGAGTAAGTCCTTGCTGTGCCCCAACCATCTCAGACCAAATAAAATCTCCTTCCTGTTCTTAATCATCTCCTTCCCATTCCCTACCCTGTTTTCCAGGCCAAGTAAAACAAGGTGTAGGCCTCAAAGCCTAGAAACAAAAATTTCTTGCAGCAGATCCCTGGTTCAGCTGATATGGGGGGGTGCAGTGGTGAACTTCCATCAGAGATTGCAGCTATTTGGCAGCTGCCATCATGGATTAGGCGGAGAGATAAACTGTCTGGCTTCTCTGTAAATTCTTTTCAGTCCTATTTTTTGGTGATCTGCTGCAGAAAATAATCAGAGACAGGTTTGATCTGGCAGCCAAACTGGTTGATCGTCATCATGCTGCTTCACACAGAAGAAGAGTGGAAAACACATCCTGGCACAATATTGGTTCCCCATGATGTAGCTGTGCAGAGGTGGAAAGGTATTTTCAGGTGGAGATTTAGATACTTAGTAGCACGGGTATCATTCTGACCCACCAGTCCAGAAAGCCAATTATTATGTGAAGCTTTGGGGATGGTGTGATAGGAACAGGAAGAAGGTAACTGCAAACTTTCTCAAGTGCTTACCTGAGTAAGCAACTTGATAAAACAACATTTCAGATTCTCTTGTTAGAACTTTGCCTCTTGAGTGAGAAATGAATTCATTGTGACAGTTCCAATGGAGATGGGAAGATAGGCCTTGAGCTGCTTAACCCTATTTCTCTTGCTCCCTTTCTTTCCCTTGATAAACTTGTGCCTGCCCACCAGCTCTAGAGGGAAGAATATATGAGGTATTTAGATACTTCAGCAATGGCATCAGTCCCTAGTGCCCTTGGGAATGTCTCCAAGGGCTTCTCCTTCATTGTCCTCCATACTTCCAGAGTTGACTCCAAACATAGCAAATTCTAGGGAATCTAAATTGAAAAATATGTGCCAAAGCTGTAAAATTCTATCTTCAGAGCTGGTGTCAGTATCTGCTCTTGGAGACTTTTCCATAACCATGTCATAGGTAAAAAATAAGGCACCAAAGAAACACTCAGAATAATATTCTCATTTCCTAGCTATCCTTTTAAAAACAGCTCTATTATGCATTGCATGTTAATGCATAAGAAAATAAGAAAAAAAGTCATCTGCCAGCACAATTTAGAAAAGCTGATGACTTTAAAGACTTTCAGCACAGAGCTGCCACTGATAAAAACTTGCTGTGACTCAGCTATGCTTTGCGTAAGAGCAGGTCATTTTGCTACTTGCTGTTGATTACTGCATTTAAACCCCTCTGAGATCTTCCACAGGAACTGTTAGATAGTGCATGTTAAATTGGGGATCTATTAAGAGAAAAAGTGATTTTCAAGGACTGGTTGATAAAAGTTTAAGATATAGTTAAAGATGCTCAGGTCCATGTATATAACAAATGGCCCATATTTTTTCTTATTCTACTGTAAAGTACAACAGCATTCAAGTTCAGGGTAAAACCAGGTGAAAATATTTTATTCAGTTAAGGCTACAGAAGGTTTACCTACTTCTGTATACAAAGCAGGAGAGTTTATCTGCTTTTGTGTTCAGTATTACATCAAAGAGTAAAGCAAGCATGTTAAGAGAGTAAAGTCATAAAAGGGCTCCAGAAAAAAACTGTTTGTTCCAAATCAGCTCATGCACATATATCTAAATATAAATATTATATAAAGATTATTCCATACTATATATATTTATTAAACGAGTGTATGTGAATAATTCCACACTAGACAGAATAAGGCAGCTGGGTGCAAACTGGGCAGATGGGACCAGGCCTGGGTGCCTTGGTGGATAGCAAGTTTGATACCAGTCAGCTGTGTGTCCTTGCAGGCAATGAACATGACCAGCAGGTCAAGGAATAGGCTCATTGCTGGAGGGCACTTCCAAGGCCACACTGGGAGTGCTGTGTCCAGGTCTGTCTCTTGCAAGGTGCGACTTACAAGGGAAGGAATGACAATGTTGAGACTCCAGCAGAAAACCTCTACAGTGGTCTGGAGGTGGAGTGCTGAGGGAGATGGTTTTGCTCAGCCTGGAGAAGAGAAGAGAAGACTACAGAGGGACCTGATATTTGTCTCCAAAGTGTATTATAGAGAAGATGAAACTCAACTTTCCTCCAACTGGCACATCTGTTAGTCAGGATCCTGCAAAACCAGATCTAAAGTGGAAGTTACACTTCCTGTGAACAATTCTATGATTCTGTTGTATTCATCTAGTCTGTTTTTAAAGTTTCTTATGATGGAGAATCTATAGCAGGGCTTCCTACAGGAGTGAAAAAAAAATAGTCAAAGCAACTGTACATTGTGAGTGGACTAAATCAGCTTCTTGAAATATTTGCAACCTTTAAATTGCAGTGCTGTGCCAATGCCTATCAACCAGAGGGTGAAACTGAATACACTGTATTTCTTCTAGCTGAGTTGAAGGAAATGGAAATAGTTAGGCATTTAAATAATGGAATTGCATTATATAAAGCAGGAGTTAGCAGCCTATTCCTTGCTAGAGATGGGATATGTATTACAAACCCCTTTGTCAGTCCCAGTGTTAAAGCTTTACAAAATCAGTGATTAAAATAGATGTGGCTGAAGAACATATGAAATTATTTCATTCCTTCAAGTAGTTCTCCGTCTCTATTTTCATAAGACAGATAAAAGTATACTTGAAATATGTTATTCCCAACTTAGGATATCCTAGGAAGTTAATTGTCAAAAATCCATTGTTGTATTGCCCAAAGCTTGTTATATCTGGACATTTAGGATGAACCCCAAAAGCACATGTTTCTAAAAAGAAAGCTATAGAATCTTAATCTTAAGAACTACAGGGGTTTTTTTTTGTTTTTTTTTTTTTTGTTTTTTTTGTTTTTATTTACCACTGCATTAGACTGTATCTAAGCACTTAATTTTGTTGTTCTCACAGGAGTACTAACAAATCTTTAATAAACTTCCAGCTAATTTTGAATTCATTGCCCATTCTCTTGCTCACTTTATTTTCATGTTTGTTTTAAAAGTAATGCAGATCAACCTCTTTCAGTATAAGAATGACTTTTATTTATATCATTATATTTGGAACATGTAGTTTGTTCTTTTGCTCTCAGTAACAGGCACATACCATCAGCTCAGTGGTCTCCAGAGTCTCATATTCAGCATGTAAGTTGAAATGCCTTTTTAAACAAAACAGAAATGTTGTGGAACAGAAAACAACACTGTACAGAAAGTGAGTATATGAAGTGTGTATCTTTGGTAAACACTAAAGTCCATGTTCATCAGATGTGTGTATGTCATCTCTTTATACTTCCAAGTCTCATTTCTTTTCTACTATTAGTGCCTGTGGCTGTAAGATTTTTGTCTGTAGTCACTGAAAAGACATTGTTTTTACAGAGGATCAAGACTCATCTTTTCAAGTTTTCCAGTTGCGTGCTTAGATTCAGTAATATTGTTCTACCAAATAAAATACTTATATTAAGAATGGCAGAATCAAGCTGTCATTTCCCAACAGAAATCAGACAGCTGATTGGGTTTTTTTCCTAATAAATCCATCTCTGGCACTCCCAGGATTTAGAGTACTATCCTAGTCTAATGCTTGATCCACTCCAGCATCCTGTGTGCCATGCCAGAGTTTTGAGTTAAGCTCACCTTTCACAGGTGTATTGTTCTCTGTTGATACAGGGTAATCATGAACTGCTGGCACAGCACAAACAAGACAAGGAATTGATACCTCTAAAACTGAATCTTACCTTTGTCTGTTGCTAAAATACTTTTTCTAAGGCTGCTACATATCTAGATTTTACATTTCTTGGAATTGTTTTCATGAACAAAAACACATTCAACCTAACTTTCAAAAGCGTACAAAGACTAAATGCAAATAAATATTAGAATCCTTAAAGTGGCAACAAAGCAGATGTATTCTACAAACAGTGAAAAATTCACTTTCAATTCCTTAGAGGAAAAACTAAAAAACACATTTTGTTTTATAGACAGATTTGTCTCTGCTTAGTTTATAACCAGGACATGGTGTGACAGGAAAACTAGTCTGCATTGGCCTCAGAGACTTTCTGGCCATTGGATTGTAACCTATTATTTCTCCAGAAAAGGTAGATAAGGTGCTTAATGAGAACATGACTGTGGTGCACGTCTTCCCTCATGTCTCCTAAATTCTCTTCAGCGTATTTCCATGAGTGCTGGTCTGTAAGAGCTGCAGAGGCTCATTCATATGTGGCTTTGCTGAGGGCTGATCTCCCTTTGTGGCAGAATTGTGGTCTAGAGCTGCTGCAGGAAATGTGTGCGTTTGCATGGAGAGGAGGAGAACAGTATGCAGGAGAGCTGTGAAGGTAATATTCTGCAGGTTTTATATTCCAGCCCTCAACACAACCAAGCTGAGGATAAAACCGGGAATTATATTGACCATTTTGTGTGTTACTGATGTTAATTCAACATGGATCTCATTTCTCATAAGAGTTGCTGAAGTCAGACCTATCAGGTCTGTATACTTCTACATCTAAGTATATAAGGCCTTTTTCAAAAAAATTGATTTGACAGTGATTGTCCGAGCATCACAGATAGGACACCTCTTCATGGGATTTTAAGTGCTTGTTTCTAACAAGCATCCTAGAAGATTAGTGTAGTTTCTCTTACTACTTGTGAAAGGAATGTGGTGGGTTGCCCCTGTCTGGACACCAGCTGCACACCAAAGCTGCTCTATCACTCACCTCTTTAGCTGGACAGAGGAGAGACAATATAACAAAAGGCTCATGGGTTGAGATAAGGGCAGGGAGAGATCATCCAGCAGTTAAGGTCACAGGCAAAACAGATTTGACTTGGGGAAATAAGTTTAATTTATTACCAATCAAATCAGAGTAGTTTAATAAGAAGTAAAACCAAAAATTAAAAATGCCTTTTCCCACTCCTCTCCTCTCCCCAGGCTTTACTTTATTCCTGATTCTCTACCTCCTCCTCTCAGCAGTGCAGGGTGATGGAATGGAGGCTGGAGTCAATCAATGACATTGTTTCTGACGCTGCTTCCTCCTCTCAATCATCTCCTGCTCCAACATGTGTCCTTCCCAGGGGCTCCAGTTCTTCACAAACAGACTGCTCCACCTCCAGTCCCTTCCACAGGGTCACAAGTCCTGCCAACAAATCTCCTCCAGCATGGAGTCCTGTCTCCACAGCTTCAAAGGTCCAGCCAGGAGCCTGCCCCAGCATGGGCTTCCCAGGGGATCAACCTCCTTTGGACATTCACTCACTCCACAGTGGGATCCTCCACTGGCTGCAGGTTGATTTCTGCTCCACCGTGGGCCTGCACGGGCTGGGCTGAGGGGGGACCACTGCTTCACCCTGATCTTCACCACTGACTGCAGGGGACTCTGCCCTGGCACCCAGAGTAGTTCCTCCTCCTTCTCCTTCTTCACTAAAAATGTATAAACATTGAAGCTATGGTCTGACCCATTTCAGACTTAATTGCCAATGAAATAAGTTGCCCACATGAGCCTCCTGACAAGACCTTGATTAATGTTAAACCCTGATTGACTGGGATGTATGTAGCCAGTGTTCTTTGCATAGGGTTTGCTGGTCTGTGGAGCCCCTTTCACAACAGGCTCATTTAGGTTTATTGTCTTTTTTTTCAGAGCTGATTAAAGATCTTGAGCTGTTTCTAACTTTGATACATACATTCACTCTCTTCTCAGCTTTGTACGCTGATTCACCTGCTAGAATCTTCAGCCTGAACAGAAGACTGAAAGGCTTAACTAAAAGATTTTTATTTCAGCTTTGTGGTAATTCCATAAGGAAGAAGCAGGGCTTGAGCTGTAGCAGGATGCTGAAGGCAGCTGAAGAATTGCACAAGGCCCAGAGTCACACTTTAACTGACACTGGCTTCTCACTAAAATGCTAAGGTCTATCGATGGAGATGTAACTGCTCTGGCAGTAAAAGCCCCCTTCCTCAATCAAAAAGAATTCTCTTTAGTGCATTATAGTAATTTATACCTGATGTTAAGCAGTTAAATACTTACCTGGTGGTGATGTGCTATTGTCACCAGCAGCACAAGGCACATAGTCTGACCCATTGATGCTTGTGATACTAAAGGAGATATTCAGAGCACATACCTTTGTGATCAGAGACCTTTTCATGGCCCTAGCCCTGTCTAGGTACTTTCAGCCACCTTCAGTTTATTTATTATCATTTCATTTCACATGTCACCCTCCCTTTTCCCACAAGTACTTCTGAGTCTTTCTCCATGCTACTGTTCTCTAATGAGCCCTCTGCCATTAAAGTTTCCATTCTGTTCTTCGAAATACTGTCATCAAAGCCCTTTTATCACTTATTTTTTTTATGTTCAGGACATGCTACTATCTCAAGTAAATAGAAAAAATAGCATAATCAAGAAAATACTAAGAAAAACATCCTCTCTACAAATCTCTAGATGTCACCATATCTTCTTTTTCTTTGGAAATTTTACCTCCAGCTGGTGTTCTGTCTTCATTATCTCGATTTCAGGGTACTCAGAGAGGCCAGGGCCTATCTTTGCTGTGCCAGTAAGACATCTTGTATATCCAAACCTTGAACTTAGAAAGTGTTTGGCCCTCAGTCAACTTTGGGATTTATGGTGTCTTAGATATTCGGTCAGTAAATAAGTGCTTTGCAAGATCAGCAATGTATAAACAACAACCAATGCTGTCTGGCCCTCAGCCTCTGTCCTTGGCCTAGCAATCAAAAATTACTTGGTAGGGTAAGTATTTTATAAGGGATGAAGATGTGAAAACTGTTGATGCCTGAGCCAGTCAGGAGGACAGCAAAGGATGCTTCTAGCATTTCGACATTTTCTGTGCTGATGATGGTGAGCTGCAGTTACATTCAGAGGAAGTGAATTGTAACAGGAAAGTGTGAAGATGCCCGAGCATATTTTGTATAATGTCTCTGCTTAGTTCCGTAAGAGAAGAAGGTTCCGTTTCAAAATTCGTTAGCCCATTTCTCCACCTTTTGTAGAATTAAAGTAATTAGTTAATTTCAGCCAAAGTTGACAGTGGACACAATGTTCAAAATTGTTCAATTCTACAAACTATGATGAGGACCAGTGACTGGATAGACAGGCAAGATGCAAATGCAGCATACCACTAAAGAAAATTATTTAGCTCTGTCAAATATAAATCCTTAAGAGGAGCAACAGACCATTTAGTAGCTGTAGCTTTGAACTAGTCCTAACTATGTTGCCACTTACTCATCTCAGTAGGTGTGGAGCGTTTGATAGATCTGGAGGCACCCTGGGAGGCACCACACAGAAAAGTGTCAGTGATATTGTGTGTGGGTGGAGGTGCACAGGAGGTGCAGGACATGGAATCAGTAGGAGCTGGGATCTGTTGCTACCACTGCCTGTAGACAACGGGTGGTATATATTTGACACTTCAACCCTGGAACACTGAAGGAAAAATGCTTTGAAGGAGAAATACCTTGAAGGAGAAATCCTTTAAAGGAGAAATACAGTAAGCATAATGTTGCCTTAAATTTCATTGTTGTTACTGCTGTTTTTACTGGGATAACTCTAAGCATCCTTATCTGTAGTTTTTCTAATACCCTTGACACAAATACCTTTGAGAATGAGATCTAAGAGGTAAATCAGTTAGTGGCTCTGAATTCTGCCTGTCTGGATCTTAATGTTGAATCAAATACTATTCAGCTATATGATTTAGTCTGTAAATGTTTAGGATATTAAGTATTCAAAGTTTGTAATAAACGTATCACTAGATGTTCTCTTCTGGGCAGTCGGAAATGTATGGGGTAGGATACACTTTTAAAGGATTGGAAAGTCTTCCTGTCCAGCTGAATTTATTAAATACACAGAGCAGATCAGAAAGGGATTTGATAACTTGCAGAACAGCTTTTGCAATGTAAGTTTATCTAATCTGTCTAGTTTATATAACCCTCACTTTCCTGCAGCAGAAATGATACATGAAGTAATTCAGTTTTGCAATTGTTTTCAGAATTCATTAAAGTTAAAAAAAAAAAAAAGGACATTATACTGTTAGTGGTTGAGAGTTCTGCTTTCATACAACTCAATGAAACTCTACCCTCTAATTACTTTTAAACCAGTAGTTTGTGCGTTTTGCCCCAAAATTAAAATGTTGGATGAGGATGGGAATCTCACTTTGTTTATACCTTGAACTAAAGCTGACTTCACAGATTTGAGTAAGTGAGATCATATAATCTTGTTCAGTGGGTTTATTCTCTTAGGATATAGCAAGTATTGTTATGATGTACTTTTATGAAAAGTATCAGAATTATGCATAAGGGCCTTTTTCTGTGAGATGTACAGTTTGGGAGTTCAACTCTGGATAAATTTTATATATAAATTGCTACATCCTGTGGTCCCATAGGGCTTACTATGTAAAAGCTACATTCTGTTTTGTTTTTTTCTGTAAAACGTATCTACTCCATGTTCCCAAATGCTAGGTATCCTTCTCTCTCAAGCTGCCTTAATTTGATTAATATCATCCCTTCAACTCAGAATAATTTGTGGTTTGCTCAAAAAGTGTTTCTTCTGTCATATAATATGTGATTTTCTTTAAACACGGAAAAGCATTCTCCTTTTTCCTAGTATAATATAAAATGCAGTTTACAAAGGTTGCCTTAGAAGGGTTCTCTAAACATTTAACAATTATTATTAATTTTCCTTTCAAAGTTAGATTTTCTGAAAGCCATTTTCACTACATGTTTATAAAACTTAAAATGACTGGACAATTAATGATGTTTTATTTGGTACTTGTCCTTTTATAAGTGAAGCATCTTGTAAACACAGTAACATGAGAAACAAACCCTTACAGACAACTCTCCTTGCTTCCACTTGTATCTCTAATCATCAACACTGAGAATATGGCTCATAGACATCAATCCATAAATGTTGCCCTTACCCAGTGTACTAATTCGAATGTGGTTTTCCAAGTAAGCAAACTAGTCTGCAGCTTCTAGTATGGATTTCCACTCACGGCACAGGCCAGTAAGCAGCTCACCACTTGGAGAAGGAGCACTGGAATAATGACGTTTTGCTTTTAGAACAGCTTTGTAGGGTATTTGTTTTCAATTAATTTTGACATGTCTGACAACATTACCTTGGCAGTTTAAAAATCTCAGATTGAAATGCTAGTTGAATACCAATGCCACTCCTCAAATAAAGGCTTTTTCACTTTATTTAGAAAGAAACCACAAAAATATTTATGTCCAATTTATCTTCTGTTAATTTCATTTTGTTAGGAAAACCAGTGCCATGACGGCATCATGCTGCTCATGTTATTGTGTGATCAGTTTGATGAAGGAAAAAGCAGGTGAGCCATGTATTTGAAATGCCTTTTTTATTATGTTACATTAATTTTAAATGAACATTTTCAGCTTCCATTTGTCACAGACCGTTATGGTGTGCCAATACTCTCCTTTCTCTCTTGTGCGAGCATCCTGCTGCCAGCTGACCCTACAAACTGTGTGCAGGTTTGATGGCACTGATCTAAGGACCATGTGCAGATTCTGTTTCTGCAGATCTAGTCACATTTTATCAATAGATTTTGTCATTGAAAAGGATGGGACTGTGTTGCAAGACACCATAATATTTACTTTCATTTGTCCATTTTTCGATATTCAACTCTTTCCTTTCGGCTTTCAGGGTCAGATCATCAAAGAGATGTAGATCTGAACAGTCTCATCAAATACAATAGAAAAAAAAAGACTGATTTCTCAAGCTTCTGTTTAAATTACAAATAACACAATTTTTCAGGGCTACTGCCCTCCCTACTGCTTATTCCCTTGAGAAACTTTAGTCAATGAAGCGACACATCTTGCTCCCTAATGCAAACAATGGCATTGATCATAAAGGAACAAATCTCAAATTAGAGAAATTAAAAAGATTATCAACCATAAACTGGTGCAAACAGAGATTTGCTTCTTTTTACTTAGCAGCTTTTTTTGCTACCATGTCTTCAGATAACAATTACTGTGTTGGATATCCTTTACTGTGGTGAGGCACTGGAACAGGTTGCCCAGAAAAGTTGTGGATGCCCCATCTCTGAAGATGTTCAAGTCCAGGTTGGATTGGGCTTTGAGGAACTTCGTGTAGTTGTAGGTGTCCCTGCTTATGTCAGGGGGGTTAGAACTAGATGATCTTTAAGGTCCCTTTGAACCCAAACCTTTCTATGATTCTCTGATATATTATCTGAAATATAGTATTATGCAGTATTATCTGAAAGTGGACTGCGTGGTATTCCTCTGCTGAGGTACATCTGTATCTGGACTGCATTTTTATTCCTGCCTGTTCTCTTTGCAGTTTTCTAAACTACTCATTTAATGACATGCAAATGCCTGAACGTTTATTGCAGAGGAAGAAATATTTTATTTCAGGGGTCAGGGGATTTTGTTATTTTATTTTGTTGATTCACAAGTTTATGTATGCATTAACTAAGAACAAAAATTTTCTCACCAGTTTGTTCCTTACCTGTTGGTTTATTACTTTTCAATGGATTTTGTATCTCAGAGGTATTTGCTTTGTTTTAATATAAAAGATACAGTGGAACAATTTTCACATTATATCAATTTTCTCTGGTCTATCTTTGGAAAAATCAATAAAATGAGGTGAAAATAAAGGCTGTGACTCACTGGCTGATATACACAGAAAAATGGCACTTTGCAATGCATTTTTTTAAAAAGAACTATATAAAGATTCTGTATGGTTTGGTTCAGATTTGCTCTCTCAACAGATCTAAAATCCGTGGTGACCGCTGACATTGTCACAGGGAAATTCCATGCAAACCAGCTGGAGCAGGATGCCACAGTGTCTCTTTTTCAGCTTTAGACTGCATTTCCATGGAAGTAGTTTTCAGATGCTGCAAGCTGATATTGATATCCCAGAACCAAAAGCCTCTTTAGGCTCTGGAAGCTCAGAATTTCCTCTGGCAGGTTTCTGTCCTGCTGCTGAGGGGAGGTTGGGCCTGAGGGGGTGCAGGGTGGATTAATGGTGTCTGCCTGCATCATCAATCCACCTACAGTGCTTTTGGAGCAATGCGTGCTCATTTTAAAAGTCACAGACATACTTGGGGTGGTTTTAATACGGATTAATTTGCTGCTTGTCTTTCAGTGCGGTGGTGAGTAATTTGATTTTCTTTTCCTCCAGTTGTTAAGATAAAATGCATATTTTATGGCAAGGCTGTGGGATCCTTTTAAAATTGGTATTTTTCGTCACAGCTCATCTTGATCCTAATAGGATCATGTTACTTGTAATAAAACATTGACATTTTATTTGCCAGAGTGTTAGCAGTCTTCAAAAAGGCACATTCATTGGCTCTTGGCCACTCTTTAGCATTGCCCTTAGATTGTTATTATGTACAGCACTGGTGTTTTTATCTACCAAGATTATTGGTGCTCAGACATGAGACTCACTAGCTCTCTGTGGATGGGCTGTGTTAAGCGTTGTCTGCCATGTAAGGTCTCTGACTTCAAATATTCTGCAGTAATTAGATATTTTAACCAAAGTTTTTGTTTTACCTATCAAAGAATATTATGTTCCAAATATTAATGAACCATGGATATTTTAACTTCTGCTTTGATGTCTTCAAAAATATTCTCCTTTCTGTTTCTTGTTTTGGGCCTCAGAACTACTTTCCTCTTGTGGAGGGTGAGTTATTTCTTCACACCTGTCTTGTCCCACAGGCTCTTCCATTCATCAGGTATTCGCAGTGGGTTTGTATCTCTTCTCCTTGATCCAACAACTAGATTTCCTATAATTTTTCAAATCTTGCTTTAACGGAGTTGATTGCCAATCAAGAATGCAAGGAGTATAGACTGTGATTAGACACATGGAGATCAGACCCACAAATATAAGTGTGCTTAGACTATACTTGTATAATCAAGATATTCTGTGAAACATCAAGTAGATCTTAGAGCAGCAGTGGCAATTTCTGTGAGAAACATTATATGAGCTGTTAAAAATGCTCCAAAACAGGGTCTGATATAACACAGCAGCTGCCCCATGCTGCTTCATCCTGCTCCTGTAATTTTTAAAAGAGATTGTTACCATGTAGGAACTAGAGCAAGAAACAATAAGATACCACAACAAAGACTTTCTATATTGAATTAGATTCAGCATTAGATTAGATTCTTTGACTCTGGATGCATTTGTACCTCTTTTACTATCTGTAACAGAAATTTTTTACTCAGAGGTCAGGTTGGGAAGGATTTTGCTCTCATTTTCCCCTAGATTTTCAAAACCATTTTAAATCCTGAATTCCATAGCAAAGCACAAGGTGCCCACATAATTTACTTCTTGAGCACTTTATTCTCAAACTACAGACCACCTTTCAAAAGGAGCAGGCATGAAGTTGCACGTGTGCAATTATATATATTTATAAATTTATTATGTGCATATATATCCTGTAAGTGCAGGCTGTATGAAAAATAAAGCATTTACTGCCACACTATTCCATTCTTTATTCTAGCGCATCTGGAATCTTCCACAGAAAAAACCATGAATTTTTTTAAAATGTCAACTTAAAAAACGTTGATGACAGAGTACCTGTGTTTAATCACTAATATAATTTGCAAAGTTAAAAGAAATTGAGTGACATGGAAAATAAATGTAAGGTCACTGAGATTATTAGGGTAAGGCACATTGCAGTAGCCCCTCCAAATTGCAATGCAATGGTGCTGTCAGCCTCACGAGCGCCTCCCTCGGCAGTAAGACCTTGTGAAAATCTCCTGTAGGAGGAAATGAGTATGGCAGAAATGTAGCCTCTAGTTCTGACCCATGACACAATAAATTAATTCAAACTGGCACAGGGAAATAAGTTGTTAAAATGTAGGAGGCCTGAACTTCTTATTTTTAAAGCAAGACAGTGCATTTTATACCCATAGCTGACTCAACAATACTCCAATGGTAGGTCCCTAAGTGTCAAGGGAAGGCATGGAAAACAAGAAAAAAAGCAGAGAATGGAAGGTTATGCATTCCTGTGCTGACTGAATTTTTTATAGCCATCTATGTTGAAAGAAATAATCTAGAGATTCATGGAGGATTGGAACAGGAAAGTAATCAAAGTACTAATACATTCTGGAAACTACTGAACTGTGTATTTCTGAATGGTCTTTTTATTTCCTGCCTATTTTCCTTCCTGTCTCAAGTTTCTATTCTGCAATAAGTCTTTATACTGATTAAGAGAGGTAGGAATACTTTTATGTCTTTGAATCAAAGAGGATGTTTGTGCAATGCAGAATAGGATGCTGTGATTTATATTGGTTTTCTCTGCTGTAGTTTTATTTTAGCATGATGGAGCCTTGGTTCTGGTTTGAGTGCTTAGTGATAGACTGGGCTGGAAGGAGCTTTCAAATAGCATTACTCTTTAGTATAATAAGGGAGTATGTCATGTTGACAATTGTGGTAGCTCAGCAGGTGTTCCAGTCTCATACTTCTATGGCAGAGGGAAAAATGCAAGTTAACTGCAGGTTCCCAATGGAAATGGAGTGTTTCTGTGAGTTACAGTTAGTCCATAAGGCAATCCTAAATAATTTTGCTTGTGAGGAGAAGTATTTGAATGTTTATTGTCTTGTTTTTGTTGTTCTAGTTTTTCATGCTCTTGTGTTTTCTTCTCTGTCACTTCCTGATTACACTGTTGTTAAAGTAAGTTGTGAAGTCTAAGCCTTCATTTCAGTGAGTTATGGGGATGTATATACAGACTACAGTCAATATGGAAATTCCATAAAAAAGCAATTACAGATAAGCATGTCTGCCAGCTTCTGCTTGCAAGCTGTAAATAGCAGATCAGAGACTGATTTCATCTAGTGAGTCAGATGCTTTTCTTACAGTTAATCAGTCCAGATAATATTTTTTTTGTCGGATGACTCTCACTCCGCAAATGAAGTGAGAGAATTGTTCCATTTTGACAAGACCTCAAACCTCTGCTTACCATTTTATGCTGGGTTTGGCTGAGGTAGAGTTTCTTTCTTCATGGTGGCTGGCATGGGTCTGTGTTTTGGATTTGTGCTGGACACATGATGATAAAACAGAGATGATTTTGTTACTGCTGAGCAGAGTTTATACAGAGCCAAGGCCTTTCTTGCTTTTTGTTCTGCCACGTTGGCAAGGGGACAGGGGGTGAATGGGAGGCTGGGAGGAGGCACAGCCAGGACAGGTGACCCCAACTGACCAAAGGGATATGCCAGACCATGTGACATCATGCTCAGTGTACAAAGTGGGGGGAAGAAGGAGGAATGGGGGGACATTTGGAGTGATCATCACAAGTCACTGTTACATGTGATGTGGCCCTGCTCTCCTGGGGACGGCTGAACACCTTCCTGCCCATGGGAAGAATGGAATTAATTCCTTGTTTCTCTTTGTTTGTGTGTGTGGCTTTTTCTTTCCCTATTAAACTGATTTTATCTCAACCTACATGTTTTATTTTGATTCTCCTCCCAATTCTATCAGGTTGGTTGGGGAGAGGAGGGTTGCGTGAGCTGCTGTGTGGTGCTTAATTTTCAGCTAGGCTTAAACTGTGACTTATTTCCAGAGATACTGTAGAAAACTTTATTGCAAGGGCTTAACTCAGCTTTAGCAGTTGTGCTGATCCCACCATCTGCATTGTAATCTATTTAATCTCTATCTGAATTAAAGAAGATGTTGAGCAAGATCATCATCTGTGCCCGAGGTTACTAGCAAGGACAAACGCTTAAGACTTTTGGTGCCAGCTTCAGCATCTGAAAGCTGTATGTCTTCTTCTGAGCCAAAAGCTCCCTTACAAGTGTCATTCATGTTCTTGTCACTCTAGCATCTGTTGTCAGGCAGTGCAGTTTGGGATTTCCCGTCCATGTATTTTGACACATGATATTATATAACCATATCTATGGGTTATGTAATAAATAAAGGGATTAGTAAACATCTAGGAGCTAGTAACTGTGTTCCCATTCCAAATTAATTAACAACTAACTACATATTTTTATTAGCAGAATTTACCTAATATTAGTTCCATTGTCTTTTAGAGATCCTTAACTTTCAAACGCTGAGCTTTTATTGATCCTATTGCTTACAGCTCATTGTTTGCTTTATTTCACTTGTGACGTTCAGATCCAGTGTATGGAATTTGATTGAATATATGGAAGATAAATCTGAAAAAAAGCCACTTATATGTTCTGTGTCTTTGAACTAAGAAGTGAAACTCAGTAATTGGTTGACCTTCTGTTCTATCCACTTGTAAGGAAAGAAGTTATATTTCTAAGTAAAGATTTGTTTATAAAGGATGAAGTTTAGATTGAGCTCACTGGAAAAGAATAAAACATTTTTTGTTTCTTTTTCATCTTACATGTTCATGGATGGCTGCCTACAGCTAGAAGAAAAAATTTTTTCCTTTTGAGCTTTTATTAGATTTGGCAATGAAAGGCATTTTACAGATGTACCATAAAAATTGCTGCCATTTATCAAAGAAGCTGTCAACCATCTCCTAATGATACTGATAAGGGTGCTAAGAGTCACCAACCACCAAATGATAATGAGGTTCTAGGAAATTACTGGGAAAATGGAAAAGCATGACAACTTTTTTCCTCCACACAGAAAGTCATGGACCAAAGCAAGAAAAGTCCCTGCTCCATTTAAATGTATGCAAAGAAAATAAATGGCTTTTCTTTTTTTTTTTTTTTTTTCCTTTTTTTTCAGTCAGGTAATTTAATGGGTTGTTAGCTGTAAAACTGGCAGAAAAGTAAACAGAATACTTTGACAAGTACTGTGGTTGAAAGACTCCAGTCAATTTATTGTATCCTACATGTCAGAAACTCATCCAAATCTCAACAAGCATTGGATGCTCAATTTGGGCCTTACACTGAAGCCTGCAGTAATTTATTGCAGCTGGCCCTTATAGAGTTACTGACAGAAGGATTCTTTCCTTAGCTGTAACAAATAGAGCCTTTTCAGCAGCATATAGATAATTACATAAGATCCATTTCCTGGCTTGAACAGTATACAGGTTCAGTTTTCAAATACTAATGCCTAAATTCTGCACAGATAGGCCAGTGTACAAACTAGGTATGCTTTGTACACTTAATATAGAGAGCTTCAAGCAAAAAATTCATCTTGCAGATACAAAGCTGGTGTTTCTGCAACAACCCATTAATGAAAAGTTTAATTAAATAGCACATCAAGTTCATTCAGAAGAAATGAATCACATTTTCTTGATACAGGCTACTAACAGGCTTTCTAAGGGCTAATCTGCTTTTTAAATTCAAATTCTCCATTGTATGAAGCTATTTGCACCTTCTTGATCTCTGTTCAGGTGAGGAGAACACTGAGCAACTCATGCAGGGCTAATGAAATCAAAGCCATATAACTGGATATTGTATTTTTGGCAAAATTTTGAGGGGGGAAAAAGCCTACTTTAGGACTAGTTTTAATGAAAAAATATTGAAGAAGTGTCAGAGCTTTTAGGGATATATATATTTCTTGACATCCTACCACTACCTTCACTAGTTTTTGAATCTGTTTATCTGTATCTTGAGGATGTCTTTCATGGACAAACTACAGCTTTCTGGGGAGGGGGTAAGGGTGGAACCATTACAGACCAAACAAAAAACCCACAAAACAAAAAAATAAGATAATTAATAGGCTATTGCTCTACCTTACTGTAAATGGGTTGTTTTTGTTCGTGATCATTATCCACCATCAAAACTTTTTCATCCTCCAGACAAGGGTTTTACTACAAGAAATCTTTCAGAAGGAAGACTTCAGATGGCTGTCAGATGTCAGAGTTAAAATATTTCATGGTATAGAATGAATGAGTGCTCACTTACAGGCCCCTTTAGGTCCTCATGTCTTCTTTATACAGGAGTTTGTTTAATTGGTCACCATGTTCAAAGTTCCCTTTATCCTTATCCTGATCCATTCGTTTTGAAAACACAAACTCATTTCTTGCTGGTTTAATCTTCACAACCCCCTGTATAAGTTTTCCTTTACATAGGCTCCTGCTTTGCCACAGTAGGAAAAGTGTGATTTCTGTGGCTGTGAGTGTTTAGAACCTGATAAAGGTGCAGCAGCATCTTTGCCAAGCTGCTCGTGGTCACTGCACCCCAAAAGAGCTGCTCCAACAGCAGCCTTTGCCTTTAATTACTTGAAGTGCCTGGAGGCTAATATAATATAATAGGCTTATAAAATACATCAATACAAAGAGCTTCTCAGGGGGTCTGAGTAGCAGATGTGTATAGGCACATCAGTCAGAGATCGTGGCATGAGAATAAAAAGAGCTCTATGAAAACTGCCTGTTAAACAAGATGATGCACTGGCTTTCCTAAAAACTACAGGAAGTCTAAAATATGTCCTCAATAAAAGGAAAGACAAATCTAGACTTCCAAGGGAGCAGTGCACAATATGTATTTCTTCAGCTACTTTCACAATAGGAACTGGGAAAGAAGACTGTATTTTAAAATACTAATTTCCATAAAGTCATAGAAAAAATACGGAAAATAAAAGCATTTTTCCATAAGGAAAGAAAATTGCAACTGAGATTCACACACAGTTATAAATGGGAAAAGTTAATAATGAGTGGGCACTGTTCAGAATTCTTTACCAAATTTCATTTCTTTATAAATTCAGCCTAAAATACAGTGAAGCTAAGAACCTTTGGAAGTTTTTTGATTGCTAGTGTTTAAATCAGGAAAAGACAAGCAAAACATGTTATGTATATGTGTATAGATATTCAGATATTCAATTGCAGAGCATAGATTATTGACAGTATCTTATTCTTCAAAGAGATTTCTTAAAACAGGCAGGCCAGTTTTGTTAGTATGGATTTGATCTTGTTAGTATGGATTTGCCTGCAAAGGAACCAAAACAAAATGAAGTTGCTCTTTTAAATGTTAATTTTTCTATGTACTTTTGGGCACATTTTGAGGTGGAGAAACCATCCTTATACATTGCAATTTTTTCTTTTTGCTAAAAAAAATCTGAAAATTTTATTAGCCATAGTTGAAAAAAAAAATATTCGCCTATTCATTAATATCTATTGCTGTCTATTAAAATTCATTGATATTAATCCAACAACAATTATATTAATAAAATATCAAAATGAGGAAGCTTTGTCATCTGTCATCCTCAGCATCCATCATGACTTCAGCAAGACTCAGTAGAGATTGAAGCATCAGTTCACACAGAACTTGTAGCAGGGCAGGGTCCAGAGGGGAGAGAACTGTGATCCAAGTGCATATAGTTATAGTTATCTGCAACCAAAGTGGTGATAGTAGCATGGTCACTGCTTCAAATGCTAAGTCTAGAGCTTGGAAGGAAAGCATCTGATTCAAGGGCTACTTAACTGGTGAGCTTCTTCCCTAAAAGTGAATTTCTAATTAGAACAGTCAACTATCAATGTTTTAAGAACATTGTATAATTACCAGGTAAAATCAAACATTCCAGGCATGTCAGAAGCATTTGCCCAGACAAGAAAGTGAGAAAAACTTATAAGTGAGCTTGTTTTTATTTCCTTGCAATGTCATCTCATTGCATGGAGCAGGTTTTCCAAATCCAAGAGAGATTATCAATATAGCTGCTCTCAGAGATTGCTGTATTAGGTACTTATTGACTGTGTTTTCTTTCTGATTAATTGGTTGTAGAACTAAAGCTTGAATCTGGAAAAGATTTATGTATATTGACACCAATATCGACTCTGAGGAGAAATGCTCTTCCTCAGTTGATAGAGGAGGTCACTGTTCTCAGAATTGTTGCCATACAGTTTTTAGAGCTACTGCTATAAAAAGCCCAAGTAACTTGTATTTCTCATTATTAGAAAGTGAATGAAGGTCACTTTGTGTTCAGGCATTTTGTGTTCATATAGTGCAATTTTACTAACAGGGTGACCTTTTCAAACTGTGATGTTTATGCACCTTTTCACTCATTGCATTTCATGGTTGGGGTTGTTTTTTGCAGAGAAAGACAAAAAACAAAAAGCAAGATTCATTGAAGGATCTAGATGAAATACAGAGTCCTGGAAAAAACACTGTGGTTCCCTGTGAAATACACAGGAAAAGACTGATGCCTCAGGATATGAGCAGAGAATCCATCCCCCATTGAATGGGATGATCATAAAAATTAAGCACCAAGACTTACACAGACACTGCTGTCTCTGCTGTACAAAATCCAGCCACTCTCTGCATGATGAAGGTTTGATTTTACTTCATCTTGAGAGAGTTCACACCCAGTTTTCTCACCCTGCAGGACAATGTATTGGTCAGCAGGCTGTCCTCTATGGGTAGTCCTTCCCTTTCCACCCATAATATACGGTCCACTGGGCCAGCATGAGAACATGCAAGAGGGGACTGGATTCTGGAAATTAAAAATTAGGAAGTGAAGCAAGAGAGCAACATCAAAAAGAAAATATGTCAGACAGGTTCTCGCATAAACTGTTCTAAGGAAAAGTATCTCCATATCCCCTCTTAAGGCAAATGATACGTAGCTGCTCAGCCACATTACCTTGCAACAAATCTGTTACTACAGATTCAGAGGAGCCTGATCTGATGGCTGTATGTGAGGGGCCATCTGGCAACACCTTCTAGGTCTTATCTAGGTCTGATCCCACAGGAAACTTAGAGGGTGGGGCATTAGCTGTGCTTAGGGGTAGGCTGCAAGTTGGTCTGACTGGGGACATTTTGGAGAGTAGGTCTAGGAACCTGGAGAGCCTTAGTCAGGGAGGTATCCAAGGACTTAATTTCACAACTGCAAGGTGTCTGTCTGGGATGACAATCTATTTTTCACATGCCTTAAATTCCCCTTCTACCTTGTTCCAGGCACTGGTGTGGAATATAAACTCAAGGCTTGTATGTTTTAAGGTTTCAACACCACATCATGCAAGCTAGGACTGACAAATTCCTGTCACTATAATTCGGAAGGTTTTGCTTAATATTTCTGATTGCGTTCCCAACTGTGAAGTCAGGAGACATAGCAAGGAATTCAGATGTACTCTTCAGCCACCAGAGACACACTCGAGTGAATTACTAATCTCCCTAGACACCTGGAATGCAGATAATGAATTTGTATGTACAGCCTGATCATCCACCAGAGCAAATCAAACCATTCCTTGCTCTGCTGTGGCAGGAGGATTTTAAAGCTCCCATTCTGAAATTCCCCTCTTGCTATTGGCATGGCTAGATCCTCTAGAGCACTAACAGCTGTGCTGCCTTTCAACAGCCTTTCCTTCCAAAAGGGAGAAATGACAAATTCAGTTACACTGGGCTAAGCTGATAAAACATACAGGCATACATGACAGTCCAAAACCATTCTTCAAAGCAGCAGCTCACTTACGATTCATGATACAAAGCCCAGTGGCTTGTCTTTGTGAGATTTCTAATTGTTGTGGATTTGGTCAGGTCTTCCAGCTTTGGGCCAGCACTATGCCAGGCTGGGACACCCAGCTTTCAGTAAAAGGAGCACTGCAGCAACATCAACATGTGCGTAAGAGATACCATGCTCCTCTAGGGCTGGCAGGATCCTGCTCTGCTCCCACTTGGAGTGATAGTGGTTGTGACTGCCAGGAGTTTTCTTTGCCTCCAGCAGCAGCCTGGCTCTTTGCTGCAATTTGCTCCCAGCTGGGCCAGAGCACACCTGCAGCACACCAGGCTGTCCCCAAACATCACCCTTGAGTCCTGCAGATGTTGTACTTCTGTGTTTATAGAGAAGCAAATTCTGGGGATGGCTAAAGCCATCTCCAGCAAGCACACATCACAAAGGGATGTTCTAGAAATCCCTTTTCCTGTGCATGACTGCAAGTCCGGATGAAGGAAGAGGCACTGGAAAACAGCCGGCCAAGGAGGGGAAAAGTGCATACTGAGAAAGTGGTGAAAATCTCCCCAGCGTGCTGAGCTTCAGAGTCTGTTGTGTCTGGAGAAACAAATAAGCTCACATCACCAAGAAACTGCTGGGTCCACACAAGGCCACGAGCACACATTAGTGTCAACAGAGACTTGTTTGCATCCACAAGGGCAATGGCTGCTGTGCAAGCAAAGCCTGCAGGATGATGCACATATATGATAGAAAAAAGCATCCTCTGAAAGGCTTTCCAAAATCTGACCTCAAAGCCACTAGTGTGGCAGTCCAGCCTGCCTCTTCTGAATATAGAGCTGGAGCTGTCTCCCAGCTCTCGCTCCAGCTGGGCAACAACAACCAATGTATGATTGAATTAGATCACCTCCACCCTCTCTCCTAGAAAAGGGAGTTTTCAACAGGGAGAATGAGTTGTCCAAAATTCCATGTTTGCTCAGAAAATAGAATGAAGAGGACTGCTCACAGTTCTTACACCTTGCCTTATTGGTCCACTTTTTATTATAGAATACCATATTTGATCCCAACATTTCTTTTTTAACTTTCCAGCAAATTTGGCATCCTACAACCTTATCATTGCATCACAAATGAAGGATCATGTAGTTGAGGTTGTGGACAGTCCCCTTTGCTTTGAAGAGATAAAACTTAAAGCTTTTTCCACTATTTTCTTAAACAATCTTTATGTTTCTTATTGCTGATGTGTTCTGTGGCAAGGTGAGAATATTTTGTAGGTTGTAAGTCATGTATGAGGACAAGACAGAGAAGGAACCAGTATTGTGCTTTCATTATATCTCAAAGAACTTAATTTCTGCTAAAACTCAGGCAAGACACAGGGGTGAAACTGAATGAGACAAGATTAATAAGTAATCTTAATAAGCATTTTACATTTACCTTTCAAGTAGCCATTAAAGCAGTTCACACAAAAGTTCCTTTTAGTCATCCCTTAAATTACCCAGTTTTCCTCTGCTCTACTCCTCGCCCTGAGGTTGGAAAGGGCTTTTACAAACCTATGCAAGGAGGGAATGTAGTCAATTCTTTGTCTTTTTGCAGGTCCTTGTATTTGCCAAGTATAAACCAACAATTGGCAAACATGCAAAGACCATCCATCTTCCACTCTGGATAAATCCCTTGAAACTAAAGAGTGTTTCTTTGGTTTCCTTTTTTTAAGAAGATCTTATACTAGCTTTTCTTTTCAAGTGTGTTTTGAAGAGGAGGCCATCATTAGGGAATTCTGCATGAGTTTATTTTATGTTTGTTTATCAGATGTTTTCTGTAAGAAACTGCTAATTAATTGCTGATTGATAAAAATTAAATAGGCAGCCAGAATTCCCTGAAGCAGCAAGCAGCAGCTGAATCCAATGCTTTGGGGAAGAAGCTTTTCCAGGGACTGTAGGTCTAATGAATACATTGACACAGCAGGTCAATTGCCTATGCTCATGCGGAATTCTGTTCATTGCTCTAAAACTGCCTAAACTCTGGGAAGGATACAAGTGCCTCCCTATATATTGTTAACCCCTGATGTTTCTGTTCTCATCCACTGCAGTAGTTTACTTCTGAATACATCAGCATTTTGATGAAAATTTGATTTTGATGTGATTTGTTTTGGTGGTATCATTTTGATTATTTGGTCCCATTTACCAAACAGGGCTAATGGCAGCCAGTCAAAAATGGCTCATCTCTACACTGTGACAAAAGATCTTCCACAGGTACAAAGCTCACCTATTAATAAGAGGACCTGGTTTGGTTTGAGTTGTTTGGGTTTTTTAATCCTCTTTCCCTCTTCAGTAGAATAAAATTACATGAAGCCTCTCCTTTAAGTGAGACTCCAGAGGGACAGAAACCTTTACAAGAACAGCTGTTCCTTTAGTGCAGAAACCTCTGCCAAATAACATCATGGGCTCAACCTCTTTCTTCTTGGCTTAATAGGAATTAAATCAGTGCCATGCCAAATTGTCACAGGTTCATCAGCGGTCCTGAAGAGAAATTCTCTTACTAAGTATCCATTTTCTGTTTGCGGGAAGTGTTTTGATTTTTAGGATTACAATGGGAGGGATTGTTATCCTAAAACCTATTCAACTTTTTACCCTAAATCCTATTCAGCTTTTAAAAAAATATTTTGGAGGCACTTTTGCCTCATCTACTTTAAGATTTAAATTCCAAGAGGATCTGGTCATGTGCTAAAACCATGTAGGTACTTTGTGAATAAAGATGTAATTATGTTATCCCTGATTGGATCAGGGCCAAAGTATGTATGTGTTCACTTGCAGATTTTTAAATGAAAGTGGATAAATGAAAGAATTATAAGGCATGACACTTATTTAGAGATGTATGGGTGATTTTTCCCCAATTTGGTAACCAGGCAAAAGAATAATTCCTGAAGAACTGACCTGAAAAAAACCTACTAAACTTTAACTCTTGAAATGGAAAGGTAAACTGTCTCCTACCTTGCTTTTTTTTGATGTTCAAATTTAGGCAAATCACTCATCAAAATGTCATGTCAAGAGAGTAAAAGAAAAAATTTCAGTGGGTGTTAAGAAATGCTCCTCAATTGCATTATAAAGTTCTTTTTCTTGTTGACAAAAAATCAAAATACAGCATGAATTTATGAATAATTTTCATAAGCTAATATGTGCATTCATTTGGAAAAAAAGTAGTGAAATAAAATTTTTACTTCCAGATCCGGCTTTATTTTAAACCTACTCAATATTTCTCACTACTAATCCTTTTCAGTTATATTACTTTTCTAGAATTTAAGCATTTGAAATTAAATTCTCTTTTTAAACATCTACCACAGACTGAATATTTTAATTTAATTTCTGATTACATACTTTGCCTATTTTTTAAGATGCGGGTCAGTGTAGAATATACTATCCTGATTACCTAAAAAAAACCTTCTCATTTTTTTTTAGGTTTGGGGTTTTTTGTTTATTTTGCTCATTTTAGAGCCAAAAATAGAAACATGGAAATGAATGCAATGGGGATATACCTTTTCTTATCACTGCTCATGTATTTTTTACAGACTAGTTATTTACTAAAGCTTGCCAGGTATATTTTCTGGAAAGTAAAATAAATAATAAAGCTAAGCAAGACTTTCTCTAGGGGAGTACAGGGCCAGATACACTTCATTTAGATCCAGAATTTACCATTTGCATCCCAAAATGCATTTACGTATCAATCTCAGCTTCAAAGCTCAGCTGGTGCAAAGGAACTGCCCAATAAAGAGGGAGGAAGAGCCGGAGGTAGGAAGGGCTGGGTTGAGGAAGACTTTATAGAGTCCAGGTTTTGGCTTTCCTTGGGAAAAACCACTTTCCAAAGTTCACTTCTTTCTGACAGAAGACTTGTATGTAACTTGGTCTCAGAACATCTCTTTCCTTCTTGAGGGCTGGTCCTCAAGGAGGATAACAATGCATTACTGAAGGTTCATTAGCTCAAGCAGCAGTGAACCAGAACAGTTCTGCTGAGAAAGATATTCATCAATATGATGAAATTATGGGAGTTTCTTTCCTTTGCTCCAATGGACAAGCAAAAGATGACATGCCCAGATTTCAAACTCTGAGACTCCTTTGTAGTAAATAGCTACTGTGTTTTTGTTTGATTTTTTTTTTTTTCTAATAGAATAAATTGATTTTTTCAAAACATAGAGAAGTTGTGGAGAAAATTACAATTTTAGAAATTGCATTGTGCATGGTCATTGTGGTCTTTAACTTCAGGACTTCCTTGTATGCTGCCTAGTGTAGAGCTGGTTTGGGAATGTATCAGGAGCTCAATTTGTTTTAGTGCACAGACACAGCTGAGGATCAGGCAGGTACTTAAGGGGGAGGAGTCAACATATGCAGAGAACATTGCCCCAGAAACTGGGGCCTAGTTCTAATTTACCCACTGATGCTTTGAGTAGTCCTGGACAGATCAGGTAAATCCAAGTTTTCACAGGTGGTCTTTGGGATTGGTTTTTTTTACCCATTTTCCAGCTGTCTGACTTGGGAGCTCTAGTTTATAAAAGCATAAATAGCAACCACAGCTGGAGTCTCTGCAATTTGTCTTATTTTGAACACATATTTCTAAATAGCACAAAGCTCTCTGGAAACTCAGATGCTACTTCTTCAAACAGGACATTCAAATTAATAAATATTTATCTTTACTCCTCAGTGCCTAAATTCCCCCTTTTATGTTGGGAATAATACCTTCTGTCCCTCTTCTCCCTGCCAGCTCACACACAGAAGGAAAGGAATTATCCTTTGTGAGAACAGGGCTCAAATCACGCTTGCAAAATGCAAAACAGATGTTCTACATGCAAAGGAGTTTCCCTGTCTTAAAAGATGACAGTTGTTAACCAGGACAAAAATTTGGAAAAGTCCAGCTCTTCAGGCTGCAGGGGTGGTTGTCCTGGCAGGTGCTGGATGTGGTTGCTTGAGACTGTTGAAATTAGAGCAAATCTGCTGACTTTGGCCTGGGTTCAGAGAAGGGGTTTCTTTCTAAAGCTTTTAATTCTTGTTTAGTGACACAGGTTGATGAGTTCCTGTAGGATACATTCTTTAAATCAAACCTTTGATTGTGAATGGTCTAAACAGAGCTGGCTGCAATGGTTCAGGGAGAAGAGTTTTTGATCTGCCTCTGGAGAACATATGGTGTAATGTCTTATTTCATCATCTCCTGCTATGAATCAGTGTGTTGTTGCAAGGACCACATCATGAACAGAAAAGGAGTCATTCTGCTGTCCTTACCAAAGTTGTATGGCACTTCACTCTGAGGATCTAATTATTTTCAGAGTGGAAAAGAGGACTAAATAAGGCTCTAGCAAAATACTTCACATGTTTTAGAACAGAATTATTACATATCCATTTTGTTTACTGAGAATACTTTCTGAAGATGGGTTTAAAATAATTTATCGACCTCACTGGAGGTAAAAAATCACTGGTTAATTTGCAGGACAGGTGTTTGGGCAACAGCCATGTGACGAGCAACTTTTGTCTTCAGAAAGCTAAAGCTAATAAAGAGGTTTAAAGTTTTACAGAAGTTGCCTCCTTTGTGTTGTAATGTTGCTCTGATTTAGACTACTCACATGTCAGGGTATATATGACTTGTCTTCTCTCATCCTACACTTCTACTTTGCAAAATGCTACCGTTTCACTCTGTAAAGTTAATATCTAATGGCTTGTCTTGCCCTCTGCTAGTATACAGTAGTGTTCAAGTAGTGCTGAGAGCAAGGAAGGAAGGGACCACATCACTTCAGTCAACGTGGACAGGGAAAATAAATTCTGTTGTTGCCAAGCATCAAATGAAGAGAAGCAAAAAATAGCTGACAGCAGAATGGAGAAAAACAAGTGTTCTGTTTCATTACAAGCTCCAGTATCAGAAATATAAAAAAATACACTTTTCTTTTTCTGAAAGTGATGGTTGACTCTGCATATTAGGTGTATCTCCCTAAAGATTTTGCAAAGGCTTTTTGCAAAACCCAAATAAAAGTGGTGCAGATCTAAGATAATTTTAGATGTGCTATTAAAACTTGTATATTTTTTTTCTGGCCAGAAGACATCTTTGTCTTAACTCTGTAATAGACAAAGGTCAATTTTGTAAGATCAGATTTACTTGGTAACCTAGTTTTATTTTAACCTGAACTACATAATCCAGAAAGTATTCAAACATACCTTGGCTTTGCCATCCCTCAGGTAGGTATCTCTTTGTGATAAGAGGATTGTGATGCACTGAAACAATTAATAAGTGGTGTTTGCAAATTAGAGACATGCAAGTCTATTTGCATGTCATATTCACATGCCTCTTATTTTGTAGTGTAGCCCTAATCCCCAGCTGCTCTTGTTGTCTATAAGATTGTGTCCTTTTTCTGTCTGTTTTGACATGAAGTGAAAGCTTCCTTTGCCAAAGGCCCTTGAGTGCAGCAAAACCCACACACTAAAGCCTTGTCATATGGGGGGTGTCATTTCAGTTTCCTTCTCCTTGTTCTCCACATCTTCTGGTGCCCTGCTCTCTCCACTTCACTGTGGCCTTTCTTGCACAGAATTCTGGCAGCAGTGCTGGAGTGCATTATCCACAGATTACATGTGCTGCAGTGAGAACCCATACTTGAGTATAAAAAAGTGCAGATCTGCAGGGTCTGCAGGATACATGAGGCAGGAGGAAGAGGGTGAGTGGGCAGCTGCCTTGTCTCTTCCAGGGCTAAGATATAAACAGATGAACAGAGGACTTTGGCTGTAGCAGGTCATTCTCCTATGGCAACTTGTTTTCCCAAGAAATAATTGAAGGCATGCAAGGTTAGAGCTACTCATCCTCCTCAAGTAGTTTGGTCTAAGTAGTTGTATGGGCACTTTTAAAAGGTCATACAATTAGACAAATGGCAGATTTGAAAACTCTCCTTTTCATTCGCAAGATGCAGCAATTCCACTCTCTTTTGCTTGTGTTGCCCTCTCCAAATAAGCAATGTTGATGCTAAATTTTGGACCACATATCATGCTTGGATCATGTTCTGGACTGAGACCATCTGTAGTTTATATGAGTAAAACACCTGTTCTATGCTTCAATTTATTTAGAAGTACAGTCTTCAACACTTGATATGGATCCTTGTCTCATAGACCTACTTGGAGCATACTGTGTTTGGTATGTTTAACATGCTGTAGATTTTATCCTGATGTTTGATGTTCTGTTTCAAATCAGTTCATGACCATCAAAGCATTTAACAGAAACATATTCAGATTTTCTGATTTTACACTTTGTGAAATTATTTTTCATATGCTTCAGATATACTGCATCTGCTCCCTGCAGTTTTACAGTGCAGAGAGCAGCAAATAAAACGTTACTGTTGACAGTTCAGTCACAATATAAAATTCTTACAGCTGTTAAACATTTAAAGATTTTTAGTTGGTTTTTAATGAGTATTTTGGTACTTAACTTTTAATAGGATATTTTGGAATGTATTATCTTGTAAAAAAACCTGAAATAATGGGCTTTAATTATGGGTGCTTTGGATACTGGAAGTTTCATCAATGCTACTGTGCAGCTACAGACTTACTCTTTTAGAAGTACTGCTAAGGAAGTTTTCTAGGAAAAAAAAAATACAAAACCACAGCAACATCAAAATATTAAATATTAGCAGTAAAATATCTGATAAAAAAACCAAACCTGCAGTAGTACCAGAAGCAACAAAAAAGGCTGGATCTAAAGCTTAGGCTGGCAAGACAATGTTATGTGGCCTTAACTGTACTCAGCCGATCAAACCTGGATTTTGTCATGTTAGTATATCTAAGCACTAAAGAAAAGGCTGAAAATCTTGCTTTGACTCTTGTAGCTTGTCTGTAGCTACCCACATGATGTCAGCACTTTGAAACAGCTCAGGGCCAGCACCACCATCCTCCTGCTGGGCTGTCCCTCATCCACCCAGCACATGTGGCACATGTGAGACCAGCACAGCCCTGCACCGAGCTCGTTGGCTCCTCCGAGGACAGCCCTCTGCTGCTGGGACAGCCAGCTGGAGCCAGCTCCTTCCTCCTGGCTCTAGTCCCATTCTGTTGCTTTGTTGTTCAGGTCATAATGCCACATTTTCTGTGTAACTTTCTGCACATCTGTTTCAGGTAAGCCATCTGAAGAGCTGTTATTGGTTATCTGCTTTCTGCCCAGGTGGTTGTAAGCTGAGAGACGTGGTGGAATCCTGCATCCGTCATTTTTCACCCTGGTGGAATGCAGAATCACTATTTTTCTAGCAAAAGGTTTTTCTTTGTGTCCTGGTTCCGGCCAGGACAGGGTTAATTTTAACCCTGTCCTGGCTGGAACCAGGGCACAGACATGAATCATTGCACTCACATTCCATATTTAATCTAAATAAGCACCATAAGTGGAATATTAGATAAGTATATCTTTGAGAAGAGACAGATGCTCTGAAAATTAGATAAGGGACATGCTTAAAGGAGTTCAGTAATCGAAAGCAAATGTGACAGAGTGAAATAACAAAATGGAAGAAGAAAAGTAGGGTAAATCAGTGGGTGACTTTCATCAGGGTGGGAATTTTTTCATAGGCATTTTCTTGTTGCATATTCCTGACAACATGGCATAGGGCAATGTCTTTGTGCAGCCTAGAAGTCTGAAAAACCTCACTTAGAAATGGAAATCAGAACTTTTTTTTTCAAGTATGTAAACAAAATGTTTGAAGTTTTGAAATTTGTTCATTTTCTACCCAAAAAGTATTTAAAGGGATTCTTCTTGGATTCCTAAGTAGTTTTGGTTGAGGATAAATCATTTAAATTTTATTATTTTCAAAACAAACACAGTGTCTGCACACCTAAGTACATGAAAATTCTAAAGGTATCCACACCTCAACTATGGAATGTTTTATATAATGCTAATAAATTAGTAAATTTCGAAAATTACTGGAAGAGGAGAAGATGTCAGCTGTGTTCTTGACAATANTGAAAATTACTGGAAGAAGAGATTAATCCAGTTGACTTCTATGTCAGCTGTGTTCTTGACAATAGAAGAAGCCAAACATAAGGATTGAAGAACAAGTATGGTGGTGAAGAGTGGGTACAGGATAATAGAATTAGTCTTCTTTTATGCAATCTCTATAAGAAACTCTCAAATATGACTCTTTGCATCACCTGGAGATCAGTCTCTCAATGACAATTCTTTATTTCCATTTGACTTTTAAATATACAATCAATTACATTTTATATTAATACCGTCAGGTAACATAAATTCCATGATGTATTGGAAAATAAATTACAAAATAAGTTTACTTGTTTCTAAGCAATGTCCCTACATTTTGTCTTAAAGATGATTTGGTCCTCCTTTCATTGGAGTTATTCACAGAGATGGGTATTTATGCTGTGTTACCTCATGGCTAGGAGAAGAGACACAGGCCCAAAATGTAAAACTGAAATATATTGCTGTGGGTGGCTTTTAAAAGACATTGATTTTTATTCACCATCTGTCACATTGGTTTGCAGCCAATATCTGTCAGTGAGCTGTGTGATTAATGGAGTATTGAAGAAGCAATGAACAATTTCACAGTTGTTTAACTTGTTGCTTTATTTTTTCCTTTTGCATTAGTATTATCATCCTACAGCATCTGTTGTTAATGTTAAGCATAATAAATGTGCTGGATATTGCTATCAGTAATAATAATAACTAACACAATACACCACAGACTTCTGAAAAAATGAGGCAAAGCCTCTCTGCCCATAATTTGCAAATTCTTGACTCTCATGAGGCTGCCCCAGAGCCACATGTGGCTCCTTGGGAGCCAAGGAAAGCCAGCAGCATCTCTTGAACAAACACCTCAGCTCCAGGTCTGGCCCCTGCCCTCTGTCTCCAGCTCCAGACAGCTGCAACCCAGCTGTTATTACCTGACAGGTTATCCAAAAGCTGAGCATCTTTACCTAGTGAAGGTCTTCCAGCACTCCTCAGCAAAAATTTGCTGCTTATTCATAATATTCCAGATTTCTAAATTAATTTTTAAAAAAGGCAAAATCATGGTACTTGAAACATGTGACATTGATATAACAGCGAATAATGATGCAATACTTATTTGAAGCCTTGTTGATAACAGATGGTATCCCTATCAAGTATGAAAGAATGAATTTTCCATAGCGACTCCATGCATCATAAATTACAAAATTATCTCCAATTGTCCTGCCCTATTCTTGTCCATAATGCCTTCAGTTTCCACATTGTATGGAGCAACAATCCAACAACAGCAACAATCAAATCAAATCAAATATTTCTGTCTTCAGTTGCCCCACCTGCTTTACACTGCAGATGAATCACATAGATACCTCAGTGCTACTCGGTAGCTT
The DNA here is from genome assembly GCA_013398275.1 of Promerops cafer. NCBI lineage: Eukaryota > Metazoa > Chordata > Aves > Passeriformes > Nectariniidae > Promerops > Promerops cafer. The sequence continues at coordinate 1,285,496 of VZSE01009779.1, forward strand.
CAAAAATGTCAGCAAGCCTTTGGAGATGCCAGAATTTTGGGGGATTTGGAGAATAATTCTTGAAAATGTTTCCAAATTATATTCAGACTTCGTGAGATTCGTAATAGCGAACAATCTGAGATGGCAGAAAGGTGGGGTTTTTTTTAAAGATTGCCTCTGAACTATTAGAACGTGCATCACTTTCTCAAACCAGAGGTGGAGTTCATCAAGTCAGGGTCTTTTATAACACTAAGTGTCTGGACTCCAAAATATTCTGAAAAGTTGCAAATCTGCTTTACATGGTATAATGTAGTTTTTATAAGTAAATCAAATATAAGACTTTCGTGTCTGCAGCTAATGGGAATTTTCACAGTCCTTCATCATATTTAGGAATCACCTTAACAATGTGAAGCTGGCAAGCACTGTTTCTCTGCCTCCTCTCACAGAAAGCAAATGAAAGGTTTGTTGTTTTGCATGTGTGCATGTGTCTGTGCTTTCCTGCAGTTCACTATCAGAAATAGATTCTAAAAATTTGATACCTAGAATGGAACATGTCTTCATATGCTACATATGCTTCATATGCAAAGCCACTAGAGAATGATCTATTGAAGGGACTGACATCATTGCTAATTACAATCTTCTCTTTAAATTTTTGAGAACCCAAAGTCTGCTCCACAGAAATTTCTTTAGAATAAAATTCCTGCATTCCAGAAATTTCAAACTCCATAAAATCATGGAGGGCACAGGGAGAAAGTGAATCAGTCACTATTGATTTTCTGGCTTTCTCAGTAAAGAACAGAGCTATCAAAGGAAACCAAAAGGACCCCTATTCAAAACATTTTGGAAAGCTTGGGATATGAATGATCTCGGCGTTGTGAAGCTAAAAGTTTGCATGGGGTCATGGGAGACTGGACGAGTCTGAGAAAATCAGCTCTTTAAGAGTTCCTGAATATGCAGAAGCCACACTGGTCTTCTAAGCCCTGGGACCAATGACTGTGCCTGGCACATCCAGCATGGTCCTGTGCTCTCCTGTGTCTGTGTTCCCCTTCAGTCACTTGCTCAGGACCCAGTTAGAGAGAGCATATTGAGGTGTACAGACCTTCAGAATCATCTGCTGTGGCCTTTCATTCTTATCTTTGTTCTAGTAATTTTAGATTGTGGTGAAAAACAATGATATCGCAAATCTTCCAATATGCTAAAATATGACATGATGTTTTTCTCTTGTATAGAAAAATCTTACATTTTATATAAATGTCTATATATTGCATATATGGCCTAGGTTATCTTTTATAGGCAGACAGCATCTATATAGGTAAATAACAATAGCTTCTAAAACTGCTGTATGAACATAGAAGCATTTCTTTTGTAAGGTTTAAGAAATTTTCGTTAATTTCACATAGATTTCACATAGATTAACATTGAGATGCAAAAGATTGTATGCTCAAAACATTAGGTATGAAGTTAAAATCAGTATTTAATATAGTAATAAGGTAAGAAGAAATGGATCAAGATGACTCTGTAGAAATTACAACTTCCAATTATTATATCAAGCCTTTTCATTCCAACTAACTTAATTGTACAATCCATTTAAAATTTTATAAAACTGCATATATTCTCAGAATTAGTGTTAGTACGCTTTATATCAGACATTATCAGGGTGAGTTTTTTGTTAAACTCTGGATTTGGAGGTGTTAAAACTGCCTAAACATGAAACCTACCATTTGTATCCATCTTGGAAGTGTTTTTGGGTTTCTTTCCCCCAGGAAATATGGGGCAGGAGCTTTTCCAAGTTGTGATTCAGTCAGGTCTCTGAATTGCTTCTTGTATGCTCTCCATCATCCATCGGCTATAGAGGAAATTAGTCTCCTAAACCTTGGCACATGGTTTAAGTTTTTCATGTGAATATGCCTTTGTGCCATTTTCATGAGTTACTCCACACCATACTTACATATTTCACAGGCTAAATTGCCCTAGGTTCTACTAGTGTAAGTCTGTAAATTATTATAATCAGGAATACTGCTGACAGGTCCATGAATCCTTCAGAGCAGGACTTTCCAGCTGTGCTTGTTCAACGCCCATCACAATCAGACCTGATTCTTGCCTGGAATTTTTGGGCACTGTGACAATACAGAAAGTAATGCTAATAGCCTTTGGCTGTTTTCTGCAGATGCTGAACCCAGGAGGCAAGGCTCTGCATGCAGGAAGTACTAAAATACCCCATTTTCCTGGGACAGCAGTGACAGATTGTTGAACTCATGTGTTCCCAGACCAGAAAGGCACAGAAAAATGCTGAACAAAAAGGGGAACAGAAACCAGAAACCAATGTGGCTGAAAGACTTCAGCCAGTTTCTGTTCTGCAAAAAGTACCATCACTGGTGGGATCTGGGGAACTTTTAGCAATTTTCTAGTATGATGCTGAGTGAAAAGACATTCATACATTTCTACTATGCTTTTTGGAAAAGTCTTCAGCGCCGAGTAAGAGTGCTTTCTGTTAAGGCTGTTGCAACAGCTGCTTGCAATCCTGTTCATTCAAATGTAGCCAGAAGGTAAGACAATAATAATTTATCAGCCTCTTGCTTTCCTTGCCAGGTATGAAAAAAATATCTCATGATATGTACAAGGACACCTCTGGTTGGATTAGCCAGAACAAACTCTCTCTGTTTCAAACCAGGCAATTGGCAGCTTTCATTTCTGGATCAGCAGAGGAAGTTCACCAGCAAGGCTTAGAATATCAGCTACACAACAGAGCCGAAAATCCCAAAAAGTTCGGAAAAACTTTGCACATTTCTTTAAGAAGGACTCAGCCATTCTTGTCCAGATAATAGGACAGAAAATGGCTTCATTTTTCTCCACATTGCAGCACACCATTACCTGTTCAAGCACTTAGGATATCTCTTTACTCTTGCAGGATAGAATAATTTCTCCCCTTTTCGGTCAAATGACGTTGAAAGGGGCAATGAAAAATTAAACAGTACTTTGATCAACAAATACTGAAGCATAAATTCATTTATGCATACCATTTCAAAATGTTTTATGTTCTTCAGTTTTTGTATAAATTTTTGTAAAAAAATTTTTTTCAAATGTGTTCAAGCAACTTATGAAGTAAAATGGAATCTCCTTTTTGGTTCCTTTTTTCCTAGAAGTTGTGATTCCAAAATCCTTGGACTTCCATGGCTTCATGGCTGATGTATATGTTCCAGCTGCTGAAACAAACAAAAATCTCAACTGCTTCATTTTGTGTGATGCATTTTTAATGAGAGCATATTGTCTGAGGCTGTACACTGTATGGAGATACCAACAATATTGTTAGGTGTATAGAGTGAGAGTCCAGCCATACATTTTCTTGGTGTTTGTATTTATGAGTCTGAACTCATTTACTAAGTAGTCCAAGAGTAAATCAGTAGCAGATGATATAACTACAGATCCTGAGTTGCTCTGTCATGTTCATACTAGTGGATGTCTCTCTGCCTGCAAAGACAGAAGCGTGCTCCCTAGCTGAGGACTTTTATGGACCAGTAAAAATACCATATTGGATTTTTTAAATGTACATAAGGGTCATACAAAAATATCCTGGCAACTAAACACCATTGGAATAAAAGCATTTTATTTCTCACAAACAAATAACTGTAGAGCCTGCATCACCAATTAGTAAACAGAATGAAATATATCTTCAAACTCTATCCTTTTTTTAAAGTATAAATTCTGCCATTTTCTTTCTTTTTATGGGGTGCTTATCTGTTATAGACAAAAAGAGCTGGAAGATTTTCTGCTTTGAAGATATATCCATTTTGTTTGCATGAATCCAAGAACATTTGGATTTTTTCAAAGCTACATCAAAGAGTTTATCATGTTCATGCATCAAAAAAGTAGTGATAGAGATGCACTTTTAAGAGTAAAGCCTGTAGCTTCATTTTTGTCCTTATATTTGAATGGGACTTTCAAAAGGAGGAAAAAATTACAAGCAAAGGCAATTTTTCACAAAAGGAACCTACTTGTCTTTAAAATGACTTTTCAATTCAACTGAAAATTAAATACATCTATCTCAAATAAAGGATTCCAATTAGGAATAAAAAAATCCATTCAGCATTCTATGATTAATTTAAGCTTTGAAGAACAGTAAAAAAATGTTTTTTTCCTTGAAACATGAAAGAATACTTCATCTTTCTCTTTAAAGAAAACTAAGCTTTAATTGTCCCTTAATCCAATTCATAGTTTAAAGAGTCCATGTGAGTGCAATCCTATGATACCCTGCAGTATCTATCAAAGCAGCTATCTATCCCATGTCCTGTGCCAACTCACTGCCTTGTAAAGACCTTTTATCTTTGATTCTTTTGCTTGAGAGTGTTACAGCCACTAATCACCAAAGCCTCTTCTTTCCCAAGAGAGACATCACACAAAATTGAGTCAAACATCTCAGAGTTTCTTTTTCTTCCTCTCATTTTCCTTTCTCATCCATCACTGCCTTTCAAAGTCCTGTCAGTAGTATTTCCATTAGTGATGGGTTAGTTTGTTGGTTCAGGCAATCACTTCCAGTTTTATTATCTGTTGATGTTTATAAGGAAGCATTGAACAACTGATCTCAGTTGACACATGAATACTGAGTGGGCAAGGGTTCATTTTGGCCTCTGTCTCTTATCCCTAATGTTGTTTGAGATCTCATGACCTTGACAGCAATGTGATTGTGAACAAATTCTGCCAACTTCCTCAAAGTCTGAAGGAAAGGCAGTCCTGGAAAGCTTGTCTAGGTGCTAAAAGTGCTTTCCTAGACCTGCCAGTATTCATACCATGCATTCACCTGTGTTTGTGAATAGAAATGATAGAATTAAAAATTTGGAAATAGCTGTTGGGCTACAATTAAATTATAAGACTTATTTTTGCAGAATATTTCTGTGGCCAGAATTACTAATGTAAGGGTTCTTTCACTGCTTAGTAAGCACAATCTCTCACATTCTACTGTCAGCTTAGGAACCCTAATCCACTGGCTGGACATACCTCCATTCTTATTGTCCGTAAACTACCACTGCTACTCACTGGTGGAGACCTAAAAGTTGAATAAAATTACCTTTGGTGTGATGTTGGTAAGAGAGTTATTCAATCCTTATGTTTATGTCATGATGTTTGTTTATGTGATCTCTTTATATGTGTGCGGAGATTAAATAATGCTATCGTTACCCTCAGATCCACTCTAATGTCTTTTCATATAAGATTAATAAGGATTAATTTAATACACATTTAGCTAAAGTAATTAATTGAATTACACTGTAAACTACAAAATCTAATGCATAGCTAAGTTTCAACTCTCCAGAGAACTGACACCACTGTGATTAATGCTATAATTTTTCTTGGTTTCCATGTCGTTGGGCACAGAACTTGTCACTCATTATCTCAGACATATAGCATGGTGAGAAGTGGAGACAATGCAGGATTCTTAGCTTGTTTCACACTTTCTGCTCTCAATTGGATCCATTTGTCTCCTCTGGAAAATCTAGATTCAAAGATCTAGTTCTCAAAATCTTGTTACTACTAAGAAGCTGCAGATGAATGGCATATTATGATATTCTTCTTGTCTGCATAACTTTTACTAATGGAAAAGTAAAATGCCTTCGATGTTTTCATTTTTCTGTTTGTCTTCACTTGCATCCTGGTTTCAAGGCTGCCTGGTCATTATGGTATGCCAGGCTACAGAAAGAGCTATGTACAGTCACCCTGGCAGCCTACAAGCACTTCTAATTTCGCCATCCCACTTTTGCAGATTAAGGATATTCTGAGTTTCCCTGGACACTCTGAAGAAGGATTCCAGTCGAGACAGCTCAGTTTATATATGACACTGTTGTTTGAGGAAGCAGCCTTGCCTTTTTGAGTCTCTTCTGTTGCACCACCCCTAATTCTAGACAGGATAATACCGCTGGAACTGTAATTTCTTGAGCACCAAACCTCTAAAACAGAGAAGGTGAAAATGCATACAGGTTGCAGTTTGTAGTCCGTAACTACAAACTCTTGACAGGTTTAGATGTAGCAGTCATGCTTACATGTGTTTCTCTGTCTAGTCATGACATACAGCCCCAGCACTGTGTTCATGTGAGCAACAAGGGGACCCCCAGCACCCCCCCCGACACTCACTTCACAAGGAAAAAAAATGTCCACATGCTCCAGGACTCTCATTACCTGGGATGGAGGTGCAGTCTCCAAGTCACCTCACTCTCCTCCGTGTCCTGTTTTGGCATGTCACAGTTCCTTTTTGCATACCGTCTGAGATTCCTGAAGCTGATACCATAGCCTCTTTTTCTGCCTCAGAGAGACAAGGCAGTTTAACAGATCCATTTTCAGTGAAACACTATTGTTAAGGGAATTTGGTACTTCAGCTGAAGCAGTTCTTGGACCTTTTCCACTGTCCTTTAATAAATGTGAGTACTTAAGCTGGTGATCAGTCATAACCTCTGCTGGTTCTGCATAAAGATCTTCACCTATGGGGTCAACTAAAGTGGTAGTTTTATACAAGAAACTCCTTTTAAGTATGCACTGAATTCTCAGCAGGAATTACAGCTTATTATGAAAGGTTAATATCTCTTTGAATAGGGAGCTGGATTTGTGTCAAATTACTTCTTGCAGAGTTTCAGATTGCCAAATACCTGTTACACAGGGATGGGCTTCCTTCAAATGCAACATGAGTTTATTTAGGAAAAAAAAAAAAACAAACAACACTTGCAAAAACATTTATTAATATAAACCAGAAAAACTTAAAGCTGTGTTGTATATGTTCCAAGCTAGTAAACTCAATAGTTGTCCATTAGGCTTAAGTGTACCCAAGATAATACAGAAGAACGCAGTTGCATCTCCATCTGTCTTGTGTGCCTTAGGATTCCACAAAATCTTGCTTGGAACATATTTTTGGCACATAGTACTGAGAGGAGAATTAAACCACTAGAAATTGCTGGGTGTTTGAACCTCCACCCTCTGTCCTAGCATTGTTGTCATGGCTGTAGCAAGACACAGTACAAGCACATCCTGTAGGCACACCAGTCTGGCAAGAATTACACAAGCTTCAAAAACAGTTCAAGGCAGCAGTAAAAAATATGTAGCATTGTATTTGGCATGAAAGAGTGTCATGGTTCAACTGCAGCTGGCAATTAAGCACCAGATATCTGCTTGTTCAACCTTCCTCCAGGTTGTATGGGGGCAAGAAAATTGGAAGGGGAAAAGTGAAAAACCTCTTGGGTTGTGAGGAGTTAATAATAATAACAAAAATAACAATAATAAATATATAAACAAAACCAACAATGACAACAATAACAACAACAGTAATTAAAAGGAAGATAGCAGAGATAAATACAATTAAAGACAAGTGATTAAAATAATTGCTCACCACCAACTGATGCCCAGCCAGTGCATGAGCAGTGAACTCCTGAACAACCTTCCCCCCGGCTTTATATACTGATCATGATGCCATATGGTCTGGAATATCCCTGTGGTCAACTGGGGTCAGCTGTCCTGGTTGTGTCCCCTCCCAACTCCTTGTGTATCCCCAGCCTCCTGTCTGGTGGGGAGGTGTGAGAAGCAGAAAAGGCTTTGACTCTGTTAAGCACTGGTCAGCAGTAACAAAAGCACCCCTGAATTACCAACATTGTGTTCAGCATAAATCCAAAACACAGCCCCAAAACAGCTACTGTGAAGAAAATTACCTCTACCATAGCTGAAAACAGTGCAAATAGTCGCCCAACAGGCTTCATCCAACAAGTTCTTGAGGTCTTGTATTTTTGAAATCCAAAAATATACTTCTTATGTGGATTGTAACCAGTTTTTATTTAGTCATTGAACATAATTTAATCTTCCATCAAAAATTAATGTAATGAGGAAAAGACTATTGACCACATTTTACTACCCTCATTCAGGCTGATTTCTGGTTTATCCCACTGTTTTTCCTCATTTGTCTTTACCGACCTGCCCAAGAAATAAGTGAATGAGCCCACAGCACTGCTATACAAGCAGACAGGGCAAGACACAAAGGAATAAGTTTACAGCCAGAATTTTTAGGTATAACATGCTATTTCTTCTTAAGGTCAGATTTATTTTTTTTTTTTTAAATGAGCAGCATTGCATCATCTTCGTATTTTTAAATATGGTCTCACCTCCTCCTTTCCCAACACAAATAGATTATTAATAAATCAATTGTGAAACATAATCCCTGTTCTTTTTCATGTGTGTTTGCCTGTTCTGTTTGTTACACATAAAGCCCATGGCTCCTACTTAGCTATACTCATGCAGTGAAGATCGATAACAACACCAATTGCCAAAAGACATTTACCCATCCAGAATGAACAAATACTTGAATTTTTTTTAGCAGGGACTGGAAGAAGCATTTCTCTTTTAAATTCTCTGTACTTCCCCTCAAAAAACGTAGATGAATTCTGTGCAAAGATAATGACAAAATTAGTTGGAAAATGCCATTACAACAATGTCTTACATTATCTAGTGACCCTCGCTCCTTAACTCGGCTCACAGGTCTGTGTGTTTGCAGAGTACGATCAAAAAGAGGAGATTTTAGACACTATCCTTCTAACTTTTCCCATCTGTTTTGGAAGCATGTAAAAAATCTTCCCTTGAAGCCTCTAACATCTTAAAGCACCATTTCAAGCCAGTGATAATTGCTGTGTGGTGCCTCACTGCCCCCAAATCACACATACAGAATGATAATCACTGCACTGCTGCCTGCATTTCATATTACAGCAAGGTTCCTACATGGAAAATCCTCCCTGTTTGTCAAGAAAACAGATCTAGGTTATGCTTTCTGTGAAAAAGTGGGAGTGAAAGCAGTGGGGGAACAATGCAGAAGACAGAATGAGCTTTTATGTGTTTTTTGCAGTAGCGCAGGCGTGTGTGTCAAGCCTCAGACATATCCTGACATGACCAAAACACTCCAGGCTCAAATATGGCTTTTCTCAGGGCAGAGCACTCAGTGCCTCAGAGTCTGGCTTTAATTTTAATTTTAAACTTCTTAGGACCCATGATGGGAAGGTTATAAAGACCAGCCATGGAAACTTGCTTTAAACTGAATATATAGATTTATGATTTAAAAAATTGCTCAATCACATCATTGGTAATGTATCTTATTTGTTCCTTATTTAAGAAAACCTTATAAATTCTAACTGTCCCAGGACCAGAGACTTTTTCCACTTTTTTATATATACAACATCTGAAAGATCAATATCTGGAAGGTTTCACAAGTTTGGATAAATGCATGAAACCCAGAGTATTTCTATTAGATTTAGCACTTTTCCAGAAACAGGTACCCAAGCAAGTAAATCAACCATTTAGTGTACCATAGTTTTATCCTCTTTCAAAAATTTATTTTGAGGGCTGCTTTTTTCATTCATTAATGCAAATAGGTTAACAAGAGTGGCCAAGCATCTCATGTAAGTCCTCTGAAGGCAGCTCTGCTAATTCATGTCCCTTTCTAAGGTCCTCAGCATGGCAATCCACTTGCTGTTCCCAGCCAAAGCAATCCTGCAACACACTTGTCTAGCCACAGACCACCTGTGAAGAGCAGAATGGTATCTTCCTCATTCATGGAGGTGAGTCTGAGGAACAAACTGCAGTGGTCTGGCTTGTTCTGGTGGTTTATTATTCAAAGTCATTGCATCATGACAAAGCAATTCTTTTTTTCAGATGTAAAACCACCCAGAAGTGATTGGTATCCAACACTGACAACTGGAAAGAAAGCAGTGGGTTTCAGATAAACAAGCCTCCTCAGATACCCTGAACGTCCTGACTCGGTGACAAGGGATGCTAAAAAAGCTCTCATTCAGAGGTAATGTCTGAAAAGCTCTGACAACATTTTCCAAGGTGACTGCCAGGAACCTTGAAGGATTTTTCAAGATAATATACAGATATAAATCTTGGAGTCGTTTTTTGTGTTCTGTAAATAAATGCAAGAAATCCATTCTTTCAGAGAGGAAAAATGTAGCTAGCCTTTTATTTTCACTTTTTGGTGCTTTTTTGTTTCTCTTCTATATTTTCTCACAGTAGGGTGATTAATTCCTGCTGGTGATCCTGGGGTAATATCTCTGTGCCAACAGCAAGATGATAAAGGTGAAGTCAGACATGGGCAGACAAATAGACCCAGCTACCTTCTCTGCTGTTTCTATGTGTCACACAGCAGTGTGAGGCACTTTACCTGCCAGCACACCTGCCCACCAGCATTAGGGTCATACAGCATGACTACCCCATGTCAAACTCCATCATTTTTCTAGTCAAAGATACATTGCCTAACCATTTTACACATTTTAAAGCAGCTCTTAAACCATTATTTTGACCTCTGTCTACAATATGCAGACACTAGAAGAGCAAAATAGAGTGAAACTACAGAAGGATGGAGAAGACAAGGTCCAGCACTGGATCCTCCTCATAAGCAGTGATGGGAGAAGTGCTGAACAGCTGAGACTCACTGCAGTTTCAGCTGGTGCTTAAACAGCTGAAAAAGTGGTGAAGAGCTATTGGAAAATGTGAGATGCTCAACCAGCTGCAATCCTTGTGCCAGGCAGGACTGAGAGAATAATTTATCCTGTGGATCCACAGCTGTCTTCAGAAGACTTAACCTCTAAGAGCATCCTTCCCCAGATGCCATTCCCTGACAGGAAATGGTCTGGAGGCAGAGCTGTTCTCTACAGCTTGGGCATTGATCCACAGCTCCATGGGGAAGTGGATAAGATTTGCAGGAGGATGGCAGGAGTAGCAAAGGGGACACTGTAGGACTGGCTGGGGTATCAAACAGCATGGTAGGTTCTTTGACTGATGAAAAGCTTTCTCTCAAAACTAATTTCGATGTGAAATTAAGTTTTCAGCAAAACAGTATTTTTGTAAGTACTGACTGTGTTCTGCAGGCAGGTTTGATTTCTGTTTTGCTTGAAAGAACTACTTAGAAGTTTCCATTTTTGTAGCTAAAAATATGCCTAGAATCTTACTTTCTGGGTGTTTTAACTGAAAAATGTATTTTCCACTAGGAAAAAAAAAAAATTGTAACCTTTTTCTGCTGTCTATTTTTCTTCTATCTTACAACACAAAAAGTACATTTATTTGCTTTTCAAGGTATGTATAAGCATAGATAAAATAAATGCAAAATAAGATAAACAGAGTTTGCCTTACTTAGAAATAAGGCAGTACTTCTGCAAGAAAAAAGTCTTCCTTAGATCCTATTAAATGCAATGAAATTTCCAGCCACTCTGTTACCACTTAAGGTTTGGATCACTTTTCTCAGTAATACACTTCACATTTTCCCTTAACCTTTAGACAACTGGATTACCCTCTGACTTTTCTTTTCAGAATTTTTTTAGATGCTGGATAGAATGACTGCAGTTTTCTGTTCTAAATGTTTCCATATATAGAAAACAAATCCATCAGAATCTGATCTGTTTTCTCTCACTGTCTAAATATAAATTATTTTTAAATTTTTTACTTTTTTTTTTACTATCAGGAGACCCAGGAGTTTTGAAGTCCTTTATCCACAAAGCAGGAGTGTATTTCCATGGAGGAGGTGCACAGATGCTGCTGGCCAGGCCTTTTCTGTGAGTTATCAAGGCTTAGAGCACTCCGGCTGTGTTGCAGAACTTTTGATTTTCAGCAACAGAACAATGAGGAGATCAGCCTGTAATTTGGAAGTATTTCTGTACTGCAGAAAGATTTCACCCTTTTTCACACTTTTTCCATATTTACTGCATTTTAAAATAATTTTTCCTGCCTCCCACTTCATCACTTCCACATTCTGATGCTTTCTTTGATAGCTCTTCTTTTCCAGCCATGCCCACAAATGCCTTCATAAACTTTTCTCTCTCTCCCTCATCACAGAGGGCTCCAGGCAGCAGCCAGCCCCAAATTACAAAGCCAAGGGAAAAACACAGTACGAGCTCCAATTTTTTCACATAGGAAATCCAACAGAAATGTAACATCTAACCACAACAGAGCAGAAATATCGCTTGAAACATGTTCAAACCTGATGCAGGGAAAACAACAGACTAGATGCATCCCTTCAGTCTTAAATGCAATCCCAAGATTCCCCTCTAGCACACCTCAGCTCAGTGTTCCCCAATTCCCTGTCCCAAATGTTTAAAATCCTACTGTCTGTACTGTGAGCCTTGGTTTGATCTCAACCTGTAACTGGCTTGGGAAAATAAAAAAAAAACATCAGAAAGAAGCTTTTCTAACTGAAGAGACTTAATCTTCTCTGGCTTCCTATTTTGGAGTTGCAAAGCAGTGTGATACTCTTTGCTGTGTGTTGTGTTCTATATTTTGCAGTTGTATTATCCGAGAAAATAGAAATGCAACAATGAAGGCAGCAGTCACACTGCCTCTGATACAGCAAAAAACCAAAAATCCAGCATACTAGTGAAAAATTACAAAAATGTGGCACAAGGGAAATACTCTGCAAAACAGCTCTTTGGATGGAAAGAAAGGTCCTGCAGGAACTGCCTGGTGTGAACACCGAGTGGCATCCTAGGAATTAAATTTCCTTCTCTGGCATGGCAAGGGCACACTATGTGCTTTGTCCAGGCTTCCCTTTCAGTGCAATTCACACCAGCATCATCCCTAGGATAAATCCTGGCCTGGTCCCTCCATGGGAACATTTGTTTTGAAAGTTAGTACTGTACATTCACTCCAGCAATTGAAACTTGGCTTTGCAACCTGTGCTGGATAACTTTTACCCATAGTTATTGTCCCATCCCTTTTTTATTTCCTGCTCACCCAGCTCCTGCTTTAGCCAGCACCAGGGGCAGTAGAAAAAATAAAAAATTAGGAGGTTTCCTCAGTGCCTTTAGGTGGACTAAGAGCAGGAGATGGCATTGATGGCAATGGGTGGGTTCCCTTCTTTGCCAGGTCAGCAGCAGGCACAGCTCAGTCCTGCAGAGGTACAGGGGTGGAGTCAGGAATCAAACTGCCTCCCCACATATCTGGATACTGGGAAAAAAAAGCAGCTGGTTCCTCAGGAGGGAAGAAACCATATGACATCCAATTTTACATCTTTTTTGAGAAACTGGGTTGTATTTTTTGTTGAAAATGTAGGTACCCATTTTCCATCTTTTTGGGCTTGTTTTTTGCTAGGCAGTTTCTCATCAAAGAGTGTCCTCTGTGTCAGTTGTTGTCTTCTCTTTTTTCCTCTAATGGAAAGCTGCTCTGAACTCTCAGCCAAGATGGGGATAATAAATACCTCCAAATGATCATTCTTTTCTTAGGTGCAGGTGGGAGCTCAGTGTTCCAGCACACACTGTCTGCTAATAATTTTATGCTGTGTGTACTGTATTCACATTAAAAAAAAAAAGGTGGAATAATAATCTTCAGTGCAGTTTGTGGGATCAGTCCTAAAGCCTGGAAAAATAAATGTATTTGCACACCTCATAGTACTAACTATGCTGCTAACCTTGTGCTGTGCCTGTACACTTGGACCCTGGATTACCACCTGGAACATAAGAAGAAATGGGAAACTTGGAATCCTTAAAGTTGACTATAAGGCTGGTTTTAAATAACGGCCACTCTCTAATACTTGAACATTATACAAGAACATCTCTGCACTGACTTAAAAAAATAATGCAAGACCAAGGAATACTGATTCCACCATAACACATAGTTGGAAATACAGTGTATAATTCCATTCAAATAGATGGTTTGTAGCATTTTACTATGGTATCTGGGTTTCAGCTGGGATAAAGTCATCTTCTTCTCAGTAGCTGTTACAGTGCTGTGTTTTGGATTTGGAATGAGAATGGTGTTGATGGCACACTGATGGCTCAGTTTGCTGCTAACTTGTGTTTATTCTGAGTCAATGCCTTTTTTTGTGTGTGTGTCTCATGCTCTGCCAGTGAGCAGGTGTGCAAAAGAAACTGGGAGGGAGCATAGCTGGGACAGGTGACCTGAGTTGATCAGAGGGATATTCCATTCCCTAGAAAGTCATGCCCAGTACATAAACTGGGGGGAGTTGCCTGGAAGGGGGCCTGATCTGGGCTCAGGAAGGGGTGTCTGGCATCAGTCAGCAGGTGGTAAGAGATTGCATTGTGCATCATTTGTTGTTTCTTTTTTTCTATTATCATTATTATTATTGTCATTTTCAATCACTATTATTACTGTATTTTATTTTATTTTCAATTATTATATTTTTCTAATCTCAACATACAAGTTTTACTTTAAATCTCCTCCCCATTCCACCAGGGTGAGGGAGAGAGGGAGTGAGTGGCTGCATGGTGCTTATTTTTCACCTGGGCTTAAAACCACAACATATGGTTAAATTAAATTACACCAGAAGAAATCTTCTTTTTGCAGATACTTATGATCTATGATTCTGTCTAGTGAATGTGATGATTTAAAGTTGTATCATGGTTTGAATTTAAAAAAAAAATCTATAATAAAATCATAGTATTAAAGACTAGGGATTATTTGCATTTCTCACAACTTTTGCACTTTCTTTCCTATTAAAGGCATATTTCTCCCTGTCCTGTTTATTTGAGCAAAATGCAGTGTTCACTTTAGTCTCAGTTTTCTCCTAATGCTCTTCAAGTCTTTGTTTTGCCTTCACAGGATTGCCAAAGTAGCACCTATGTTTGCAAAAGCTGGATGTTTTGGGAGTTGTGCTGTAACTTTACTACCCTTTCCAGAAGCAGTGTTAATATATTGTCCTAAGTCTCCAAAATGGGACAGATACAATTCCACATTTTGTACTTTAATTTCACTCTCCAAACTCAGTTACAACATTCTGAAATATGCACCAAGTTTTCAACACGCTTCCATTTTAGCTCATATATTAAAATATATCATTAGAATAATCTTAATATTTTTTTGTCTCCAGTAATGGCAAAATGAAAACAGCTAATTTGTAGAAGATATATTTTTCCAGAACATGTATTTCATATATAGCCTCACTAAAAGGGATGTGATGATAAAAAATACCAACAAGAGGATACTATTGGCCATAAAGAGCAATAAAATGTGGGAGTTGTTGTTTCTATATTTTTTCCTTCTATTCTTTCCCAACAGCAATCTCATTACCTGCTTTCATTGTCTTGGAATTCTTTTTAAAACCTCTGAATAATGGAAACAGATTGTCATATTTTTTCCCATGTCTGATAATTCGGTGGCAACATTATCAGCACCTGGTATTTTGTTGTTCCTGAGCTCCTGATTGCCTCTTGAATCACTTCAAAATTTAATCCTTCCACAAATAGCTCATATGTCTGGGAGACAGCCTTTATTCACTATTAAACGTCTCCCTGTAGTGGACACAGAAAAGAACTTTTCTTTGCTCTTCTGTAATTGAGTTTTTTATAATGAAAAGGATTCCTTATTTGTTCTTTATCAGACATAGACGTGGTTAATATCCTCTCTTCCATGCATCGACACCCTTATAAAATGTGTTTATTTTACTAATCTTCCTAACCTAATTCATCTTTTTCCCCAAGCCATGGAAGTATTGTCTTTCCTTTTGGACTGCTGCCCTCATGAATTTCCCTCTGGCTTTAGAGTGTTTCTCATCCAGAGTTCAATTCTGATTCTGAAGGCTCCAACATTGCTATATGTCAATCTCAGCTGCTTTCCTGCAATCTTTATCAAACCATTCTTTTTCCATTAGTTTTGAATTAGTTCCTACTATCTGTTCTAATGTTTTCTTGGCCGTCTCCTTGCAGGGGTCCCACCTGGTATCAGTTTTCTCATAAACATCCC
This sequence comes from Promerops cafer, assembly GCA_013398275.1. Lineage (NCBI taxonomy): Eukaryota > Metazoa > Chordata > Aves > Passeriformes > Nectariniidae > Promerops > Promerops cafer. The sequence goes on from VZSE01009779.1 coordinate 1,301,171, forward strand.
AAAATTTTTGGAAGACTCCAAACATTTTTAACTTCTGACCAAGATTCCTGTCCTTATTCTGAATTCTCCAAAGAGTTTGTATTTTCTTATGTGTCTCATCTGCTTTGTTTCATTTTGCTCAGCTCTTGGCTGGAGCCAATCCTGCAGTACAGAGAGCTCACCTGCAGCCAGCTCCCCCTCTCTTTCTGCTGTGTCTTTAACATTCTCACCTGGACCCCACAAATCTTCCTTCCCTTCCTCCGGGCATCAATCATCCAGGAAAACACTGGCAATTCAAATAAACTTATCTTTAGTTCTTCAGAGAACCAATCTTGTATTTTATGATCAGTGAGCTCCATCAGAATGACACAAGTGTTTCCTGGTGCCTTCCCTAAAACCACAGGCAGGAGTGCAGAGAGCACAGCAAACCCAGTTGCTGCTGACAGCACAGTGTTCACCAATAATCCAGGTCCCATTTCATTCCCTGCAGTTACCCCTTCATTCCAAAAAAGTGCCAAACTCCAGCTTCAAGAGGTTTGTTTCCTAGTCCTATTTGTTATTTCACAGCTGAGATAATCACAGCTAAGAAGTTCCTGGTTCATATAAAGTTAAAATTCTGGATGTTCATATTCTCCTGTATTATTTCTGCAGCTCAGATTATTCAGCACAAAAAACCACAAACCAACAACAACAACAACAAAAACCACCCCAAAATAACAACAACAACANGTATATGAAGCTTTTTGTATTTTTTCCATTTAAATTTTCCTGCTGAAGGGACCAAAACTGTGCACGACAGCAAATTTGCAGGAACAATTTCCTTAGGCTAATCATCATTCTTCTGTATATCTGACCTGGATAATTTTGGGCATACCTGTGGCAATCCAAAATACAGGGAAGAGGTACTGGTAAACAAAAGTCTAAGGACTGTTTTAAACATTGCTGGTACATGCTTTTGCACAATACTTTGTCCTATTTACTAACTGAAGAATTAATTCACTCTGTAACATAATGTATTAAAATTCCAAACATATGAAAGTTAGCAAAATGTCTTATTTTTCTAACTAGAACCAGCTTATATTACTCAGAAAGAGGATTGTTTAAAAGAGGGAGATACCCTCTAAAAACCAGTTTGTGGACTAGATGAGCCTATCTCTTTGCAGAGGACTATTCTCAGGGATTTCAGAATTAAGTATAGCTGATGGGATACCCTGGGAATGCTGTTTGATTGGGGTACAGTTTGTGTGGTAAAATTATACAGTTATCTTATTCTAGTGTGCTTTCAGGATGATGCTCCAAGTTTAGGACTGGAAAGTTTGTATTAAGGAAATGAAAAATTACCAAGTGTCTCTTTTTTTCCTCTCCTAGTGAAATAATCTAAAACTGGGAAGCAGATTTTGAGAATTTGTGCTAATGTAGCTGTTTGAAGGGACTACCAAAGAGGCTGAGTGCTGAAGACCCCCTCTCCCAGAGCAGAGGATATCTTTTACTCCTCAGCATCAGAGAAAGCTCTACATATTTATCTAATTTTACACTACTTTGAGGAAGTCACAGGAAAACAAACGCAGAAGCATCCTTTATTTATTTCTAGTAAAGATTATATTTTAGTGTATATCATTCTTAGCCATACACAGGCCTTAAAGAGTAAACACTTTCCTTAAGGCAGTGTTAACTAAAACTAAAAGAGGAAAATATATTAAAAAATATTTTAAAAATACTTTTCTCTAGAGATGGTGATTCCTGAAAGCATTGCCTGCAAGATACAGGAACTATTCACTTTGCATTCAGTCCCACTAGGTTCCTAACTCATATGAAGTCATACTTGGGAAAATAATCTTTCTAATGAAAATAAAAAAATGCTATGAAAAGACCTCTTTTTCTCTTTTATGTAGACACACAGAAAACTTTATTTCTGGTGGAATACATAATTTTCAAGAATTTATTGAAATATCAGAAGGAAATAAGGCAAATATTTTAATGGATGTCTCTAATTATGATTCCAATTTTGTGTTTAGCTTTCCAGACCTGAGACTTTAGGATCCTAAAATAGAAACACATTAAACAAAATATGGTCTTTATCATTAATTAAAACACTTAAGTATTAGAAAATGAGCATTCTTGTGGTTTTCTATACATTTCCTGAGTTAGGCAAAAATTAAGTATTATAGTAATATTTGTTTATTTCAGGCAATGGGCAGAAAAAGTGATCTATTCTTACAGCAGCCTGGATAAAGTCCAGAATATCTGATTTCCAGCTCACTGTAACAACACTCCAAAAGGCCAGCTGATTTTGATAAACACTGGTATCTTAATATTTTTTTTTCCATATAGCTTCACCCGCAGCTCTTTGGATGTCAGAATTACCTCAATGAACCAGGAACTTCTTGTTTTAGTGCAGAGACATTAAATAATTCATATTGTTCAATTTCTAACAATGTCTTTCCTGGTAAGTCAAGCCCAAAGATGACCCCATATATTAAACTTCAGGCTAAAATACTGTGTGTCAGGCTGAAACACTGCAGCCAGCTCACCAGGACGTTGTGCGTCCCCGTGTGCTTAGGTGATAACAAATCCAAGTGTGGTCCAGGCTATCTGCTGGCAGAGGCAAACCCCTCATTCTGCTCCTCAACTACTTCCCCTCCAGCTGTTGTCTGTCTTTTCCATTTAGACTGTAACCTCTTCATTGCAGGGTTCCTCCTCCAGCCCCTCTTTGCCTATTGCCAGGAAGAAGGAGTCCCAGTCCCAGGATGGGTCTCTAGGTGCTGCTCTAACACCAATAATAATAAATGCTGCTGCAACTATTTTTCCAGATATTAAATCCGTACCAGGACTGCCTGGTGTCTGTGGCTGCTTGGAAAGAGATGGACAGAAATGTCATATTTTCTGTTGACTGTGGTTCTGACACTGCAGGGCTGGTGTCCAACCCATGCCATATCCCACCAGAGTGATCAGCTTCCCTCACCTGTACTGGGGCATGAGGAGGATCTGCCTGCCCCAGAACCTGCAGCCCACATTTCAGGACATAAATGCTTTGACCAAACAGAAGCATGGCATGTATGTGCCCCTTTTAGACTAGTGTATGAGGAGTTCTGTCCAAAATATGGCCTCTCCTTGCACCTATTTCCATTCCTCTGAGACTGTCAGACTCCCTTGAACTTTCTATCAGAGGAGAGAAAAAGGAGAGGTTATTTCCATTAACTTTCCACACATTTGAATCCTCAGCAGTGTCAGCAAGGGTGCCTTGCAAGACTGGCGTGTGATACACAAACCAGCCATTAATCCCAACAAGGGGAGGTAGGGCAAATGCCTCCAGAACTGGTTCTAGCTTTGCTTATAATATGCACATCAAGAATCAGTTAGCTAGTTAGCACTAGCCTAGCACTAGTTAGCTCTAGTTAGCACTAGTCTAGCACTAGTTAGCTCTAGTGCTGTCCACATTACAATCGTAAAATTGCTAATATAGCTCAGCTCTGCTGCAAGGCATTTCCTCCCATGACGTTGGGGTTAAAGAAGCTGCAAATTTGTCTAGCTTCCCTACAACACTTTTTTTATTTTTGATATTACACATCTTGTGGAACTGGAGAAACAAAAGCAACAGATAGCGAAGTACGGTGAGAGAAAGATACAGTGTGACCCTAACTGGGCGGGGAAAAGAAGATATTTGGTTGCCAGTTATGCATTTCCTTCTCTCTACATTTTACTGGAGTTAAACCATCTCACCTGTCTTTGTAGAAGTACTTTGAGAACTATGGAGTGAAATAGCATATACATCTGTGTATAACTAGTACTATAATTGTTGTTCTTATTGCTATTGTTATCTACAGTAAAAAAACAGCCTTTTGTTTTCTCATCTCACCAGATGCTGATCATGTCCTCTGGTAGACTTATACTGATAAAATGCAACCTTCTGGCCGCACCCTGCTTTGATGACTGGCCAAATATCATTGTTCAAAATGATATCAAATGACAGTCGGTGTTCTATACTATTAATCTAAGGAGACATTTGGAAACAAAAAACCACAGTACCTCAAAGCGATTACGGCTACTGCATACACATAACAACAGCCAGGCTGAATTCCACTCATATAATAGGGATGTTCTTGTTCATACAATTAAAATTAAATTAGGCTCGCAGAGAAAATAAAATCACTGTCATGAAAGAAGTGGTCATTGAAAATCAAGGATAACTAGAGGTACTTACCACTTCTTCATATTTAGGGGAGACTGCTTCTGACAGCCTGCTGGGAAGACTGTGGAGGTGTTCAAATGCTCATGAGAGCAATGAGTTTATACAAATACCTCTGAAGTCAAAACTCACTATGCCAATTTTTATAGCTGTGGATGGGACACAAAAAATTAAAGAACTAGAAGGCTTTAAAAACAAACAAAAAAATGCAAACAAAGCAACAAATGAGTGAACAAACAAATAAAAAAAGGGGGAAAAAAGGCCACCCAAAACAAGTGACAAGTTATTAAGCAGGGAAGCAAGCATTTTGCTGTTAAATTATTTTGTCCTGGTATAAAAAACTGGTGGTGATACAGCCACCAGAAAACTATTTTTACAGTCTACTTTTCAGTGCAATCTTAGGCGTTAAAAACCAAAGCGGAAAACACAAGATTTGAGGGACAATGTGTAGCTGGGTTCAATTTTGGAGGATTCTTAACAGCAAGAAAATTGACCTACTGGAACAATTTATTGTTCAGTGTGCTTCCATACCTCACTTCTGGAGAGAACCAGCTACTTTCTAAAGGGAAGTACAGGAACACTCGTGTAAATAATTACCAAATCATTTGCCCACAAATTTTTTGCCAACTCCTCTGCCCTCTCCTACATTCACCTGCTCAGAGAAACAGTATGATATTTACTGCATTTCCAAAGTTTTCAAAGCTTTATGCAACCAAAAATCCAATGGTTTCTAGAATTTCAAGTCCAGTTTGAATTGTATTTAGTTCTTGCCTTTGTTAGTACTTTGCAACAGTGAGTGCTGGTGGTTTAAAAAGCATTAAACCCATTTCCGTATGTGTGGATCTTATATATTCTGCCCTGCTTGAATGACTCCTCAGTCGGGTGTTGAGTAAGGCAGGAGACAAGGCCTTTCCTTGGCCCTCTCCTAGGCACTGCCAGACGTGGAGGTGCTGAGTGCTGGGACCTCTGTAGCTCTGTCTGTGCAGCCCAAGCCCTGGCTGCCCTGAAACCTGGCTTGCCCATTGGTAAGTGATGTTCTCTGCTTGGCACTGGCCATGCACTATCACCAGAAGCACTGATGGGGTAAGAGTGGGGTAAGAGTGCCAACCTGGTGCCCATGCTGCCTCTTCTGACACACCTTTGGATTCAGCAATGTCTCATTCTCACCCATGGAGAGTAACTCCAGCTTGAAGTTGGCAGTACCCATGTGCTCAGTTGTAAACCTCAGCATGACAACTCTTAACACCTCCTGACTTGGAAGCTACTTTTTTTCTCTGACCTCTTTCATGAAAGCATCCTGGTTTTTGCTTAGAGGTTAACCAGTTTTTGCTGCCTCTTTGGCTTTCAATGAGGTTATAATCCTGTAAAGGGTGAAATTCTCCATGATTGCAAGGAAGTCTACAAGGAGCCAGCAAAGTACTTTGTGGAGAAGATGGGAAATAAACGCAAATTAATGTGTTAGAGTGACAAACAGTGGTCCTAGTTTTAATAACAGTTAACTTCTTATTCTCTGCAACTGAAGATGACACTGCCGTTTCTCATTTGTAATTAATAGAAGAAAATAAAAATTTATTCCCTCTATGCATAGTTCTGATTATAAACAGCTGCAGAAGAAAAGGCAACAAATCAGACCTGTTCAACCTTGTCTGTGAATCCAAAAAGCATGTTCATCTACAAGTGTCCATTCTTCTCACCTCTCACTCCAAGGTAGATATCAATAGCTGATAATTACTCAGCTCACTGACCCTAGAGAAGCTGTCCAAAAATTGGTAGAAGTCTCTTTCTTCACTGATACCAAAAGCTACAGTCAGTCCCAAAACTGGCTATTAATTACAGTGATCAGAGAAGGGACAAGCTCCAAAGACCTGTGCAGGACCTTCTGTGCTCATGAAGTTGCTTTTGCAGTCACACCTACATTTGTGGAAGCTGCAGCAATCTACAATAATTATTATTTTGGAAGGAGAGACTCATAAGAGGTGCTGTCCTGAGGTCTATGCCATGCTCAGAGCTGTACTTATTCATGAAGCACCTCAATTACCTTTGAACTTTCTTTGGCCTTTGAATATGTTCGCAAAACAAGTGTGCAGCATAATTAAAAATTATGCTTGGCATAGGCACAGAAGTTGATCAGAATGAACAGCAAAACCATCTGTATGGAGAGCCAGATAACTTCAGCCCCTCACCTGTTCATGGTAGGGAAGCCCATTTATTTGAATTTCTTTCCCAGTGATTTTACTGGCATGTTAAATTCTTCATCAAGTAAGCTAAGTAATAATAGAATTTTGTCGTGTCATTTGCCTAAAGCGGCCTCAGGAAGATGAATTGGTCATTCACGGATTTTAATCCTTGGTTTTCCTTATTGATTTAATTTTAATTAAATGTGAATAGTTTGGCACTCTGTTAAGAGTCAGTGTGGCAGAGGAAGGGAAGAGAAGCAGCGTCCCAGCTCTGAAAGTGTAGAGGAAGCACGAAGCAGACCAAGAGCTGACACCTTAGATCTGCAGAGGCTGCAGTTCAATGAATGTCTAAGTAGAAATGTCTGAAGGCTGATCTGTCCTGTTTGGGCCATGTTGATGAAGGCTCTCACTTTTGTTTCCTGTTTGGGTTATTTTAGCAAGTTACCCAAGGCTTTGAAGTTCTGTTTTTTGCCCATTTAGCCACGTGTACCCTAGTCAATAGGAATCACCAAGCTCGGTTATTATCTCAGTTACATCTGTGTGTCCCAGCAGGTTCCAGCTAATGTACAAGCCCTGGCACATTTCCTGCATCAGAGATTTTTATGAGTATGGGGGATGCTACAGCTGAGGAGAGGCAAAGGAGCAGCTGGAGCAGTATCAGGCTCTGCAGCCTTGGAGGAGGTGCTGCAGCCATGGAGAGGCTTCACCTTGATGCCTGCAGTGCTGAGAGCCTTTAGAGAGGCACAGAGTGTGAAATGGGATTTTCTCATGTCCCAGGGAGGAAAAAGATTTTTCTGTGAGAGCCAATGAGTGCAGAAACACTCTTAACTACACTCATAACAGAAATGCTCTTTCATGACACCACTTTTTACAGCAAACACTACTTGCTTATTCACTATCACACTCAACCCTTGCTACATGATATACTTGGCACCTTTTATGATGTATCTACCTCTACAACTCCTGTACTGGTCCCCATTGACTAAAGTGATATAGGTTGTACAGGGTAATAGCAGCACACCAAACAATGGATATTAATATATCTCTTATATACTAAAAAAGCCTTTTTCTTAACAGGGTGTGGAAAAAGAGGCAGTGAGGCCCCATCTCTTCACCTAAAGGAACAAATAGTAAATTGAATATAAGGGAAAGAGGAGCTGGAAATTGAGAAAGATGAAGGGAGCCACAAACCCAATTTTTGCCTTTTATGGATAAAAACATTACAAAACCTGTAGATTTATTAAGATTTCTCTGGGGCCTATGCTATGGAAAATGTTGGTTTAATGTTCGCTCATGGGATTTTTTTGACACAGCATCTTGGAAGGACCGTGGCTGATAGAGAGCTGTAGTGATGGGATGGCCCAGTTGCCATGCATAGGGTAGGGCTGCACAGCTGGGTTTCCAGAGGCAAGCTCCAGCACTAGCATTCAACTCATGGCAGGGAAAATTTCAAGCACTCTTTCCCCCACTCCAGCCCCTCTTCTGCTGTAGGATTTTACATGAGAGGAGATGACCAAGACCTTGTGGCTTTTCCTGTTGTGGTATGAACATCCTTGACAAAAGGAAGTGGTTGGTTTGTCTAGACAAATTGTAGGGGATAAAACATGTATGAGACCCAGGCTTTTAACCTATTGTGAGGGTTGTGCCCAGCATCAAGTTTAGAGTTTTTATTAGAGCAAAGACTGGAGACTTTTGACTCTGTGTTCTCTTGATATGGCAAAGATTTCTGTAAGTCCTGCAGTAATACTTTACTAAGTGGTCATTTGCATCAGCAAAGATTTTATAGTAATAGCTCTCTGATTATTCTGCTTTTACATGATTACTGCTACAGAAGGATTCAAACACGGACTCTGTGCATTTATCTCTTTCCTTTCTGTGCTCTGCATCTTTCAGCATCAAGCACATGTGAGGAGATTCCTTCACAATGCTATGCCACTGTGCCCTTTCTAAGACTGCTGATACAGGAGTGTCAGCATCATCCTCTCTTTAAATTTCTGTTTATTGTGGACATTTCCAACAATCTTGGCTGTATATTTCAAATAATTTTTTGTTTTAAAATAGATATTATCTATGTGTTTATATATATTCACATGTTTCTATTAACACCCAGTTACTGGTAGTGGTTGAGAAAATATCTGCTTTTATAAGAAAATGAGGGATTTTTCCTGCCTTTTTAAATTCTAAAAAGAAGTCTCCTCACATCAACACAACTTTTAAAAAGCTGAAAGACCCACAAGGTCATTTAAAAAAGAACTTCCTACACATCATTCAGAGGACTAGCATAGATATTCTTCTTATAAAAAGAATCCCTAATCTTCTATAGTCTTGTTTAGTGTTTCAGTGCTTTTATAACAAAGCAAGGCTAATATCTCAGTACTTCTAAGTTAATAAAACAGAGAATAAATTGTGCTTCAGGGAACTTTCTCTGGAAAAAAGAGAACATTTTTATCAGATGTGTGATTCCAAAGCAATACTGGTTACCATTTTTTGTGGGCTTGTACTTCACATCTCTGTATCTGCATTTCATGAACTGAGGGGAAAAAAGGCACTGCTACCTGTCTCTCTGATGCTGGGAGCGAAACAACGAGTCCATCTCAGAAATTGCCCTGTGTCCTGGATGATAAAACTGCTGTCCCCAGAAGTTTAGGGTATTCTCTGTGTCACGAATGCATCTGAAATGCATCCTCAGGGCTCACACTGGAAGGGAAATACTGCTGATGGAAAATTCCTATTGAATCAGTCTCAAATATCTCTCTTTCCTCAAAGAATTTTTGTTCTGACATACCCCAGCTATGGATGAGTCAATCCTAGTAATCCTAGGCCAATTTCCACGCCTAGAAATCCTAGGCCAAAACCAAAGACTTTGTAATCCCCTTTATAGCTGTGTGGATAACTGAAGCAGATGAGGTAGATCTCTGTATGTGCAGATGTTGAATAAATCTAAGTGCAAGAAGAGTATGTTGTTTGTTGCTTTGGCACCATCAAAGCAGCTGCTCAGATGGAAGTGATGTATGTCCAGCAGTCCCCAGAGTGCCACAAAGAGCTCTGGCATGACCCATGACGTTGATGTTCCTGAGGATGAGACCTGAAGTTGCCCAGAAAAAAAAGCTCAGGCAGAAGAGTTAAATCTGGCATGTCACTCTTTTCTACACTTTGAGACATTTTCTCATATTTCTTAATAAAAGTGGAGGTTAGGTCCTCCTTGGGCAGAAACAGGGATGGGATGGGTTCCCTCTCTATTAAGAAGCTCTCTCATGGCTCAGTCAGCATCTCCTGCCCAGGGGGTTCCAGGTCTGTCCTGGAACCCTGGCAAAAGGGTGTGCTTTGCTCAGCCAAGTGAGCAGCAGATCAGCTGGAACCCTGAGAGTCACTCACCATGAAAACCAAATGCTCTAGAGGTGAATTCATCCTCTCGGGCACAGCAGGATGTCACGCCAGAACTGCTGCCCAAGGTGTCCAGTGATGACACCCAGAGGCAGAGCATGGGCTCACCAGCTGCCCTTTGCAGATTCCTACAGCCCATTTGGAAGGGGATGGACATTCCTCCTTTGCCCCAGGACCGGCCCCACTGTGCCTAAGCTCCAGACACCCACGTCCTCCTGTGCATCTCAGTGTCTTGCAGTTGTTCCCTGCCTTGCAGATCATGGTGAGTTCCTCTCTCTCCTTTCAGAGCTCTTGGCCTTGCTCTTGCTCACTCTCTCCCTCTTCATGCAGGTGTTACCTGGGTGTTTTTTCAGATCCTTCAGGAGGAGGTTGTTTACAAACATTCTTCATGGCAGCTACGTGACTTGAGACACCCAACAAATGTGAAATGGAACAGAAGAAACAGCAGCACTCATAGGTTTTGAAAAAAAACAATGTCTTCAGGCAGAGCTCAAGCTAGGCCTGCTGGACAAAGTGCTTCCCAGCATGGAGAAAGTTTTTAACCTTTGACTCCTGCTCATCAGCAGACTAACAACCTCCAGTTTTACTATGCCTATCACTTGATCCTAGTGATTCATCTTCAGTGTGAAAACTTACTGACTGCGGGTAGAAAAAAAAATAATGGATTTCCTATATCCATCCAGACAGTGATCTCTGCAGGGAGCATTAGGTGGCCTCTTAAACCTACCTTTTCCTGCTTGAATCTATGCTGGGCACTGCTACTTCTTTGAGAGATAGGAGGGCAGCTGAGGAAATAATCCTGGGGACAAAACTTGAAAATTATCTATTTTGCTGTAACAGTTCAATAGCAGACTAGTCATATGAAAACCTGGGAATTAGAGCTAATACCCTCACACATCTCTGACTCCCTTGGCTCCTGGTGTGCATGGATGTAAGAAGGAAGAGAGTAAGAACCCATCTACTCTCTATTTCAGTGATGCTGTATCTAATCACAAGTATCGGAGGCACAGAGAAGCCTCAGGGATAAGCTGAGCAGTCACCTGGTAAAATATAATGACTCACACAAGGCTGTACTTGAGTATTCCTCCTGCTTAGTCCATTGCATGTGCTGTGCATATCTATAATACATGTGAGGTCTGATTTCTCTCACTTCTTACAAAGTTTTTTTCACCTCCCAACAGTGAGTCTGTTCAGACATCACTCTTTGCTATGCCTCCTGAATCAAACTCAAGACATCTCCTACTACATTTCCTGAACATATACAGCTGAGCAGATGACCAGGTAAAGTCAATTTACGTAGTGAAACTATTATGAAACTCTGAACCTTGTTATACAGTGGATGATCATCCTTGTGCCCAAGGGACAGGAGGAAGAATTTTCCCTTTTGTGAACACTCTAAGTTTGACTGCAAAGATTACCATGAAAATTAAGCCATAATTTGTACCCCCTGGGATAAAAATGGCATCATGCTATTAGTTTCAGAATGCTGCACTTTGACCTGTATATCTTCCTGTATAATGACAGCATTCTTTCAACAAGTCAGGTGTCAATAATAGTTCCTGGAATTCACTAAAGATGAAGAAATGATAGCATTTATCTAATACGGTTCATTAATCTGAGACCCTACTTTGAAAGACATAATTTTGTTTTCTCTTCATTCTCTGATGTGTCCTTCTACCCTCTGCCAGGGACAACCCAACACTCAGATATTCAGTTTCTCAAACACTTTCAATATTTATTTCCACATTAGCACCTCATTCCTGCCCTTCTGCTGCAGGATATGGCCTTTATAATTCTGCCTTTTTTTTTTTTTTCTCCAGGAGTCTTCTGGGAAACAGATTGGGGATTGATCTGGGTTAAGTTCATAATATTATTTATTTTCAAAAAACAATTAGTTCTAATTCCTACCTTGGTTTCCAGCACCAAGCAGCAGTGCAGGTGAAGGGAGCATGTGGTGTGGCAGCAGGAACGAAGCACCTGCAAAAAAGAAGTGAGACCACCCAGGGTAGAGAAGGGCCAAGAATTTCTTAGTCTGACTTTGCCACTAGGTGCAAAAACTAAAGAGTAAAATCTGGGGTTTGTGCCTGGATTGACAGAAAGAAATTAGTTTTTGCTTTCGGAAATGCAAGAGCCTGGAGTTTCTATAATGAATGAACTGCTAGACTCCAGAGGATGTGTAAGCTGCAGTTAAATATTTCTGACATGGAGGAGACAGTAGGAACGACATTTCAGATTAGTTTTTAGTCAGTATTATTTAGGATGAAAGAATAAACTCACCAGTTTTTCAAAGAAAGTGCTCCAGAGCTTCTAGTGAAGAATAGTTTTTGTTTTTCAGAGAAAAACACTATTTTATATAGATTTTCTTAAAATTACTTTGTTTTAATGGTGATGATTGTCCATGAGGCTGTACATAATTGTACATGAGGCATGGTAATGAAAAGTTTAACCTTTCATCCAGCATTGTGGATTTACTAAGTCATTTCATCTTTCTAGGAAAGGGGGATGAATCATACATGTTTGTATATACACATTATCTGACATGGAACTGCCAAGCAACTTTTTCACCTGCCTAGGAGTTCCACAGAGCTCCTTTGTGTCCATCCTGAAAAATAAATCTTATTTAGATTTTGACATTGGGCATTAATTTCCCACTAAAATCTTGTTGTTTTTACCTGCAAAGCCCAAAATTCCAAACATGACAAAAATTAACTTGAGGAGTGATGTCTTTGTTCTGTTATTTTCTTAGTACCTGCAAAAAATAGAAGTGCAATTCTATTCTAAAGTCCAGAAAAAAACTGCTTTCTTAAGGAAAATTTAATTTGCATATGAAATAGGTTCAAGTCTTAAATTCTGCATGAATTCCAAATGGAAATGGATGCATTTTATTTTAAGCAAGAAGATGCTGCTTTTATTTTCTTTTTCCTGAAAAATAACACTATCACATTGTTTAGAGCAATATTGCTGGAGATTGACAGTTAATTTATAAAAATTAAGCCTGTCTGTTGAGATATTATAGAAACAAGGCAGTAGATATGAGCAGCTTGAAAGTGGCCCTGCTAGCAAAAATCAGTATTGGACAATCTGAAAGGTGCAGTAACCTGTGAATTAATGAGTGACCTACAGAAGGCTATGAGAGCCTTTCATTTCTCAGTTTTCCTTACCTCAAAGAAAAGTTACAGGACCCTGCTCATTTGGTTAATGGAAAATTGGCTTAGTGGCTTCTTGATCTGCTCCCTTCCTTCCTCTGCTGCTTTCAGCTTGCCTCAGGCTAGTGGTTAAAAGCCCTGTGCAAACACAGAGGCTGGGTTAGGCTGTGGGTATCAGAAAAAAATTAAGGAGGGAGGGAGGGAGGGAGAAGGGGCTATCTCAGGGGTTTGAGGACTATTTCAGCAGCTGAGAATGTTGCACAGAGGACTATGGGAGTGCCAGAAGGGTCTCCATTATTGACCAAAACAATACACAGTAAAACAGGGAAACCATGGCTACCTGCACTACCTCCTCACGAAGTAAAAAGACCCCACAATACCTGTTTCTGTCAAGGTTAAGTTTTTTGGATAGGTCATTAGTTGAATTTCTCAACTTTGCTGTGAATATATTCAAGAATTCTGCAGACTGAGGAAAACTTGCAATTTAATTGGGGAAAATAGCAGATTTGTTATAAAGCTTTATGTGGGTGATTTTCTCAATGTTTATTCTGCTATTTTAAAAAAGGAGGAAAACTTCCTTTCCTTTGTGTGTTGTTGGGAGGGAAAAACAGCACTTCCTCTGTGATAGACTCCAAGGGGCTTCCAAAATGAAGAAGCAATAAAAAGAATAATATCTTTTGAAAGTAATGTCTTCTAAACAAAAACAGCTTCCAGGACTCATTTAACTGCTGAAGCATGCAAGTTATTGCAATCACCAGCTAGACATGAGAAGATCAAAATAAATCTTGAATGTGGAGTCTAGATTCTGCTGCTTATTAAGTAAAGAAACTTTTTGACACATGGTCTCAAGTCTGCTGTTTCTGTGGGCTGAGTTCATATCTCTGATGCCAACTTTCTCCTATCACAGGCTGTCACATAAGTGAGTGAGTGAGGGACCTGTGCTGATGACAGGGTATGTCATCTCACATTCTCCTTTACATACACTAATATGTCAGGCTTTTCATTTTCTGGTGCACAGCAATAATAGTTGCTTTCTGGGTTGTCTTTTCCCTCCCTTGACATGACTGAGTCAGTCTCCTGGGACCAAAGCTCAGCCATAACCTGCAGGAATGAGGCATCCTGGATCAATTCTTTAGGCCTTGAAGGACCTAAATTAAATTCTTTGCTCTTTGCACAGTGGTGGAGAGGAAGTGGCAGATGACAGGTGACTGGTACATAGCTCATGAAATGAAGGAAGTAGCATGTTTTCCCATCTCTCTCCTGCTTCAAAAATAGGAATTCTTTGTCCTTCCAAACACATATATAAATAACCTTGTTATCTGTGCTTTGCACAAATTGGTGTACTCAGCTAAAATACATTATTATTTACTTATTTTTCCCCAAGGTTCAATGGATGTTATATAGTCAAAGCAAAAATATATTTTCAGGTGTCAATTATCATTGCCAAAAATTTTCATTTGTAAAACAAGAACAGAAGTACTCAGAAGAGGATGTGGGGAAAAAAAAAAAAACATTCACATGAAACACATTGGAGAAGGGGAAAAATCAAGGCATTTGGTAAAATGTAAGAGACCTTCTGCAAATGTTGACCCTGGAAATAAGAATGCTTTTGTGATGGGAATATCAGTGGAAGAGAACAGGCTTGCCCATCACATTGTGGCCTACAAGCTGGTTGACCTCTGCCCACAAAGTTGTTCTGAAAATGTCACCAATACAGATGTCCTTTGGGAGACAGGAGCCTGCTGCAAGCACTGTTGAGAAGATGACCTTTAGGAGCCCAGATGTCTTCAAGTGAGATGCAGACGGACACCTGATTTTAAAATTCTCTATTTTGATTTTGAAACTTGACAGATTTAATTAATTTGTAGCTCTTGAGTCACACTTTTATCCATCTGTAAGCCAGTAAGGCCTTCAACTTGTCATCTGGATAAAACTAGAGTTTATGCAGCTACAACAGCCAGGAAAGAGTTTACTTTAGTGGCATGTTTCTTTCTGCTCTATGTCAGGCTATGCTTTGTAGTTACTATTTAAAGGTAAATATTCAGTAGGAGTATTTTGAACATTTTCTCTTTTTTTCTTTTTTCTTNGTCACACTTTTATCCATCTGTAAGCCAGTAAGGCCTTCAACTTGTCATCTGGATAAAACTAGAGTTTATGCAGCTACAACAGCCAGGAAAGAGTTTACTTTAGTGGCATGTTTCTTTCTGCTCTATGTCAGGCTATGCTTTGTAGTTACTATTTAAAGGTAAATATTCAGTAGGAGCATTTTGAACATTTTCTCTTTTTTTCTTTTTTCTTTTTTTTTGTTCACTTTACCATGGCTGGAAGTTACTTTCCTTCATGCACATATATCTCTGTGGTATGAAAATTTTGCTGTTCATCAGAATTGTAAGTAATGCCCAAGAATCAGTTGGCATCTAACACTGAGTGTTAAGATCTATAGTCTAGTGCAGAGGCAATGCAGACACACAGAAACTATGCCTAAAGATAATCACTTAAAAAAGAACTGATTTCCCCCTTTCCAATTTAAAGCAGCTGTCCCTTTTCCTTTTAAATATTTTCAACTTTCTCTAAGGTCTATGGCAATATTGTATTCACAGACATCCTTATTCTTCTTCTAAATGTCAGGATGCTTATTCTAAGAGATTTGAAGCTGGGGACTGTAATATGCATAAAATAATTTCTTATGCCAAAAAATAAAATGTATTTAGTTGGACAAATAGCATCAGCAACCACTTCAGTAAATACATCTTAGGCATACACACATACAAGCTTATACAAATTATTTATTCAACCAAATAAAAACACCTGGGTTGCATTCATGTTGAAAAACACTGTGGCAGTGGAGGTTTCACTGGGACAGTCTGCTTATCTTACACAGCTACTAAAAAAACCCGAGACGTTATGTGTGGATACCTCCCTGCCTTGACAAAGTATGGCAGGTTT
>VZSE01009779.1:1317436-1354228 GCA_013398275.1 Promerops cafer
TGGAGAGGAAGTGGCAGATGACAGGTGACTGGTACATAGCTCATGAAATGAAGGAAGTAGCATGTTTTCCCATCTCTCTCCTGCTTCAAAAATAGGAATTCTTTGTCCTTCCAAACACATATATTAATAACCTTGTTATCTGTGCTTTGCACAAATTGGTGTACTCAGCTAAAATACATTATTATTTACTTATTTTTCCCCAAGGTTCAATGGATGTTATATAGTCAAAGCAAAAATATATTTTCAGGTGTCAATTATCATTGCCAAAAATTTTCATTTGTAAAACAAGAACAGAAGTACTCAGAAGAGGATGTGGGGAAAAAAAAAAAAACATTCACATGAAACACATTGGAGAAGGGGAAAAATCAAGGCATTTGGTAAAATGTAAGAGACCTTCTGCAAATGTTGACCCTGGAAATAAGAATGCTTTTGTGATGGGAATATCAGTGGAAGAGAACAGGCTTGCCCATCACATTGTGGCCTACAAGCTGGTTGACCTCTGCCCACAAAGTTGTTCTGAAAATGTCACCAATACAGATGTCCTTTGGGAGACAGGAGCCTGCTGCAAGCACTGTTGAGAAGATGACCTTTAGGAGCCCAGATGTCTTCAAGTGAGATGCAGACGGACACCTGATTTTAAAATTCTCTATTTTGATTTTGAAACTTGACAGATTTAATTAATTTGTAGCTCTTGAGTCACACTTTTATCCATCTGTAAGCCAGTAAGGCCTTCAACTTGTCATCTGGATAAAACTAGAGTTTATGCAGCTACAACAGCCAGGAAAGAGTTTACTTTAGTGGCATGTTTCTTTCTGCTCTATGTCAGGCTATGCTTTGTAGTTACTATTTAAAGGTAAATATTCAGTAGGAGCATTTTGAACATTTTCTCTTTTTTTCTTTTTTCTTTTTTTTTGTTCACTTTACCATGGCTGGAAGTTACTTTCCTTCATGCACATATATCTCTGTGGTATGAAAATTTTGCTGTTCATCAGAATTGTAAGTAATGCCCAAGAATCAGTTGGCATCTAACACTGAGTGTTAAGATCTATAGTCTAGTGCAGAGGCAATGCAGACACACAGAAACTATGCCTAAAGATAATCACTTAAAAAAGAACTGATTTCCACCTTTCCAATTTAAAGCAGCTGTCCCTTTTCCTTTTAAATATTTTCAACTTTCTCTAAGGTCTATGGCAATATTGTATTCACAGACATCCTTATTCTTCTTCTAAATGTCAGGATGCTTATTCTAAGAGATTTGAAGCTTGGGACTGTAATATGCATAAAATAATTTCTTATGCCAAAAAATAAAATGTATTTAGTTGGACAAATAGCATCAGCAACCACTTCAGTAAATACATCTTAGGCATACACACATACAAGCTTATACAAATTATTTATTCAACCAAATAAAAACACCTGGGTTGCATTCATGTTGAAAAACACTGTGGCAGTGGAGGTTTCACTGGGACAGTCTGCTTATCTTACACAGCTACTAAAAAAACCCGAGACGTTATGTGTGGATACCTCCCTGCCTTGACAAAGTATGGCAGGTTTCCATCTACCTGCTTTCTTTCTAGAAAAGATCTAAAAAAGCTAAATTATAAGCTTTTGTAGCTGCAGTAAGAATGTAAAATTATCCAATATCAGTTGCCAGTAAAACAAAATAGAGGTAAATGCAAGGCTTTCAGGCACTTCAGACTGTGGGTGGGTGGAAAGGGTCTGCCTCGCTGCTATGGACCTCATGACTTTGCCAGCCAGCCCTCACCAGACAGGAAGCTCACAGGTTTTCAGCAGTTTTCTTTGACTTTCTGATCATTTGTAACTGGTCCTGTTGCCAGCACTGGAGAAGTGACATTTTAAATTTATAAATGAAACCAGAAAAAAAACCTGTCCAAGATCTAAAGTTTTTACGTCATATTTTTGATCTCTATATAACTTCCTAGGGCAACATCATAGTTTTTCAATGCTGTTGGCTGTACTCAGGTACCACACGACTGAACTGTGTAAAAACTGGAATAGGAGAGAGTTCATGCTGTGTTACCAGAGAACTGCCCTGCTACCCGCAGCCATGAAATGATTCCATGAGCAACAAGTAAGGTATGGTGGTGGGGAGGGAAGAAGAAGATTAGAAGGAGACATCTGAGCAAGAAGAAAGATGCAAAACTGCTGTTACTGTTTATTCCAAATTGAAATATTTGCTGCTTTCAACACTTCCTGAATGTAGTTTTTCCTTATATCTCTGCAATTGCTGATGGAGGGTGACTCAATTTATTCAAGTGAAGGGTATTTCTTGCAGTAACAGATGAGTACTTACTAGAGGAAAAAAAAGTATCTGATGAAGATGATCTAATTGCAGCCTTTTAGTACCTTAAAGGACCCTACAAGAAAGATGGAGAGAGGCTACTTATACAATAGTAGGTAGCGACAGGGCAAGAGGAAATAGCTTCAAACTGAAAGAGAGTAGGTTTAGATTTGATTTATGGAAGAAATGCTTTACTGTGAGGATGGTGAGGCACCAGAACAGGTTGCCCAAAGAAGTTGTGGATACCCCATCCCTGGAAGCATTCAAAGCCAGGTTGGATGGGGATTTGAGCAGCCTGGTCTAGTGAAAGGTGTCCCTGCCAATGGACAGGGGTTGGAACTGGATTATCTGTAAGGTACCTTCCAACCTGGCCATTCCATGGCTTCCTCTCCCCAGGCTGGAGCTAGCTGGACTGCCCACCCTGTGCATTTATAGTCAGCAGGAAAATTAGCAACCCCTCCTGGAAGAGTGTTAAAGGACAGAAAAGGGGACTGGAAGAAGAAGAGAAAGAGTGACTGAACGGAGCACTGTTCAGTGGGACAACCGCCTGGCTTTGCCATGGGAGCTGGGTTTTCATCCAGGACAGGGAAGTCAATTCTGCAGGGCAGATGGTGTTGCCCATAAAGCTGCTGCTGTTGTATCCACCGTGCCACCCCTTTGCTTCATCAGCACAACTGTCCTGCATTTCTTAGCTGATCTGAGAGTGGAATTCATGTAATAGCTATTCCTCTATACAGTCAGCACACTTGCTTTGTGTTCCCTGTGTAATGCTGACAGCTGCAAACTGAACATCTGTTGTTATTCTTGGCACATTTCCTCCTCCTTGAGGCACAGCTCACTGTCCTAAATTCAGAGGCTCTAATTGTCCCTGATGGGCTTGGTTTTTATTGTGTTTGTCCAGGATTTTTTAAAAAATCACAAAAAACGATCTGAGTGAAAATGATCTTGTCCTGATAGAGTTCATGGTTGTAAGAGAAAGGACTGAAACTGAGCAGTTGATGATTATTAGCACTGTGCTTCAAAAGGGCCAATGTAGCAGGCTGCAGATGGGGAGGCAAGGTGCTCACGGAGAAGAATACCAAAGGGTAAAAATATTTCAGGAGTAATGCTGATTCCTATACGAAGCAATATCAGGGACACAACAAAATTCTGTCCTCCTGTGGAATAAAACTAGGAAAATGCCATAGTGGGGAATTGATAAGGACTGGGTAAGGCATACCTGGAAAACCAGAAAACCCAAGTGAAATAAAAAGGGAAAACTGTGCTGGTAACTATAAATATCTATAGTTGATTGCCACATGAAGGGGGTGAAATTAATTTCAAAGAGAAATCTGCAGAAGGGTGTCAAGTAAAACCAATGTTGACTAAATGCATAAAAAATTTAAAAATGTGCTACATTTTCATCTATATATCTTTTATGAGAAAGGAAGAGAAAATAACCATCAGGAGGAGGATTAAACTGCTTAGAACCTATTAAGCATCACTTTCACAAAAATATTAATAGTGATTTTTATTTAAACAGTTGAGGAACATTGAGGAGGAAAGTCCACACCAGGAGAGGGGAAAGAGCAGATTAAAGGCTGTTTAGGTGAGTGGGATATATTCAGACTGAAAGCACAAGATTAATATATCCTTGATTGCTTACAGAACTGGCCAAACTGTATGTGCTTGAATAATTATGATTTCTAACCCTCCCAAAAAATGCATTTACCAAAAGATAGTGAAGTCCCAGAACAGCAGAGATGGAAAAATACTATAAAGAGAACAACTTTTTTTAAAAGTGGAAGAAACTGTGATCTAGAGTATTACACCTTAGGCAGCTTAGTTTTAGCACCCATAAAGACTAAAAGAAATTACATTTAAATAGCCATAGAAATTATTTGAAATTTAGAAAATATAAACCTGAAAAATGAGAAAAATATAGTAATTTGGTATAGAGAAAAGAGATGCCTAAATTAGGATATTACTGAACAATATGGAGAGATGGTGATTATCTAGGCAGCCTGTGGGGATAGAGCAAGACAAAAATTCAGTTTAAACAGAGGCAGAGAAGACACATGTTAGATTTTAGAACAAACTTGCAAATGATAAATATGTTTGGGTAGTATCATTTGCAAAATAGGTTGTAGAATTTGCAGTTGCAAAGTCCATGAAGAAGAAAACCATCTGGCTTTTCCTACATAAAGTTTGCTTTCACACCTTCCAGCAGTGAACTTTGTTGTATTTTCCCACAGACTGCCTGTGCAAGGCCAGCTTTGATGGGTTGCCTCTGCCTGTGGTTGCTTAACTTTGAAATGGGAATAGATGTTTCATGGAGAATCTCTTTCAGATTTGAGTTGGCAATACTCAAACAGACCAATGCCCATTGGGAACAGTCTGGACAGAGGTGAGTCTGTGAGGCTTTCTGAATCTGCTCAGAGAAATTGCCCTTGCCTGTCGTACATCAGAAATGGCTTGGCACCTCTGTAGCCCTGCTATGCATGTCTTGAACTTAGGGACAGTCCCAAGGGTGGTTTTTGCACATCAGAGCATCTCCTTTTTGGTCCTGAAACACTGCTATCAAAACGTACAGGTGTTGGACAGTTCATCTACACAGTTAGAAATGAGACTGATCTCAAGGTTAGGTGAATCAAAATATCCTCTAGAAAACATTAAAGAGTTATGATTTCTGCTAGGTAAATATTCCTACCATGTACCAAATATAGAGGGTAACAGGTTTACTTTGACCCAGTTAAAAGAGGTACTGGAGATGCAAGCAGAAAATAATAGTTTAGCCTTGTCAGCAGATTTATATTTACTTGAGCTCCTCCAAGGGAGGCTAAAGCTGGGCAAGAAGTGAGAGCAGCATGACACATATACAGTGATTAGGTCCATGACAGCCTTGGCTGTCTGGAGAATGTGCCATTTGTGCACATGAACAAAAGCTTTATTAGAACACTCTGGTAGGGGCTGACAGCTGGTTTGTGTGCTAGGAAAAGTTCATTAGAGAAGAAGCTGATAAGAGTTGTGGGAAGGAATCCTTCCAGGGTTGTTTTCATGGTAACCAGAGTGGTGGAGATGTTTTTTACCAATGAGCACTGTGTTGATATATAGTGGCCAATGAATACATGTAAACTTTGTGAGAATGTAAAAGAGAGCTGGCTGTGAGAATAAAGAGATTTATTGAGGCCTTCTGAAGTTGTACAATGTTCTTCTGCTTATTATGACCATCTCAACAATGACAGAACACCAGGCAAATTTTCATCTGGAAAATGGCCATGTAAAAGTGGAGATTGGGAGGGAAGAGAGATCGTCCAACACAGCACATCTGACTGGAAGTGACTGAGCCTCTGACTGCCCAGTAAACCACATCTTAAAATCTCTTTTATTAAAAGAAGGCTAAAATCCCTCTTTTTGCTTCATTTCTTTTTCTAGGCAGCTATTCTAAAACCTCACTGATTTCGTGATCCACACCACTTTTGAATTTCTATTCTAAACTGACAGTATTTTGCTATTTCATTTGTTCTTTTTCTAGCAATGTCATTCAATTTTCACGGTCAGGGAGGAGCCACATCCTGTCTGAAGCTTTGTTTTGCTCTTTATCTGAGGAAGGCAAGCATCTTTCACTTTAAGAGCCATACACAGTGTAATAATCCCCATGGTAATGCTTGAAGGAGCTGGCTTGACAAAACAGGACTGATGCTGCAGTGTCAGTGAAAGGGGTAGAGTGATGATAGTACTTCTGGGATCATTCAGCTCTTCCTGGAGGATGTTATGAGGTAATTAACACAATAAGAGTGAATTTGGGCTGTGGTTAGGGATAGGGTTAGGGTCTTCCCTGAGACACTGGGGTGAGGGGAGCCACCAGAAGTCCACATGCTGTGGCTGAAATCCAGTCAAGGACTTTTTGGCAGGAACTTGATCCAATATCCACATCCAGAGCAGCAGCTCTGTAATTCACAGGAAAAATGCAGCACAGCTTCAGGTCAGTGACTGGCCATCATTATTAACAAAGACAGATCAGGACAGAGAAAAAATCACAGCTCTGCCCTGCTTCTAATTCTGCTTCATATTCTTTCATGCACAGGTAACAGCTGGGGAGAAGTCAGCAAAGAAGAAATGTTGCATTTCCATGACCCTTGGCTTTATCATGCAGATATGGCTTTTCTGTGTCACACTATCTGCATTGCTACAAGATCTACGCAGTCCCTTGCTACATGATTTTTCATGAAATAGTAGGATCAGTCTTTCTATTACATCTCACTGATAACTCTGATGAAACTCGTATGTTTTCATCTCTACCTCTTGCCAGCAGCAATTTTTACATTTCCGAAACTTTAACGCTTGGCTGCTAAAAACGCATTCCAAAATCTAGATGTAGATACATAAATACAGGCTCAGTCACAGAGTTCTGACTTCAAAGGGCTGCAGTCAGTCGATGTCTGAGAAAACGAGACCATTTTTCTTAGCAATGAGCTCTGCATAGAGCAGCCTGATTTCTCTGGACACCTTTCCCAGTACATATAAGACCATTGCTAAAGCAGTGAAAATATTATTCAAAAGACACAGGATAAATGTTACAGATCCTGGATTTTTAAACCCTCTCTTCAAGCCAAAACTTAACCTTTATCTTAAAATACTGAGTATGTGTATTTGGACTAAGAGTACCAAGCAATATTTTTCTTATAGGTTGCTTAAAGGGAGAGTTAATATGTGTTTTTATTCTTTTCTTTTAGCCCTTGGGAAAGAATAACACAATATATAAACATGGAGAGAAAAAGCACAGCAATCTTTGCAGAGAGCAAAAGCACAGCACTCTTTGCAGAGAGCAAAAACACAGAAATCTTTGCAGAGCCATCATTTTTTCTCTTCAGGTGTTTATTTTTGGTGATGTCCTATCTGGGTGACAAAACGCAAATGACAAACAACAGCAAACAGTGTGGAGACTGGCAGCTGTCTGCATGAAGTATGACAAAGTTTATGTCAGCTCTGGCTCATTTCTCAACCCATTATTCAAAAGCGTTACACACTGAACCTGCATGATGCTGATGACCAGCATGCATTCAGATCACCTCCAGGGACAGATCACCTCCAGGGACAGGGCTGCAAGTCACCAGATCCAGGATGGCAGGTCAGGAATGCAGTCAAATTGTGTTCTTATCCTTTCTGTGTGCTTCCAGTTCCTCGTGAATGAGAGGAAAATACGATTCCTCAGTAATTTGTGAATAAAACTGAATTAAAATTACCATACACTTATCTGTTGTGAGAAACTACAAAAGATAGGGGTTTTTTCTTTATTTACCATTTTTTCATGAAATGTGTCCATCACTACAGAACTTATTCCACTACAGAGTATACGTAACCATTTTGAAAAGCTGAAAAGGTGGAGGAGAGATCTGGTCTAACCTACCAGAATCACAGTATAATTTAGGTTGGAAAAGACCTTTAAGGTCAGTAATTCCACTGTTAACCCAACACTGCCAGGTCTACCACAAACCATGACATCTAATAATGCTCCCAAGAAAACCTCCCTGAGATTAAATATCAGCGAAAAATTTCCTATAGAACGCAGTTTGTAGACTCACAGCTGAAGAACAAGCTCCCACAGTTAAACACTGCAATATTCCAAGGAAGCACTTGGATGTTTGGATAACTACTTGATGAGTAAATGCAAGAATCTATCTGCATTTCCATCAGAAACCTGCTTTATTTGGATGCAAATACAGTCCAAGCTGGACCCTAGTGCACAGGATTGTAAATAGGCCGAGTACTGGATCCTGATGGGAAGCAAAATTTTGTAACATTCCATCCTTTAACAAATAAAGATGTTCAGGAAAAAGCTCTGTAAGGTAACTAAGTCAAGCTTCCTCCTCAACATGTCTGGCATCCTGTCCTGTCAGAAACTGTATGTTTTGTAGGCAATTGGCTGTTAAAGTGCATATCCTTGTGCACTATGTGCTTTGTCATTCTCAGGCTCACAGCCAACAGTAGCTTAATGCTGCTCTTGAGGAGTCTCCTCTCAATCTTTAACATATAACATCTGCTTATCCATAGACTATTTCTAAGATTTGTATGCTGGTGCCAGCACAGATAACAGCTCGAGAGGCTTTAATATTTTCAGATTTTGCTCCCTTAAGCCAGCTGCAGTGTGAAATGCAGATACAAACTGGGCTAACTGTTTGATCTCTATTTGTATATGTAGCACATATACAAATGTGCTCCACAGTGGTCAAGGACTGTCGTTCCAAGAACAGTAGCTCAGTTTTCAGGCTTTGTCCCAGAGCTGTTCAGCATCACTGAGTAAGTGGTGACACCACATTTATAACATCCTATTAGTGTTAGCAGTAAAGAGTGAGACCCACTCAAATGTCCCAGAAAAGCAAAACAGAATGACTTGCTTCTGAAGTCCAGTGGGTCAGAGGAGGGAATTCACCCCTCTTCTTTCTCCTGATGAGACCTCATGTGAAGAACTATATCCAGTTCTGTTGTCATCACCACAGGAAAGACATGGACCTGTTGGAGTGGGTCTGGACGAAGCTCACAAAAGTGGTCAGAGGGAAAGACAGAGAGTTGGAGTTGTTCAACCTGGAAAAGGGAAGATTCTGGGGAGACATTACTGCAGAATTTCAATACTTAAAAGGGAACTTATAAGAGATATGGAGAAAGACTTTTTTAGCAGGCCCTGTTTCAATAATACTATGGGTAGTGTGTTTAAGCTAAAATATGGTAAATTTAGGCTAGCTCCAAGGAAGAAGATTTTCACAATGAGAGTGATGAGACACTGGAACATGTTGCCCAGAGAAGTAGTGGATACCTCATCCCTGGAAGTGCTCAAGGTCAGGTTCATCTACTTGTCCAGAGAAACTTGACTTCAGCTAGTTGAAGATGTCCCTGATCATTGCAGGAGGGTTGAACCAGATGACCTTTAGAAGTCCATTTCAACCCCAGCTATTATATGATTCTGTGATAATGTCTGGGCCTAGAAAGAAGCATAGTATACGCTTGGCCCATTAAAATTACTTTCCTTTGATAACAAAAGGAAAAGTCATCTATGTATCTTCCCTGTCTTCTGCTCAAATCACTAATATAATAAAAAGTTTCTCACATGAATAACAGGCACCCAGTGGAAGAGCTCCGAGCTTATCATTTTCTTTCTGCTCCCACTATAATTAAAATAAAACATTTGATCTTCTTCTAGATAACACTTGCACTTGGTTTTCTCCCATGGTTTGATTGGATTATTGAAAATTTTTTATCTCACTGTTGTACAGGTGAAAATCTATATATGACAATCTTTCAAATTAATATTATAAACCTCTATATTTGCCCTAGTGTCTTTTCTACAGTTGAAATGACATGAAAAATATATTTGTAGAGAAAACAGTATGAACTATCAGTCATCTGCTAAGCAGAGAAGGCCCACAGACCTGTGAGCCTGGACAATACTATGTGAAGAATGAAATATTAACTTTTGAGGTGGGGAGGAAGAATACGCTCTGTTTCATTGATGCATTTTCAGGTGCTGACTGATCACTGCTAAGCTTAAGCACATAAACATCACAGGCACAGGGGAGAGAGTCTAAAACATCCCTGTGAGATTGCCAGCTCTGTGTTTCCTCCCAACCATCAAACTCTCGATCAGCCCCTGACGCACAAGTTACTCCCTTCTTCCAAATCCCTCCAGGTGTTGACTAACTGTGAGGTGCAGAAAATCTGCCAAGGCAGCTCCTGACACAGAGAGTAAGTCTGAGGATACATCACTGGCTTTGAGCAAATATTCTTTATGTCTTGAAAGATTTTTTTAATTTTTAATGCACTTGCACCATGATGTAGAAGAAATTGTTGTTCTGTGTTCTCTGTGCACCATCCAGGCTTGTCCTTCAACAGTTCTATAGTACCACTAGCTGGTGTAACTGCATCTGAGGAGGTGAATGAAACTTCCTGGCCACCTCTTGTTGTGGATTTTTTAGATGACAGAATTACTCCAGCCTTACATCTTCTTTAAGGTCAAAAAGGCTGTTTTTCTTTTCAGAGTGCTTTTGCCAGGGAACCTATTGCTCTCTGCTCACAAATCTTTTGTTCTGTACCTATGAGAATTTCAACAGCCAAAACAAACCTAAACAGCTTAAGCCATTAGAAGAATCTTTTCCAAATACCTGGTGGGACTGAGGATGTAGTTCATGTTATAAAATGCTCATGTAAAATGCTCATGCAGTCCAGTTCTCTCACACCTAAGTTAGCATGAACTGGACTGCTAGAACCGGTGGTTCCTTACAGGCCCCACTCAACAGAGAAGACTCCAAGGAGCTGCCAAACAAAAGCTGTGCTGGCAATTGAGGCTATAGATCCTCTGATGTATTTAGAAGTTTTTTTTGTGGGAAGAATCACATGAGGGAGAAGAATGACCAGGAAATGTCAGAGGGGAGCCAGAGCTGGAGAAATAATGAGTCATCATAACAACATTGCCAATTCTTTCCCTGCTGCTTTCTGACATAAAAGGAGCAAGTCCAGTGCTTGTAGCCCCCAAGAGAGCTGCATTTTGTAGCAGCAGTATTTGTCCTCAACACTGAACTTTTTATTCTGGAAAGGGGCACCTCCCTTATTGCCAGTTTAAATGATGATTGTCTTCCAACTCTGATCCCTTCTCTGAAAACCTAAAATACTTTCCTCCCGTGAGGGGAGCAGCAATGACACCATTACATCTGACAGTCAAAACTCAAGTGAAGAATATAACCCATGTTCTGGATCCCAGCTATTACAGCCAAAAGGGTCATATCACTCTCTTAATTTTTTTAATTAATTTTGCAACTACTAAGGCTTCTCAACCTATTATTAACCTACCATTTCCCAGCAGGAGGCTGTTAAGGATTGAATTTATGCAACAGGAAGCAATCTTTTAATCTCTAGTCTGTCCTTTCAAGAACAAACTAAAATTACTACTGATAAGTCCCATCTTATCTTGATGAAACAGTTAGGGATATGGGCAGATATGTATTTCACCCATAACTATGCAGTAAAATTGTTTGCTTAATAAATTCCACTTTTGCTCAGTTTGCTGCAACATCCAAACAATTTATGGTAAAAGAATAATTTTGTCTGATTTTGATATATGCTGCACAATAAATAGACTTAATTTACAGAAGGGTTGGGATTCAGAGCCTTCTAGAAATTTGAGTGCTTTTAAGGTATCCTACTTTTTCTTACTCTAAAGTCTGGAAGTGCATTTCTTTACAGACTTTTCTCCTCTTATAAGCATATAAGCATTGCTTATAATTTCATTTGCAGTGTTTTTTTTCACGCTTACTGTGCATCTGAAAGTCTGCCTTCTGGGATATAATCCCTTTACTAAAACAAGATTAACATCTGAAATTGCTCTTTTCATGGTTTTTACTGTTTAAGTCCTGTTTGTCTGCACCACTGCTGCTTGGCCACAATCCTCCACTTGCAAATCCAAGGGAACAACATTCATGCTGCACTCCAACAAACCCTTGTAAATGTGTTCAGGAGTGATTGCTGTAGGTTCTGCTCACCCATATGGGAGCTTGGGCTCCTCCAAGGTCTGCAATGCAACAACCTCTGGTCCAGAGGGCAAGAGTCACAGTACTCAACCCCATGGGCCAACCTTCTCAGCAGTTTGGTGGTGAAGCATCCAGTAGGTCACCACTTACCCTACAAACTGAGAGCATATGGCATGGACACTGGGTCAGTGTCCCAAAAGGATGAAGCCGTGATCAGAACCGGTGACACTAGCTGCGAGTTGAAGAGTTTAGAGTTTTTTGTTTCTTTCATTTTTTCTTTTAAAGATAAAGCTAATCATGGACTTCCATCGCCTCTGTCTTGGATCACTGGTGAAATTCTCCAGTTTTCAGGTGCTAAAGCAGGGGAGTAGCTTTCTCTGCTCGTGGGTTATGGAAGTAGATTATGGATCTGAAAGGTAAGTGGTGCGCAGAGGAGAGTTTGCTGCCAAGGCTTTGCTGACAGATGCAGGTACACCAACAGCTTCTGTCTGAACTCTGCAGGTGTCCTGCTAATTTTCAGAGGTTGCCTGATAGCTTACTTCTGCCTCATTTAGCCTCATTTAATGATGAAAATCATTTATCTCTATTTAACGTAACTCACAGTCCCTTTAACTTGACAGTGGTAATTTTCATATAGAATTCCCAGTTTAGATTTTATTTGACTTCCATTGGTTCAAATCTTTTTAAGGAACCTGAAGGAAATTTCCACTGAAATTCCCTTGTGAAAGATAAAATGCCATTTTTGAAAGATAAACTACCCTTTTTTCAACTTTCAAACATCCTACATAACTCATACATGTCATCCGACGTAAATGTGACACTGGAATAAGCATAGAACAAAAGTTAAAAGGAAGCTAGGCAATAAAGTTCCCATCATCGAAAACATTTTTATATTTGCAAAATAAAGGGAAAAAAAGAAAAATTAACTTCTGAAATTTCCTCTGAGAAAATGCATTAAAATCCGATCATCACTTTTAACCTTGCTGTGAATAATGTTAGCTCTGGGTCAGCTTTGCAGTAGTGACCCCCAGTCTCTCTCCTCTGCCAACTGTTTCCCTTCCTTTCTTGGATTCCACAACAGAGCTGGTATTTCTCTTATCTCTGCTAGCCTTTCCCACATCTAAACACATAATTTCCTCCCCTAACTCCCCCAGTCACCAGCTCCTGGTAGTGCATGTACTCTCCAAGTAATAATTCTTGCTGATCTTGGCAAGCCATGTTCCTCTCCTGGCTCCTTTGAGTGGTCTCCAGAGCAAAATTGGGTGCAAAGCAACCAGGCTTGTACCAAAGACTTTTCTATCTTCTCTTTCCTATGCCCTGTTTTGCTGTAAACATCAGTCTGTAAAATGTTAATTTATTCTCTATTATTTCAATAGTGGCCATGAAGTTTATTTAGTTTTATAGAAGAAACAAGTATTTTAACCTGGTCTTTCTCTTTTGAAAAGGGCTTCAATCTCATATTACTGTTTTCCTCTAATTCATTCCTTAAACTGTTAGGATATCAAGAAGCACCACATTGAACCTCCTCCACATGTTTGCTAGAAGCATTTTTTGAGACACCTATAAAAATGAAGTAGAAAAGTGATCCCAGACATAGAAAGTATAAGAAAGAACTGCCCAAGAATGCATTGCTGTGTGCTACCAAATAGGACTTAATTTGATATTCAGAATTTCTATGTTTTTATATGCCAAGACTCTGGAGTACCTGGGAGCTCCCACCAGAGGAGGGCACTGCTGCGGGAGGCAGCAAACAAAGGGGAAAAAAAGACACCTGAAAAACTAAGTCACACAATAAACCACTAGGGATCTACATAGAGGTAATTGCTGAAGTAAAAACACTCATTGTTCTGTCTGATTTTGTCAAAATAAAATCTGGTACAGAAGAATGCCTTCCTTCAAGGAAAGCCGTGTCTCAAAGCACT
The DNA here is from genome assembly GCA_013398275.1 of Promerops cafer. Classification (NCBI taxonomy): domain Eukaryota; kingdom Metazoa; phylum Chordata; class Aves; order Passeriformes; family Nectariniidae; genus Promerops; species Promerops cafer. The sequence goes on from VZSE01009779.1 coordinate 1,331,158, forward strand.
GGGCACGAACTCATTAGGCAAAATATCTGGCTCCTCATAGTCCAGCCTGAACTGTGAGATCCAACAATTCATGTTTGCATTTTTGCAATGGCTATCAAGATGACATTATAAAAGAAATCTGAAAGAAAATTAAGTAGGATAGAAGGGCAGCACTGCTGTGGAAACAAATGTAGAAGTGACATCAAAAGGTAGCTGTGCTTAGTCATGAGACCAGGCTCCTTACAGGACAAATGTGCTACCCTGGCTTGCAGCTATGACTCTTGAAGGCCATGGTTTCCTACCTACCCAGCAGTAATAATGACAGCAAATGAATGCCACTTATATTTGGCAAACAGTAATAGGGGTTCCAGGTGAGGTACAATGTATTTAAACAGCTTGGTATGGTTTGGTGTGGATTACCGATTATTTCCTTGAGACCCAGAGCTAGAAGTGGATGCTTAGACATTTCTTGTCCAGCAAATGAGAAGTTTCTCTAGATTTAGAGGAAGTTTTTGGTAGAAACAGAATCTTTCTTAGCATTTTCTCTTCTTTTTTTTTTTTTTTTTTTTTTTTTTTTTCTGCCCTCTTTGTGCACATGAGGATGCTCTACTCTAACTAGCTTTTTCCTGCAAAAAAGAAGAGGAGAAAGGTTTTCTACATGCAGAAGTCTATTAGTGCCTGAGTACAAGTTTTCTTAAAGGAGAAAACTTCACAAAAGCTTTGAATCCACAGGTTGACTCTAATTAGTTGTTTAAGCCTGTCCAGTTGGCAAACACAAATTGCGAATTTAAGCCATTTCCTCTTCTATTTCTTTGTCCTCAGCCTTTAACAGATAACCCAGCTGGAGTAAGAACATAATAGCATAAATGTGTATAAAACAAGGAAGAAAAGGTAAAGAAAATTATTTCCTTCACACCTCCCGGGCAGTCTATAATAGTACATACAGCAATGACATGGTCCAGTCCTGTACACACTCTGTTTCAGGCAACTTCTGGGGTTTGAGGGATGGAGCAAAACAGAGAAGGGTTTGGAGGTGCAAAAAAGCCTCTAGCAAGATATTTCAGTTCCTGACATTCCTCACCTTCTGAGATAAGCACTGAACCACTTTTTGTCTATCAAATGCTGACCCAGTCACTATCAATCAGCAGGAATCAATCAGTACTTTACTGTAGATCAATCATCACTGGAGATTTTATTCATATGTGTTCAGTTAATCATTTTACCATGAGAATTGATTTAGTTTACAAGAAGATACCTGGAGCCTACTGGGGTAGGTGAGGTGATCAACTTTCCAAGAAGCAGGGAGAAATGAAGGGAAGCACTAGAATCAGTTTGGGTAGATTATATTCATCCTCTGACCCCAGTAAGAACACCGTTTCATCCATGACCTGATTTCTGTATAAATAAATACATTCACTATTTTACTAAGTTTTCTTTTAAAAATTCATTTGAGAAAAAAAAAATAATGAGGACATTATTTGTGCTACCTTTATGGAGTTACTTGGGAATTAACTTATCACGGCAGTATTTCATTTGCCAGAATTATTTTCTTAGGTATTTTATAATTTCTCTGCCTGATTGCTCAGGGAATACATCTCAGACTTAAGTATAATATAAAAAATCACTGAGAAAGCAGAATCTTAAATGCAATCAGGTTCTTCTAGCCCACAAAACCAAGAATTTTTTTACATAGATTTCTTTCAACAGTTAAAATAATTATCTCCAAAAAGTGATCTGGACTCATGTAACCTAGTCTTCTAAACTGATTCATTTAACCTCCCCCACTTCTCACAGCTGACAGAGATTCAGCCTAAAGGTGCTGTGGCAATGTAAGGTAATTAAAATCACAACACAAGATGACACCTTTCTTTCCATGGAATCGATCTAGCAATTGGTCTGGACATATTGCCATAAAAACAGATGTTTAGAGCATGATGAAGAGTCATCAAGTTAGCATATGTGTCCTTACCACAGGGAAATGATTAGCTGAATTACTTTTTTGGCTAAATCTCTGCATTATGCAATGCCCAGTTAGAACAGATAAACTAGGATTGCTTAGCAGCTGGAGTTATTTAACCTATGGGGTTTATTGCATTTGAAGTCTCTGGAAGGAACATGCAGTTACTTAGAAATACATGTGAAATATTTAGGGTGAAGTAATTCTTCTGGAATGGTGAACATTTAATTTCTGTAATTCAGTCCTAGATCTGTAACTGCACTTTGTTTCACAGTCAATTTCAGGAATTATTTTATTTGATTAGCAATATGGAATAAAAACCTGAGAATGCTGAAAAGAGGCTGGTGCTGGAAAGAGTCTGGTGCTGAGGCACAACTGAAACAGTTGTGACCTACCCCACCAGCAGAGCATGCTGGTGTAACAGTACTGGCTCCAGAGAAGTAACACTGAAGAACCAGCCCAGGAAATTGTTATGAAGAGCAAAATTAAAGGGCACATACAAAATATTTTGTTCATTTTGTGCTCTACAGCTTTCTGCATTCAAAATTTTGGTCCTCAGATTTCCAGCTAACCTAGAAGATTATAAATTCTGTAGATAACTACATTTTTTCCTCCAAAGACCTAAGTGAATAAAGATCTTTCAAACATGGTCAGAAGTACACAAACATCTCTCTCATAACCACCCTGGTGAGATGTACTAAGTTGTCATTCTTTCATGTCTCATAATCATCTAGACATTGGCATTCTTAGAGCACATAAATGAGGAAGCCTGGCACACAAAGGGGCTATGGGAGATGGGAGATTAATCAGAGGCTGGAATCTGACTGTAAAGCTGGTTTCTTTTCTTTTGAAGAGGCAGAAATTCAGATGGCAAGTTCTTAAATTTTTCATACAAAACGTTCCCTGCTGCAGGTTTCTGGAATCCAACTCTCTCTTTTTTATTGTATTCCATTGGGATATAGATATGTTTAATAACATCTTTCTCTTTCAATGAATATTCAATTATTGAATGATTTCAACAAGAAAGATTGGAAGAGATAGGCTGCATTGTGAGGCTAGAGTGTTTAAGAGGAATGTGTGGGTTTATAATCTCTTAGCAGAGGAAAGAACTGACTCTGGGTCTTCACATCTATGCAAGGGCTGTAACCATTGAGTTGATGGCTGAAAGAGAAAGAACAATATTATTTAGCACAAACTTCCCTGCAAGGAAGAGCCTAGTGGGGGATTCCTTGCCAGAATGACAGGCCAGAACTCTGCTAAGACTGAATTGTGTCCTACTGGCCCACTTCAAAGCTGCTTTTTACTGGCTACCTTAAGTGTTAGCTACGATAGATACTACTTGTTATCAAGAATGCCTTTGGAGGTTATAGGTTTCTGCATTTCAACTGTGATAAGGCTAAATAAGTATGCTTGAATTTTTCTTTTCTTTTGAATCATCTTCAGATAATAATGAGGATTTTGAACATAGCTGAATCTTTCCTGTACACTTCTAAGCTTCTGCTGGCACCCAGACAAGCATACATCATGGTATTGGCACTCTGCTCCTGGCAGGAGGCTAGGACGTAGACTCCCACAACAGCAACAACCAAGAGTGCTCCAACACTTGCTTGGCCCATGGCCATAATATGTTTTTGTCATCTCTCTAGAAACTATCTAAATCAGCTTCTAAATGTTCCCAGATTCTTCTTCCTGGGGAGCAGAAATCTGATGGTGACACTGAAAGGCAAGACTCCCACAGGACTCTGTACGTCAGCCTGTCACAAGGCCCTTCAGCCAGAAATACTTCTTTTTTGTCTTAAGCTTTTATGCGGCCTATGTACAGCTTGAAATAATGTTTTCTATCAGTTCAGGTAGAATATCCTTATAAATGTTTATTTATTTCCTCAGTACAACGATGCGACCTGGGGCTAAATGCTACAGATAAAAAGGAGATTGAAGTAGCACGCACAGAGATGCAGCTAATAACTCTGAGCAAATGTCATGTTCATAGCCCTGGTGGTGAAATGGCATTAGCCAGAGCAGTGTCTTTTCTCTTGTGTCTTCCCAGTCATTCACTGTTCCTTTCTAACCTGAGATTCTTCCTATCCTCTCATTCTTTCTATTAGTGACTCTGTACCTAGGCAGAGATTTTTTATTGAATAGGCACACACTTGGCAGAATATCTTCAGGTGGGATATTCACAGACAAAATTAGATTAAAAAATTTTAGCTTACTCTAATGAAACATTTCCATCTCCTTCCTTTTACTTCATTCAAAACAAGCATTCAAGAGGCTGAAGTGAAGAGGGAGCAAGGAAACATCCTGTTACTTATCCATCTTTGGGAGATTCCTTGAGATACTCACTGTAGTTACTCAGAAAGTCAATGGTTCATGAAACAAAGAAAATACAGCTTACACCTGGGAAAAGACTCAGACAGAAACTCAAGTGATATTGCAGGTATCCAATTCAAAAGAAATCAAAATGGTTCAAACAAGTTCCTTGCATTATTAAGCCACTGTGTCACTAATTTCCTCATCAGCAGAAAAGCAGCTCCTATGTAAAAGATGGCAATGAAATCAGAAAATTTGCTAAAAAAGGGATCACTACTACTATTTCACTAATGATATGGTACAAGTTTTCAGGTGGCCCATCCAGCTGACCAGTGGTAATTTGTAGCTAGTAAGGACCTTTTCACAGCCATATTGTGACAGCAGTTGATGTGAGCTGTCACAGACACTGAGCTGTGATTTTTAAGCAACTAAGCCTTGTTGGGTGCATGCATTACAGCCTAACAGTGCTGTACCTTGCTAAATGATAGGCAAAATTAGTCACTCAATATATTGCATTAACAGGTCATGCTCAAGGCTCTTGGTAAATTTTCATGGTTATGAAATATTTATTTTTTCAGATTACCCGCATATGAGACAAATATCCATCATTTGAAAAGAGGAATTTAATCTGGACAAAAATAGCCTCAAAGGCTCTGGGAGCTCTGAAGATAAACTCCTTGGTATTTCTAACAGGCTAGAAGACGAGGAAAAATTTCTGCCTCGTTCTAATTAGAATCTTGCCTTTTTGATCCCCATTTTCAAGTTGCTGTTCTTCAGGACCCAGTGAATTCGGGCTTTGGTCACATGGCATACATGCCTGTGTGCAAGCAGGGAGCTGTGGATGTTGCAGGGAACAGATCTCCTCAGCAGGTTTTGGAGAGTGCAAAGCAAGGTCCAGAGGGAGGATACTGCAGCAGCTGGGGCCAGTGCTTATCCAGGTGGAAAACAGCACATTTCTGAGGTTCTGCTCTGGCAAGGAAGAATACAGCCCAGCCCAGCACTCTGGAAGGTTTTCAAGTCCTTGCAGGCTGATAGGGAGGCACAACACATAAACTATGTGTCTAGCTTGGGAACAGGATAGATAAATACTTCTGAGGTTCTTGCTGTGTTCTAATGTGCAGGTTGGGTCTCACAGAAAACTGGCTTTCCTGAAAGATGAGGCAATTTGTACTTTGAAGCAGTTCAGCATTTATGAAGAATCATCTCTGATTGGAATGAGCAATGACATAAATATACTTTTTTTATTGATTTTCAAACTGAGTTATATTCTGTATTTTGAAAACTTCTTAGTCAACCTTACTGAGTATAATTTCCCATTCTGTTTTCCAGTAATTAGTGAAATGAATCTCATGTCATTTTGGGGTATATCAGTTCTGTGTGGCCTGGAACCAGAATGGAATAAAAAGAGGAATTATATGGGGGACAGGGTAGTGTCTGCTCCATAGTGGAAATTCAGTTTGCGTAGTTGTCCTGCAATGCCACATGACTTCTCTGTCCAAATCCAGCCCAGCATGATCCAAACCTTGTTTCTAATAACACAAAAGGTGATCATTTACTCAGACCAGGCTGCTGCTAAACCCCTGCAAAGGAAATGGTACCACAAGGGCTGAGCTTCATACCACTGTGACAGCAGGGGCTGGGAAATCTGATGGATATCAATTTTTTAAAGTGAGTTTATCTCCCTTCTGAGCCATGAAAATGTTTTCTCAAAAACAATTCCAGGCAATAATGATTTTACAGACAGAAATTTTGTGTTTATTGAGACTGTACATTATACCTTTTTGAGGGGAAAAAAAAGAAAATGGACAGTCCTCAGGACAATTCAAAGGACTTTTTGAACTTGGAAAGAAATCCTTGTTATGGTAACAAAAGAATTAGTTCAGCATTTTTCCTGATTGTTATTTTTTTAAGAACATTTCCTGGTTAATTGTCATTCCTAACTTGTTTTCATTTTTTTTACCAAACATGGGAAGAATTGTGAAGTACCCTCTATCAATAGTAAAAGGTAGTAAAAAAGCTGAGTTACAAGGGGTATGAGAGTTTGAAGCAAAATTCTAGGGAAGCAAACTAGTGGAGCAGAAAAACTGTAAGAAGAAAACAAAATATAAAATAAATTTGCATTGACATATAAAACACTTGGCTAAACAAACTAAAAGGATGTCTATCTTTCTTTTTGCAGATAGCCCAGCCTTGCCTTGCTTGTGCTGTGGTCTGGCTGTATGTGGCTGTATTAGTGCTGAAACCAGCTGCCTATTTGAGAGCTGGTTTTCTTGGCATTAGGTACCAGAGCTACCCAGACTGAAGTTTGCCTGCAATCCCAGTCTTTCTGTTCTGCTTTAGGCAAATCAGTTAGGTCCTTTACAGTCCAGCTTGCAAGCAACTTTCACTAACTTTGTGAAATGTCTAACTGTGCTACAGGGCGCGACTTCTCTTTCCCGCTCGGCACAGTGACGGTGAAGGGACCTCCCTTGCTCACCGGGCGCTGCGAGTGGAACCGATGACGTGCAGCCCGGGAGACGGCGCCTTGAGCCTTACCCACGTGCTGGGTGCTGAGATGCCCCCAGTTTTCCTGTTCATTTCCTAGCTCACGTGCAGTGTCAAGAAAATGCAGCTTCACGATGTTTTTAAAGTCATGCAGGCCAGCAGCAGCCTTGGGGCTCTCATGCAAGGCTGACACTGGGCTAGTATCTCCAGGCTGAAAGCCTTGGGCGTGCAACACAGAGATGGATGATATGGTTCTGCAGGGATCTGAGCAGCTTCAGAAGCTGAAACACTTTCTTCATGCTCACTTACTCACTCAGCTTTAGCCCCAATGCCTCAGATAAAGGGCACTTGTGTGTAGATTAAGAATCCCTGATAATTGTTCACAGTGGACATAAAGCAGCCTGAAAGCTCTTCTAGGCCTTGCAGTTCTTCAAAAGATGTAACACTGGGGTTTGGCTGTGTTTCTTTGTGACTTCTCAGTCAAATGAACATACCAACTTTTCATCTACCAGGCTTCCAAAATTTTTAATTGATATGAAAAATATATATGCACAAAATATATATGAAATCTCTCACTTGGCTTTGTCAAAGCATTACAAAAGAAACAAACTTTGTGTTAAGAAATATCAGTCTGTGTGAGACTGACTGTTTAGTGAGAACATAATTCTCCACACATTTTGTAGGCCAGAAAGGAGCAAAGCATTTTGCTTCTTTATGTTCAGGACTTTTTGGTTAGACTTGATTACTCTCAAACTTCTTTTACTAAAAATTATACATTTGAGAGGCAATTAAATCTTATAAAAACAATTTTTCATTAAAACCTGATATTTTTTATACTTTTATTTTTGTTCCTGCCCAGCAGTGAAAGAAAATATTTGGAACTTGGAGATTACCCAAAGGACATAAATTTCAGGTTATAACAAGCAGCACTGCTTACCAGGCCTGAATTTCACACCAACTGAGCGCTCTGATTGCTTCCAAACCAGCTCCTTACTGTGTGGCTTCTATAGGAGAAATTCCATCCATTCATGGTTCATGGTACTCGTATGTTGGCCATTCCCAACCATCAATGCAGTTGTGAACCTCCCTGCTGTTTTACTAGCATGACTGGATCCACATGAACTCAAATCCCTGGCCTTTCCCATCTGCTACAAGGCCACCCCATCAGAGCTTTCTGATTCAGCTGGTGCGGGGAACCAACGCAAGAACCGTTTCACAACACATGAGGTGTATGTGTATTTTCCCACATTACTCCTCACCCATCCCAGCCACTAATCAAACACTAGGTGTGACAGAAGACATACTGTCAGACATGGGTAAATGTGATAGATCATTCATCTTCCTTGTCTTTGCTGTAGGATTATAGCTGTCCTCTTTTTTCAGTAGTGAATAGGAGAATTTAAATCTTAGAAACTGATTGTGTTCCTTACAGAGCTCCAAAATAAACAAAACCTTGAGCAACATATCTAGCAACTTAATTCTCTCTTTTGTGTTGAACATCAAAAAAATATATACGTATTTCCAGTTATATTGCAGTTTATGCCAAAAATGTTAGCAAAAAGTCAAGAAGTCAGTACGAGAAGTTGTGTTGGATGATGACAAGGACTAATTCAGTGCAGCAGTACCTCCGTTAGCTGAAAGGACTGATCTTGTGGGTGCCATGGCAGAGACCTTGAGGGTTACCACGTGCTCATCTCTGAGATTTAGTGACACAGCAGCGGAGTCAGACATAAGCACAGAGAGAGTAAAAATAACCACTACTTAAGGACAAAAAATGAGATATTAAAACCAGCCTGTTTATCCTGGTTGATCTTTCAGAAATATTTAAAGGTAATTGTAAGATTATTAATAGAATGGTAATGGTTTTATTCAGTAGATTTTCTGGATTGCTTGTTAACTGGATGAGAGGCACATATGAAATTCAGCTTCAGTCCCGCCTTCCCACCTGAAATGATGACCCTTACTTTACACAGCACTGTAAAGCCTCTTGATGTGGTATCACTCCCTGAACTGCTCCCTGAACTATCTGTCCTTGCAATCTTCACAGTCTGCCTCCAACAATTCTCCTTCTCTTTCATGTATGCAAATACATATCTATGGCATAAGCCATCAGTTGAGTTTTAGTTCTCATGAAGAGGCCAAACAATAGCCCTCAGATCTTTGAATAGCTGCATATATTTTTGTTAACTCTGTTCAGTTCAGGCCTGCTGCTTAGATGCACTTAAAATTTCAACTTACTTCAAAGAATCTGTTCTTTGTGTCCCAGCCTCAGACCATAAGCTCATTCCATACTGTGCATCAAGTAAACTTTGATATCAAAAATATTCTGGTGTTGGGTCTTACTGGAACTGAAGTAGCAAGGTAAAGGCTGTGTATTGCAGGAATCCAAACTATTCAGTATGTCAACACTGTTTGAAGAGCCACGTGTGCGTCATGTTCTTGTTTGCAAGCTAATTAGATTGCTTGTTTTGAAAGATGGATTAATGAATTAATCACAGGGTGCGGTAGATGTTTTTTCTTGGCATTCTGAGACTGATTTAATATAACGTGTTTTATTTTTTTCCATGTATGATTCACTTCAGAACTCAAAAACACATAAAATAGAAATGTGAAAATGATAACTGTGTTAGAAAATGAATATTATAATCACTTTGGCACAGCCAGTTTTCATTTATGTTATCTGCAACTGTAGATAGTACCAGCAACCATGGAAAGAGGGAACGATGTGGGAGCTTTCTTCTTAAGAAATCAAAGCTGAATGGAAAAGGGTGTGGTTTTGATTGCACAAAATGTCAGATGGGTTTCTGGTTTGCAAGTCTGAAAACAGGAGTGGTTCACATTTTGATGTTTTCTCATACTGCAGCATTTATGGAATTTATATTTTTTTCTTTATTCAAATCAAATAAATTTTGACAACTCAATATTTCAAAATTCACAGCCCCAAATTTGCATTCAAAAGCAGGAAGCAGCAGAGACTGGGATCTGGCTCAGCCTCTGACCATTTCTGACCACTCGTTTCTGGCCAATTCACCAACTTAGGCATTTATAGGTGCACTTTTCACTTATTTTCCTGTTTTTCAGCTTTCCCATTCTAAACAACTGCCCACCTAATGGGTAGAATTATGCACATCCTTTTCATGGTGATCAAACCTGCTGAGCACTGCATGGTGAGATGCTGGCCCTTGGCACACAAGAAAAGAAAGAGTCTTACAGTCAGCAATGCCAAGTTGTGTGATTCTGAGCAGGACATTTAGCATGAACTGTGAACCACCTGGTCTTCAACCACTTTGAAAATGAAAGGTGGAGCCAGATTTTCAAAGGTATTTACCTTAATAAATAAAGATAGATATAAATGTACAAGGACGGAGATAAGGTGCCGTAGACACCTTTTTAAAAGCTCCTGGGAAATTCTTGGGAACTCTATCAATAGGGGTTAGAAAGCCATGCACTTATTAAAATCACACAAATCAAACCTTTGCAAATGCAATCTTTGTTCCCTGATCCCTTCTGTTTTCACCTTCAGCTAAATAAACACTCTGTGCAGATACAGGACTGCGCAGTTCCTTCACCAACAACCTCCTTTTCATTCTTCTTCATTACTAAAATTGAAGAAATGTAAGAGACCAAAGTACAGACTGCAAAATCTGCGTTACTAATAAAGGGGGTATTGTACACCCCAAACATATCCCATGAAGACATGCACTGAGTCAAGGCAGAGTCCCATACCTGTTGATTAGGAAAAAAAGCATTTTTCTTGAATATTGACTAACAGTTAAATGGAAATTTAGCAGAAATAACACACAGGAAGACTGAGTCCTAATTATGTATCAGAGCATGACTATACAAGTGTCTGAAAGAGACATTATCAAACCATAATGAGTGAATGCTACCAATAGTCCATACCACTGCTAGGTATGGATTTAGTTATGCATTGCAATTTCTCTTCACATCTGCTTTATTTGAAAGCAATAAAATAGAGAAAGCTGTCACCATCATTCACCAGTTCCAGAAATCTCAAAATCATGCTTTAGTGTGTTTTATGGAGCTCTCACGGCTGCTGAGATTTATTGCATCAGCTGGAAAACAAAATTGTCATTATTTTATGTTTTCAGTTGTCTGATGGTGAAAAACACTACATTTTAGGCTGTTGCCAAGTACAGTGATGCATTTCAAAACTCTGTTAATACCCTATGCTCCCACCTGAGAGTCCAGACAGCTGATTTTTAATTTCGTTTGCTTTTTGTATATTAGCCAGTGTGTGATAGTGCTGCAATATGACCACGTGACCAACAAGTTTACAATGCAGTGCTCAAAGAATATAAATCAGCATTGTTCCTTGGAATAAAATATGCACCTTTTATCCCAGACCATCATGTACAGAATAGACAGGGGGATGGATTTGCCAGACGGGGCAGGGAAGGAGGGCTCTGTCACCAGCCTCAGCATCCCAGCAGGCCAGGTCATGTGGTGGGAGCCCCCTGCTCACTTCTGCTCTCCCTGTCCCCATAACCACTTCCCCTTCCCCATCCCGAGTGATGCATCCAGGGCTGTGTCCCTCCTCAGGCCCTGCTCTTCTTGCTCTGTACCTCTCAGCTCATGTCCCTGGCAGTGAGCTCCCCTAGCTCTGCATGGCTCTGGGACAGATGTCCTCCCCAAGTCAAAGTCATACTTCTAGCACAGGCTGTGACTTGCACTGGGAACAGGGATCTTCCCAGGTAATGGCAATCCTAAGTACCCTGGGTGCCCAGAAGTGTGGATGGACTCAGTTGTATCCTTAGCTTTTCTGTGATGTCCTCAGAAAACTTATTTGCATTTCCAGCATTATGTTACTCTTCGCTTGAGACAGTCACTCACACTCATAGGAAAATTTGGAGCGAAAGGAGCTCAGACCATCTGGCTAATAAGCACAGAGAACATGGTCAGGTCCTGTGGTTCCTGGCTTTTTCAAGAACATGGTGCAGGCAGAGGCTGTTCAAGAGGGCAAAGCAGAAGGAAGTGCAGTGAGTCAAAAAGGGCTCTCCCCAGCTCCTTCCAGCCCAGGATTCCTTAGCCAAGGAATGATCATCGCTGCACAACTCGTAAAAATGTCTCTTGTGATTAGGAGGGAGCATGCAAGAGCTGGGACTATTTTTTACCTTTCTCAAGTGCTTAAGGTATGTCCTACCTCTTTTCTCTCCAGAAAGCTACTTGAACTGTTTGTCAGTGGCTTCTTCACAGAGCTGAGCATTTCAGCAATAAATAGTTTGAGGGCATTTTAAGGCTCTGAGATCTGGAGCCTCACCCTCTGCAGCTGAGACTCAGCACACTCCTCCCTAACACTTTATGAGATGAAATCAGAAAGCTATTTTGAGACATCAGATTCCTCAGAAATGAGAAAAAATAAAACCTCAAACTTAAATGCTTCTGATGCTCACTGTCATATTTGAAGGCATAACTCTCTCTGTTCAGGATAGAAAAACTGCGGGTGTCTGTACAAAAATTAGGCAATAAAGAGCTGGATAATTCTCTGTCAGTTCTATTTCAATAGCTTTGCAAAGAGCATTTTCACTGTATTTCTGGAGTTCAAGAGCAGCTTTCCATCTGCATTAGTGCAGATTACAGTCTGTAATCGTTTTCCAGTCTCATATTAAATAAAAAACCAGAAAATTTGAAAACAAAAATGAAGTGAGCTCTACTTCAGTGACCCATTTACTTTTTAGTGTTTGAGACTTTGAAAAGTTCTATGATCTTTAGAACTTATGTGATTCATACTGTACAGTTTTGTTTGAGTATTGCTTAGGTTAATTTGCACTAGAAGGATGCAAAACTGCTCTTATGAAACCAATTAAGGAACTCATTTTAATTGCCAGTTACCAAAGGGGCACTTTGGTGTCTACTAATGTATAATATATTGAAAAGAAGAGTATCCAAACTATCTGATGAATTTAAACCATGCTAAATTCCTCCTTCAATATAAACTGATCTCTAATTATCTGAATATTGTTTTAGATTTTATAAGAAGTCTTGAAAAAGGTGGAAGGAAAAAATCCTGATAAAACCTAATCAAGGAAATGTCTTTAATACTAAAACAGATATTTCCCAGTGTTTTTGTAGAATAGGCTTCATAGCAGTTTTAGGTCTAATCCTATTTAAAGACGTATTGGAGTAAAGCAATGAGTAAAGCAATGGAGGGGGGAGCTCACCAGATCAAGCAACATCCAGCAACACTGTGGGCACTGAAATAAAGACTGGAAACCTTTTGGTTAGCCTTTTTTTATTTGCTTGCACCCACTGATGAACACTGGTGAAGTAGATCTCAGGTAAAGCAGATGCACGTGCTGCAGGAGAATGCTGCTCTGTGCAACATCATGTTTCTGCACTTAAAAGGAGGTTATTGGAGTCTTTGGATTCACTCCAGCTCTTGTTGAAATCATGGCAGAGTCCCCCTGGCTAGCACAGCAGAAATTGTACAGGCTCCTCATGCTCCAGTGCAGCAGCCTGGATCCATGAGAGCACAGTAAATACCATTTATCATCACTGTTTTTCTCATTAGACTTCCCTCCTACTTTTAGAGAAAAAAAAAAAAAAGGAGGGGGGAGAGCCTTGCAAGTTGTGCTACTTTCTACTGGAGGCATTTCTATAAGGAGTTCTTTTTCAACACGAGTGAAAATCAAGATTCTCCCTGTTGAAAATTACTGTAATGATGGAAAGCTTCTTTCTGATTTGGTTGTGTGGTATATTTTTCACCCTCTACTCTCTTGACTCTTTAAATAGCTTTTATTAGTATAATCTATCCCCTTTATCTTGCTTCCCACGCACAGGAAAAGAAATCTCATAGGCAACAGTGTACATATGCATTTATTAGATACTATGAGTTCCATTACTGCATTTCACTCTAAGATTTAAAAACTGTAAACAGGCATTGCCATCTTAGAAAAGCTGCTGCAAACTTCCTGAGTAGTGCCCTACCTCCAAGAAAGCTCACTGAGCAAAACCATTGTAATTCAGCCGGCAGATATAGAAAAGTATTTTACCTGTAGTTAATGTATTAAGGCCTTTCATGAGGATCTGGCCTGGGAAATAATAAGGCTTAAGGTTCCTGTGTGCTCACCAGCCCAAAGTTTAGCCCCACCAAGTCAGACAATGTGATGTGCTTTGAGTTGTAATTGCATTTAAAACGTTTCAAACAACAGCAGTTAGGCACCAAATCCAATTTGTCTGGAAGAGAAACAGTTTTGTCCATATTCATCTGAAATTACAGTCAGCACTGCCAGTACAAAGGGAACCTTCATTAAAAGTGACTTCTTTTATTCCCACATAATAGATATGATGCTCTACATTTCATAGATTAGTCTTTAACTTGCCTGAACTATCTCTCTTTTATGAATAGTTCACACACTCATTTCTCTGGCATTTGTTTGGAAATCACAGCTGACGATCACACCAGTGGCTAATGCTTTTATGTCTCTTGTTTACATAGATTACTTTTTAAATATCACTGCTGTTCTTTAGGCTGTATATTCTATGATTAACATCCCTTCTCCTCAGCAATTAAGTAATTTAGCAGATGACAGACATTACTGTACAGGACCACCAGACAATGAGAAACGAGGTTTACTTCAACAGAAGCATGTATTTCTGTGCTAATTATTGTCAGTGATAGTCTTTCTTACTAGAAAGATAATGAGGCAGATTTTGCTTTCAATAACACTGCTGTAAATGCATAATAATTTTGGCACATACACAGCGTGGTGCTTCCAGATTCACAGTCATAGCTGGACTATGTTTCTCTAGTAGGACAGAATTCTTGTCCCTCTCTGGGTCAGAGCAGCTGCCCTCAGCCATATGGCTGACTGCAAGCTTCAGGATGAAATCTCTCACCTCTGATCTGAGACACAAGTTTAGGGATTTTTAATTTTTTTTTTTTTTTTTAACATGGCTCATTGTTTCTAAAAAATGCTTCTTTCTAAAAAAAAAAAAAAAAGTCCCATGTTTTCTACCTCCTCAACTGATGAGAAGTGACAGAGAAACAGGAATGCTTCTGGTAATCAGAAATCTGACTCCAGGCATACAAGCTGAACTCATTGTCAGTTTGCTACTAAAGTATGGAATTGTGAGAAAGCCCTTTATATTGGGGTAAATCACTGTTAAAATGATATGTGGTGAAATCCTACTTGCCATCATGTAGCTTATCAATAAAAATATTATGTGCTTCCACATGGATTTTTTTCATTTCTCTTTTCGACATTTATATCCCCATTGAAATATAAAGATGAAACCAATCTTCTACTCTGGAAATAATTTACAAAGCAAATCCTTGAGTACTGTCACAGACCAGTGATGAAGAATCAGTGCAGATTTTCATTTCTATAATTTTATACAGTTCTTTGCAAGATATCACTAAGAAATTATCTGGAATTATGGGTCACAATGGAAGTTAAAGAGCAATTGCATGTTGCAATGCAGTTTATTAAAATCTGCTTATTCCAGCAACTACTTTTCAGTGGCAGGTATGACTGTCCTGCGCAAATCACTAGTCAGGAGTTTCAGTGGCAGCTTGCCTGTGCAAACCCAACTGATTATAATCACTGCTTCCCTCCTCTGCAGTAGAAATTTGCACTGTGACACACAATACCAGATGCTGGACACTGGCTACTATAATAAAAGTTAATTTGCAGGATGGTATGGGCTGCATTAATTTCCAACATGGCAAAACACTAACAGTTGGCCCAACCTTGGGCCAGTGTTGTTTCATCAGCAAACTGAAAAAAGGAAGTAAGTAATGAATCATATAAAAGGCTTTACATGTGTTTGGTTTAATCAAAGTCACAGTAGTCTGAAGGGATTAGAGTAACCTAAGAACACAAAGCACAGCAGCAGAGTGACGGCTGAAATTCTTTGTAGCTAAAAAAAAAAAAAAAGATGAAGGTATTTACCTGGAAATATGGTACAGTTTATGTAATAGCTTCAATAAGGAACTGGAAAAATCTTCCATCAGCACTTCCTTTCCCTGCCCCATCTCCTCCAGAATACTCTACAGCCCGCTCACTAGGAAACCCTATGAAAGTCATGATTTACATTAAATTTCTATATGATACCAGGTAGATAAGGGATTAAAACCCAAGCCTCTGGTATTTTACTGAGTACTTTAGCAGCAATCCCTTACACTTTAAATTATATTTTTATGCAACAAAAGAAAGTGCCCGTGGAGCAGCTGCATTGCACAGGGTGCTGCAGTGGTCACTGCAGCACCCTGGTCCATCAAGGCAGCTCTTGCTGAGCCCCTGAGTTGGCGTGAACAGAAGAGTGCCAAACTCTTGGATCCTTTCCAGGACATGAGAAGGGTACTGCACTACTCAGAGCATGTTATGATATGTGAGAAGGCATCCAATTCTGGATCAAAAACTAGAGTGGAGCTGCTCCCAGATTTGGGGCTCCCTTTAAATCCTAGGTCCACTTTTGTATCGCATCCGAAGATACTCCTATGAAAGTCAAAGACACAGAGAGATAAGGAGAAATAGTAATTTCTCAAACATGAATCCGAAGATTATATATATTATATACCCCATGATGTTGCTGTTATAAGACAGTCATCCTTTACAGTTATAAACTGTGTTTAAATTGAACTTTGACTTCCTAAACAGGCTTATGTTTTTATAAGCCGTGGTCAGAACATGAAACAAACACAGCCCTAAATGTTAGTGTTAGGTATGAAAAAATATTCAGAGGACACTCTGGGCTGCTGCTCTAAACAGCACAGCCAAAATTCATAACCAACAGGAAGGGATATGGGCAATGTCCACAGGTATCATGCCCTGGCTCCCCCAGGGATTTTATACTGGCCTCTTTCTGTTTGAAGGCTGGTTACCAAGAGGTTTGGTATGGAACAAGCACTGAAAACTGTGTCACTAGTTACCTGCAATTGTCTGCCACAGCATCCTCATTCATCTGCACTAAGCAAAAGATGGTTAAAATAAAAAGGGACCAGAAATGGAGTGATAGAAAGACAACGGCAAGAACAGACAACTGCTTTAATTGAAAATCTGGCAGTGAGAGAAACATCAGTAAGAAAACCAGATCTTGACTAGTTTGCCCATCACGTTCCCTCTCCGAAACAGGTTTAAAGCACTCACCTGAATTATTCTAACTGAAAGCCAATGTCATTTCAAACAAATAGCTTGTTACCCACACAAAAACTATTCAGATAGTGCAACATCAAACAGGAGACCCAGCAGCAGACAATAAGCTAAACTGAGCATCCCTTTGAGAGCAGCTCTTTCGAGAGAGCCAGCTGAGCTACAAAACTGCTGGGGATGAATAACATCAATGCAATTTATTGGCTTTCTTCAAATAAAGACCTCAGTGTAAGGAAATGATTGAAGAGACAACTAAACTGTGCTAGAGTCATAATTAATAAATTACAGGTTTCATTACACATATTGGTCTATACAACTCATTCAGGGTAATGACAGAACAAGCTTTTTTTTCCACAAAAAACGATTTTATTAACATTACTTATGAATTTATATTTAGAAAATATTGTAGGTGAAATTAACTGAAATTCAAACATGATTAAAATACAAAATATAAAAGAATGTGCAAAAGTATCATCATAGGCGTAACCTGCCATAAGAAATATAAGTGCCTCAAAAGAGAGATTACTTTTTTCTAGATGAAATTTGCAGAAACTTCTGCTGCTCTGTTTCAACAGCCACTGCATTACCACAAATATCAAGATCCTCTGCAGATGTAGTTAGCATAGCTCCATTAAAATCAGTAAAACTATGCTGATGAATGCCATATGAGGATCTGGAGTAACTTAGCAAAAAATTTCAAACGTCATGAAAAAGTAATGGCTACATTTTTATACCAGCTTATTCATTGCCTTTGTCAGAGTGTTTATCAAGGCATCCCTATTTCAAATTCTCACTTGTGGGATGATCTGCATTTAAATTTATACTTCTTTTACTGTTATGAAGGCTTCTGAAAGCCTTCACTATGAACATTAACTGTAAACAACAATCTATTTAAATGATAGGACCAAAGTATGTAAATGGAAGGGAATAAACCTCTGAACACACTTGTGAAAAGTTCCTTTTCTTTAGCAAGCAGAGGATGCAAAAAAATTTTTAAAAATCCATGGTAGATTTTCAGTGTTGGACTCTCCTTAGTTATAATAACGGAGAATTGATTTTTCAAATTTTAGTTGATTTGCAACAGCTGAAATATTCTCCCAAGGCAGTATTAAACTCCCCCCATAAAAACATGGAAATCTAAAGAAGTCTTTCCAAAATACTCTTGCAAAGACAACAGAGCAGTAGAACCAAACTTAGGTTCATTCTTCTATTAAATGCAGTTCCTTATAAAAAAGTAAATTGCATAAAAAGAAGCTCTGAAAGACAGAACTATGTCAGTATAAAACTTTGTGAAAAATATCTTACAAAAGAAGAAAGTGGAATCGACAAAAAGTGTTTCAAACATCCAAGTGCACGTCAGCTTTAAGACTTTGGGTTATACGTCTGAGATTTTTTGATCAGTTTTCTCACTATTTTTCTGCGGGATACATTTGTTGTCTGGTTGATTCTCGGTTTCTGATTTCCTGCTAACAAAACAAAGGAAGCAGTTAGGGAAACGGAATGACAAAACTGTTGCTACTTGTTATTGTTTGGGTTTTGTTCCTTACGCTTTTCAAGTAGTTGTCCAATAATAACAAACATACCAGAAACTGTAACATGTCCTGCATTCCCTATTCTCACACTGTAAGGTCACCTTTGGCACTGGAATCGTACTTTGCTGGTCTCTTCCTGAGCAGGCATCAAAGCCTTATCTAGCTGTCCTGCAGTGACAGCAGAATGGAACTAAACACACTGCCCTCTATTAAAATAACCAAATCCAACAACCAAACCAAAAAAAACCACACACAAACAAAAAACCCCAACCTATTAAATTTCTCTGAACAGTGGGGAAAAGGTTAAAATATAGCCAGTGCTTGTGGGAGATGTACAGATAAAATCATTTGAGTTTCTGCACAAAACTCACGAAAGCTGCAGAGTGACCTAAGACAGAGTTAACTCCAGATGTCCTTTCAAAGGCTGCATGAATTGCGTGAGAGCAATTCAGAAAACAAGTACTCTGCAATCTTGACTGAAAATCTTTGTCTTTATGCTACCTGTTTACCAGCACGCAGAGCCACTGTGGCCAGTTCCCAATTCTTTTGCGGTCAACCCAATGCATTTGCTTTCTTTTCCAATGTAAACTTTTTAAAATGAAATTAATCACAAACCTTTTTACTCAAAACACTATAGATCAGTTTAACAAACAGTTGTATATTTGCACAGGGAAGGTCAACTGAATTCAACTTGAGACTCCAAGAGGTTACATGAAAGATGCTGAGGAGGAAATAATGGAAGCAGGAGAGGAAGAGTGGCTTAAGTTGCCTGAATTATTTGCCTAATGTTGCTGTGCACTCCCAAGCTATAGAAATGAATATGCATAGCACAACATTAATCAGCACTAATTATGCCCTTAACTTCGGTCTTTGGCTGTACCAAGCCTTCCTGAACTGTGAAATCCACCAGTTGATGAAAGAGCTTGTAACTGATATTTTACATGTGGCTATCTGGTGCTCTAGTTACAAGACAGACAGCATCTCCTTACCTCTTTCTTCCATAACAAACAAACAAACAAAAAAAGCGAGGAAAAGAGAACCCCCAGGTGAATCTGGCTGGGCGTGGGCAGGGGCAGTGTGGAGGTGAGACGCTGAAGAAAGAGCTTCCTTCCTCCTCTCCCTGCACATCCACACTGGAGCCTGGTCCTACCACTTCACAGGTAGTAATGGATGCAAATTAGATAATCACAAGCATCTCAGATAACATACTATTAGAGACTGTCTCATAATACAATGGCAGAGACACACTCAGACTTGTCATACACAGAAATATTACTGTCATGACTAACTGGCAAGCAATATTTTTATTTCTGAGGACTTTGCTCAGGGTACAATCCTTGCCCCAGCCCTGGATTTCCAGCCCACAACTGAAGAATGATCTCCCAGCATAAGGCTTCTGACTACACAACCTCAATACTGAAGTACCCGGGCCTTGTGCATATTATGTTTAAAACAGAGCTACTTTTTAGTTTTTCCTTTTTCTTTTTCCCAAAGTCAATGTACATGTTTGATATAGCCTTAAATACTTTTCCCATTAGTATCAATTTTTAAAATACTGTGCTATGTCTGCTTCCTAAGTGTTCTGGGCAACAACACACAATTATGCTTTTCTCTATCTCTCTCTCTCATTTATTTTCATATCAAATTAATTAAACTACAGTATTAAAACTTGCAATAGCTGCAATATGACTGCAAATAAAAGCACAACTGTTTTGATTTACAAGCACAGCCAGTAGCTGGTTTGAATAAAAGCATTAGGAAAAGTCAATTATCATTCCAAGCTTTCCCCCCACAGCCAGAAAAACAGCTGATTCAGCACAACTGATGAGGCAAAAATCTTTAGTCATGGGAATAGGAAATGTGAGTAGGCAACAGGGAATTGAGATAGGATGGTAACTTCTGAAAATGCAAAGGAAAAAAATAGATTTAACAACTGACTTTAATCCTATTTAAAACTATCCCGAATAAAAGGATATCTTAATTAGTGGTCGTGGAGATACCTAACAGTTTAAAGACTGATTCCTTGTGGGCTCTAGACAGCAGGCTTAGTCTTTTTGTGTGCCCTACTCTACATTTCATTCAAATATAGTGTAACCACCTCACGTCACACTGATCTTGCCAGAAGGATTTAGCATTGCTTTTCCATTTTCCCTGCCCTTAAAAACATAAAAGTCCAAAATGCAAAAAGCATTCCCCTGTAGCAAGCCAAGGTGAGTAAAAGAACACTACGAACTCTTGTAACTGGTATATGGATTGCTTTAACTGCTTGTACCTGACAAAATACAAAAAAAAAAAAAAAAAAAAGGAAAAAACCAAAACCAAAAAACCCTTACCTTTTCTACAGACATTGTAGCAATCCATTTCAGTGACGAAGTTGTTGGCATTTCCACCACAGCCAGTATATCTGAACTCTTTACATGATTTAGTCTTGGCGTCATAGTAATAGCGAGGCACAGAAGAGGAACACAATCCTTCATCCTTTGGGCTATAGCATAGCAAGGGGCCAGCTTGGGGAAAAAAGGACAATGGAAAAAAAAAAAAGAGAGAGAGCAAGAAAAGTTACATAAATGTAATCTCTGTACATGGCTTCTTAAAATTGACCCTGCAATAAATTTTGTGTCTAAACAGCTCTTTTTGCCCCTGAATTAACACTATTACCGATGACTTCAGAGACCTTCTACATCTTATTCCTGTGAGCTGTGCATTTGAGAAAGCAACAGACCATCCTAGAAAACAGGATTATATCCCATAACTGAAATTCATCAGCTTTCCCCATTTGTGGTGCTATACATATGACAGCGAAGATTTTTATGTAATCTTATTCCATAAATATAGGAATATAGCAATAATTTCAGTGGAGCAAACTCAACAGAGAAAAAAAAGGCACAACTTTGCTATGATTTTGCCAGCAAACTCTGCTTGCAGCAAGAAGTACAAATCCCACAACTTTCCTCAAAAGCATGTTTCTTTTCACCTCAACGAAATTTTATTTTTCCTGCTGTAGCCCCTTTATCAACTCATTGTATGTGCAACAGAAATAATTTAGCTTTCACCTAAGAAAATGCTGACAACCTGTCATCAGCCACAAATAAACGTCACCAAGCACTAATAAAGCTTAGGGCAATGACAGCTTTTATACACTCTGGTTGATCTTCAAATAGCCTATCTTGAACTAGATATTAATCTGGTGTTCACGTCAAAACTTAGTTATAGTCACCTGCTCATAATTACCACCATTCTTATTTAAAGCTCAAATGGAGAGACAGTGAAGAATCACATCAGGCAAAACACTTCTGTCAGAAGCTGAGCTGTTGAGTGCCAAAAACCTGAGCTGCCTACCATCATCTCCCAGGCCTGAATTTTAGAAAGGTGCTTCTGCTTTACATTACAGTACCACTTCCCTGAATGTGACTGCCACAATCTCTGACACATCTGCCTCAACACAGATCTTCAACCTTATTATTTCCTTCAGATACACCTGTACACCTCTCTGAAGTCAAGAAATTGGTTGGGTATAGCTGTGGGTGTATTTAAGATCTCAGCATTTTTGTTCTTCCAGTAACAGCTAAGACAACATATTAAAATTAAAGTGGACAATATAAACATCTGCTTCACACAAGTCTTCAAAAATACCACTGTATGGGTATTCAGAGGAAAATATCAAATGAAGTATCATCTTCATATCACTTTCAAACCATCTATTTTATTAAAAATTTGGAACAACCATTACTTTTTTCTGGCAGACAGTGGTCCACGCAAGACTGCATATCTCTGAAGTTGTTGCCATTTCCATAACAGCCACCATAGATGAATTCCTCACACCTCATCGAGCTCAAGTTAAAGGCATATCTTCTTAGATAACTCCTGCAAGGTCCTCCATCAGCCTCCATCCGGCATAATTTGGGCACTTCTGCAGAAAAAATAATTTCATTCTCTGTAAAGCCTTCATGCTTCACATACAGAACAAGATGGTAGTGGAGGCAAAACGGTATTACTTCAGTCGCAGGCAAGCCTCAGTTTGTCCCACCTGCTTTTTACTGGAGGAATCCAACGTATTAATTAGCAAGTAAGTGCAATATTAAATCACATTTATAATACTAATAGATAAATTCCACGTCATCTCTGGGTCAACACACTCTGCATTTTCTGCCTAAAACTGACATCAGCAAGAGGCCGCAACAAGCAGGAGGGTCATCAGTTGGACTCCATCATCTTAAAGGTCTTTTCAAACCTAAACAATTCTATGATTCTAAGACTCCATGATATATCGGGTGGGTGCAAAGCCTCCCGCAAAGCCAAGCAGCCTCCCCAGTGTCCCCTCCAGCCCCCTGTCACCCCGGGGCCCTCTGGGGCACTGCCGGTCCCTGGACTCACTCTTGATGGTCCAGCAGCTCTTCTCGCAGTCGTCGAAGGTGAGGAAGTTGTTGGCGTTCCCGTAGCAGCCCCCGTAGGCGAACTCCTGGCAGCTCTGCGTGTGCCGGTCGTAGTACCAGCGCGGCACCATGGCGCGGCACGGTCCGTCGTCGGGGGGCAGCAGGCAGGCGCGCTGCTTCTCTGCGGAGACACCAGGAGCCGGGGCTGAGGCCACCGCGCCGGCGGCCCCGGCCCCGCGGGGTCCCACCGAGGGCCCGCTCCTACCTGTGAGGGGGCGCTGGGCCAGCGCGGCGCAGGCCAGCGGCAGCAGCAGCGCGGGC
>VZSE01009779.1:1360966-1446001 GCA_013398275.1 Promerops cafer
CCTGGGCTCGGCGCTGCGCGGCCGCGGCTCGGGGCCGCGGGACGCCGGGGACAGCCCGCAGCACCGCGACTTGCGGGAGGCCCTCCGGAAGGTACCGAGGGGGAACCGGGGAGCGGCGGGACCGTGGGACACCCGGCCTTGCCACCCCGTGCGGGGAGCGAACCAGGGCAAGGGCAGCGAGCCGACAGACCGGCTCGAGGTGTGCTTAAATAAGTAAACTTCCCTCTGCCAAGGGCAGAAATGGAACCGTGTGTTCCCTGCCTGAGACCCGCCGGGTGGCAGAGCCCTGCCCGGCGTGTGCTGCCCTGGGCGGAGCGGGGGCTCGGTCCTGCAGAGCAGCGCAGAGCAGAGCGCACCGGGCACCGCGCCCGTTCTAGAGGCTCACGATGGACACCTAACAGGAGCCTCCTGCAAAACTAAATCATAAATCGAGAGGAAACGGGGCGCTTCTGGTAACGTAGCGTGTGAATTGATGCCAAGTGGCAACCTGCAAGTAACAGTAGTGCTGGCGAGCTCTGTGTATTCTCGTCAGCGAGGTCAGCGTCGCCTGTAGATAGATCTCCGTGGTACTGGTAAGGGCACCTGCCAAAGCCCCAGAACCAGCCGGTTCGGCTGTAGGGAGCCCTGGTGTGCTGCGGGGCCGAGCAGCGCTGGGAAGGAGACTTCCACCTTTAACCTATGAACTGCTGAGAAAAGTGCTGAGTTCAGTACCTGCTGCAAGGGCCAAACAGCATTGTTGTGGCCACCACACAAGAACAAACATACAATGGGTTCAGGAGCAGGGAATGTAAGGTCTTATCTCAGATTGACCTGTAGGCAAGTTTCCAAATTCTAGCTGGTCATGCAGTGCTCCACTGTAGTTTTTTTAAAACAGTGTGCTCTGGATTGCCAGATACTGACTTTTTAAAGTGAGTTTGGAGCTATGCTGTCCTATCTTTCATGGATGCTTTTAAAAATTACTTGCAGAATCTTATACTTCCCAGGATAAACTTAATTATTTCCAAATTTCTCCTTTCCTGCAGTTCACTGTGGACAAAAGATAGTGGAGTTACTTCTGAGTGAAGCGATATTTACCTCAGGTTTTATTTTTTTGGTCATTAACTTTCACACTTCCAGTGTTCAAATATCCCAAACCCAATGTATTTAATCAGATTTTCAAGATCTGTTATCATTGAGCTTTGGGAGAAGGGGATGTATCTTCTGTGTTATAAAAAAGAAATGCGAGTAAGCAGGGAAAGAGATGCATGACCTGTCACTTTCTTAGTAAATTACTTTCATTACTCTACATTCCCAGACTCCTTGCAAAGCAGAAATCTGATGATAGAGAAAGAACCAGTAGAAGAAGCTGGAAATGAATCCTTCTCTCTCTCACCTGGATTATAGTGTAGAATTTTGTAGCTAATACCATTGTGTCAAATTTGTGCTGATTCTGTCTGGAGAGAGCCTTCAGCTGTGTATCTGCAGAGCTATCTGCCCAATGAACTTGTTCCCTGGCACGCTGCTCCTTATTACCTGCCCAGGAACAACAACTGCATTAATAAAAAATCAGTGTCCTGAAATGCAGGGACCAGGGCCAGACCTTGTGAAGGCAGTGATCTGGAAGATTTTAAGTCCTGCTTCTTTGTCATGGGTAGGTTAAGGCACACATTGTTTTGTATCTCAAGTATTTGCAGCTGTGTATTTATTGAGGACAGGGGAAGTAGCTATATTGGTGTCTGCTAGTGCAGTGTTTGCTGCTCTGCTGTGTGACACAATGCTTTTTTTTATAAAACTTTCCCCTCCCTTGTTTATATGCCCTCCATGCCTACTGAAATGCAGATTACAGTATGCTCTACTTGCTGAGTTCAGTGCAGATAATTACATCATGGGCTAACAGGGAATGTCACATAAAGCCCCGTGAAGAATATGTTGTAGAATAAATCACAGTAGGCAATATAAACCTGCTTTTTTCATTGTCCCACATTTTGAATAATGCTTATATAGCACTTATTTTAGATTTGCTCTGATCATATTGAAAAAAAGAAAAATCACTATTTATGTCAAATCCAGTCTGATGTTGTTCACACAAAGCTTCTAGCAATCAGTGTTTGTTTTGTCTTTAGCTAAGCCTGTCCCCAATGACTTTAGGATAAATTGAAAAATGTCCCCAAAGTCTTTGGGAGAGAATGACCATTCAGTATCTGCAACACATTTTAAGTATACCTGTTATATATTCTGGGGCAGCCTTTCCAGTAGCTAAATCCAGATGCAAGTACTGGAGAAATCAGAGAAATGAGCAGTGCAATTCCATGAGTGAGAACTGGGGTTTTCGTTTGTTTGTTTGCATTAATTTTATTTTTTAGTATATTAACGTACTTTAAATGATCTATAATTTCCCAATTGTTCTGAGCAGGATGAGGAAGAGACTCTTATAATTCCAGGGGGCTGTTTTTAGCAAGGGTATTGAAATAATCCTTTGAGTAGTTTCCTTTACAACTTTATAGGTCACCACCCTTCCTCTTGGAAATTGAAAACGTAACTTTTCCTTAACTTGTTGAACAATGCTTGCAGTACACTGATATCCTACAGCTTGCTTCATTAATTAGTATGACTGGTTTGAAGAAAAAAGGTTTAACTTATTCTGTGTATGTATGTCTAACAGTATTCATATACATACAGAATGTATATGGGCTATTTCTTTTTCTCTGGCATCAGTAATAAGAAACTTTGGGAAATGGTGAAATTTGACATATATTTTTCTAGAGTTGTATGTAATATAAATGGCATTTCATCTTATGCCCAGTGGTGACGGGGTATAGTTACACTGTGTTGTGTGTCTGTAAGATGAGAATTTCCCCCATGACAATGAGACTCCACCAAAGGACGCTGCTGCTTTGTCTGCCACTCTTGGCTTGTATGTCATGAGTTTCTGTTTATTAATATATATCTATATATTTTTGTGGCAGTTGATGTCTCTTCATATTAGAGCATGCAGGATCTGAATTTAATATTGACATTTCCTTTAACTTTCTGGTAAAATTTCTGTAAATTTTCCATCAAAATAATATGGCTCTTTCTGCCTACCTGAATAATGAATAATGAAGAACACCCAAATAAAGAATAATGAAGGGTGACCACTATTAACATTGGAGCACCTTGGATGGAGTTGGTTTATTTATCATTGTAAGAAATCATTAACCCCTGCCACAGGACAGTGAAGTAATAACTTGTTGGTATTACAAAGAATCACCTAAATGCCAGTTTCTTACTAAGTTGGAAGAGAGAAAACACACACCTGAGTCTGAACAATACATGACTGGCACCTGTAATTTTAAAACCTCATTTATCATACACTTGGGTTAAAAGCTTCAGGATGAAAACAGTTAGATGGGACACTGGTAAGGCTCACAGATTCTGCACTGACTGCCCTTCTGTCTAAGGGAAGCAAAATGTATTCCCAGATTCTGGCGTATGGCGGTACTCTTTTTCATCTTGTGTCTGACAGAAACATCACACAAACATTTAGGGACTAACTCTCTTGCTGGTACCAAGAATTTTTGGTAGCAATTTATCAGAGAGGAAATCTCCATAATTGAATTTTGTTGTTATTGGAAGAGGCAGCTGGGATACACCACTGTAATATGAGAGACCATCAAGTACACCTACTAGTGCTCTACCAAGAAGTGCTTTTAAATCAGTGTAGAACAGGAGAGAAAAAAAAATGAGGTTCAGTTTATTTAAGCAAGCTCTGTAAAAAGCTTTTCCTCATAATAGGAAAAATGTCACTTTCTGTACAAATGCTTCAGTGTGTAGCAAAAGTGCAATAAAGGCAATTTTGTAATCAGAGCTCCTATTTGTTATTTGCTGTCAGAGTAGTGCACACATCTGAGATTGCAGTTGTTGTGTGCTAACACCGGATTTTCTCCTGCCTCTTATCAATGTTAGAACAAATTTCCACTGTATCTAGACAGAGTTTTCAGTGAACAGTTTTTAGCAGAACTATGCCTAGTGGATATTTTTGTGTCTCAGATCTAGTTATTATATTGCTTTGTCATTGCCACATTTGATTAGGCAGTACAGTTATGCATATATGACAGCTAACATTGTGTCTTAATAAGCATTTTATGACTGAGCAAACACTTGGGGTTGATACAGGTTTTGTCTGACAATTCAGATGTGATGGTGTGGGCTGCAGTGAGAAAACTTGTTTTTTTCCTACAGCAATGTAACCCAGAGTCAGGAGGACCCAAACATCCCAGCCTCTGGTGGACATGACACTGGATCTCATCAGCATCTCTGTGTTGGAAAGTATGATTTGCAGGAGCAAGAAAAGCTGGTCACTTGTTCAGTTCTATATGTCTTTCATAACTCGATACAAGTAGCCTGGATACTATTCCAGTGGTCAGAGCTCCCTGACATCCAAAAAGGCTTGTCCCAGATCAGTGCCTAGATTGGCACAGCACACATTTTTGATCTTGTAGGACTACCCCTGTTTAAAAGCATCTGCCCTCAGATCCTAGGAATAGCTGTGCCCTCAGCACTCACTTTTTCACAAGTTTTGGGATCCTCCCTTTTCTGCCATACTCTTGGATAGGGCAGTTGAAAGGGTTGTGTTTGTGAGTGTGCAGGGACTGCCAAGACACTCAGGTCTGCACAGGAGGGATTCGTCTTTGCAACTGTCTTTGGAAAAATGACATAAGGAGGGAGAAGGTGTTGGGGCTGGGATCATATGTGTTCCTTCCCAGCTGGAGCTGCCTTCCAACTGCTCATTCCTCAGGAAATGGTTGAGCAGGGCTCAGCTCCAGGGTGGTGGGCTGACCCTTTCATTTTCGTAGTATGTGATGATGTGTGCCCTCTCTGCTTCAGCAATGGGGTTCCCAGATGTGCCAGCAGCTGCACAGGGTGGAGGGCAGAACATGCTTCTGCACTCCCTGGTGCACTTGTAGCATTTGAAGATTTTAGTGAGTGTTGAAAAAAACTTTGTAGTTGATTCAGGGTTTCTATTTTTTGGTTTCCTGAAGTAAAAACTGTAGCCAGATGTATGGGACCAAAAGATAATCAGTATTCAAATTTCTGAACCAGTAATCAGCCTTTCTTTATCTATTAGGTTTGTTGCAAGGAACTGTGTTGCAGGGAAAAGGAAGAAACAATGATTTAAACAGAAGCATGTCTAGATACTGACAAATGGATAGACCAGGCACAATTTCAGAATACTTACAAAGTGCATGTTTTTATTCCATGGAAAATCAGATCTTGTAAAAATAGATGAGGACAGGTATGTTTTATTACGCAATGAGAAACTGCCAACTCTTACATTATAGGGTTTTTCTCTCCACTTTTTTTTTTCCTCTGAGAAAGGGAAAATTACATTTAGTAACTGTTTGTTCCTGTATTTGGTGATCACTGCAGTCTTTGGTACCCAGTGCAGTAGCAGATTGCAGATTACTTTGTTGCCTGTGGCACAGCTTAATTGGAGGTACAAAAAGGAATTGTTGTACTCTGATTAATCAGTTTTAAATGCATGTATTTCCCATTTAAGCCTTATATTTTCCAGCTATTAGGAAAATTTTCTGGGTTTTTCCTTATATAAGTCTACTCAATATTGGTTTAAAATCCATTGGAACCTTCTCTGGAAGATCAGTTCTGGCCATAGCTATGTGCAACAGCATTGGAGAAACCCTCTTTCTTTTTTCTTCTCAGTGATATATTCCAGCTGGCTTGAAGTGTCCTCTTCATCCAGTAGGTTTTTTCCTCTGTGTGGGCTACATCTTGTCCTGTAGGCACCAAGTAGAGCCACTGGCTTCTGCACATGAAATGTATGGGGAGACCAAATGTTTGAAAAGCTTAAGTCAAAGTTACTTCATTTTTGTTCTTTATTTTAATTATCAGGATATTCTGCTTCTAGGACTTTTTTTTTCTGCCACGTTTTTCTCAGGGTCACGAAATGGATGTCTGCTTTCAAACTGAACTTTTTCAGTTCCACCCCATATCATCATGGAAAATGTTTTCTTGGCTTGTTTCCAGAAACAGTCCGATGACAGCTCAGGGTACCAAAGTTTCTGTGTCATCACTGAGGCCCAGCCTCAAATCCCATATGCAAATAGGGCAAATTCTTCACTGACAATTCTTGTAGCTGATCGTTAGCCCAGGTGTGTCACATGATATATTTGGCTGGGTAGCCAACTGGGAATACTGAGTAAGAGGTGCATATTGCATCCAAATGCCAAATCTTCTATATTTTGGGCAAAAGGAGGCTTGTCTGTGAAGCAGAGAAGTGTTTTGGCAGCATCTGGGACATTCGCTGTCTTGTCAGGACCCCTTGCATAGCAGGGAGTTATATTTTACATAGATCTCCTAGGTGAGCTCCTAACTAATAATGTATGTTTTGATAGGCGGAGTGAGGGCTATCCCCCTTGTTTCAATTAGTATTAAAAAAAGCCCCAAACAACCCCCCAAAAAACCCCACCCACAAAGAAAACAATCCCCAGAAAACAGTCCTGCAAAACTTCCTGAAGACCTTTGCCCTGTGCTGGTGGTGCATCCTGGAAGAGGAAGCAGTGGGCTGCAGCTTCACTCTCTAGATTACTGCAGACCACAGGCAAGCTTGTAATAATGGATCTTGCTTGCCAGGAGAAAGAGCACTAAATAACTTTATAAGAGCAGGCAAGGTTAGCACTGCAGGGAACATTTTCTGGCTGCTGTGTGGTTAAATCATATTTGTTTAATGGGGTTATTTTTAGCCTGTTGTGGTCTTTTAAGTCACACACTGCTCTGCTTCTGCACCCGATGTCACTGCAGACTGAATGATTGCCTCTTCTGCTGGGGCACGGAGCCTGTCAGGTCAGGCCTGCCACCACCAGGCTGGCTGATCCAGGCACGTGGGCAGCTCCTGGCTTCTGCTAGGGTCTCCTAGCATGTGTCGTGGGGACGGGAAGCACAGCACTGCCATCCATCCTGCCAGTGCTGGAGGGACTTCATAAATGCAGGAGGCACAGCAGGACATGGACTTGCCTACCACGTGCCGTAGACGTTCTCGTCAGTGAGCTGCCATGGCAGAAGCTCAGTGTCTCCACAGCCTCTCTAGTAGGTAGCAGCTACGAGAAGCTGACCTGCTTCTCTCATGCACCTGTATTCTCCCTAGTTCTGTCCTGAATGTGTTTCCCCACCTCAGTCTCCTTCCCTGTGCCCTTTCCCTACCTTTCTGAAGGGTATTACTGGGAAAGGATTGTCCATCAAACTTTATTTAGGGCTTTGGAAGAGTCTTGAGAGAGTCAAGGAGGGCTGGGACCTCCAAGCCCAGGAGTGAGAAGAAGTGAGTAATATATTCTGAGAAACTCATTCAGGTGTCCTTGGGATGCATGCCTTGGGGGAACCAAGACAGAGATCAGCATGTGGGAAGTGGGCAGCTGCTCTTTGGACTTAGGACTTTTTTCTTCCACATGTTTTTCACAGGGTCATGAAATGGATGTCTACTTTTAAATTGAACTTTTTCAGTTCAACCCCATATCATCATGGAAAACTTTCCCCAGGTCCCCCTGGGGAGCAGCTGAGAAAACCTCCACAGGCTGCACATGTGGCCAGTCAGGAGCTCATCCATGGGGTCCTGGCTGACTTACACCCCCAGGGTGGGTTTCGGTGTCCAGGTTTGGTAGCACCAACGTGTGGCCCATGGGTTTGACCATCTCAGCTTTGCCTTGCATCTTTCTAAAGTACTGCCTTGACCTCAACACAGTGTTGCTACAATGCTGAGCTGTGTCACTGTTCAGTCATTGCTGCTTGTGGTTTTGATTAAAACTAAAGGACAAATGTTGCTTTGAAGGCTGTTAATTATTTGCTTTATTTATTGCTGATATGGAAAGCACAGGAATCTCTGGTCTATTACCTCCTGTTCAAGTCATTGTTGCGCTAATGTCCAGGTATAACCACTGTCATTAGTGGTTTGTTGTTTATTTATTTGCTTTTTACATTAAAGATTCTATTAACTGTGTCATCTTTGGTTATTATATTCATAGAGCTAAGTTCAATTGTTGTAACTTTAAATAAAGGAAAAAAATGCTGTTCCTAACATAATATGGAACAGTTATGTCATAAAATCATAGAATCATAGAATCATGGTTTGGGTTGGATAGGACCTTAAAGATCACCTATTTCCAGCCCCCTTGCCATGGGCAGGGATGCTGGTCACTAGGCCCCTTTCACCCTAACCTTCAACACTTCCAGGGACAAAGCATCCACAACTTCTCTGGGCAACCTGTTCCAGTGTTTTACCACCCTCTGAGTAAAGAATTTCTTCCTAACATCTAATATAATCCTGGCTCCACAGACTCCATTTAATCTTCTTAATACAAAATACCTTTTTCTTAGACATTTTCTCTTGCTTCTCTAGTAAATTAGTCTAATCTCAGCTGAGGTATAACTCACAGGAAGCTTTAATAAAAATTTGTGTAATTATTTAAGAATTCAGTTTATTGTTTCAAAATTCATCATCTTGCTAATAGTGTGCTGAAACTCTACTATGTTACAAGGGGTACTTAGAAGAGGTATTGTGTGTAGAACTGGTATGGTCTTTGATTTCTGAATTGCATGATAGAAGGGAAACATGCTGGTGAAAAATGAAAACTAGTCTTTAATTGCTGCAAAGGACATCTGTACATACTCTCAGTACCCAAATTAATTCAAGTACAGCTTCTACTGTTGCTGGTACAATATCAGCACAAAATACTGAGCATCAGCATCATATATTTTTGTTACTTTTCTCGTTTAAATAATATACTAAGTTTCAGTGGAAAATAGTCGAAACTATGGCAGTGATTTGGGGGGATATTTTCATTGTCCTTTTCTGAAGAGAAATTAAAGTTACCTGTTTCTAAAAAAATCTGAATTTATGTCTCTGTCCCCTCTCCAACCCTGCCATGGCATTTCCTCAGTCCTGGGCCGGAAGCTACAGGTGCTGTTTTCACAAAACTTTGTCAAGACAGTTTCTAATGCAAACACTTATTTTTCTTACCATCATTCAACATGAAGTGAATTTGTTGGCTTTACCCATTTCCAACTGGGCGAGTATCCAGAGTGTTTTTAATAAGTCACAGCTGATAACAGCCCTGAGGCCATTTTGTGGAGGCTCCCCAGAGAGCAGCCTGAGCTCATGCTGGGATGCTAAACCAAGGCTGCCTCCAGAGCCTGGTCCTTTAGGTTTACATCTTCAGTTTCGGACGAAGTAGCCGGAGAAAAACATGAGTTCCTACCCTTGCTGTCAGGAAAATAACAGTTTTTGTTGTGGATTACTGGTACTTCAGCAGGTGGCAAAGTTATATGGCTCCTTAATCAACTTTACATCCCAAATGTGAGACATTTGGCAAGCTAGATCAGGGGCAAAGATTTCTTTTGTGGCTGGGAATATCTGTCAGATGGCATCTGTAGTATGCAGTGCTAAGTATTTCTACTGCTAGAAGTTTTAGATCTTGTTAGAGTTGGTATCCTAGTGATGGAAGTCTAAATGCTGGAACCCATGATTTCCACGTTTCTCATGATAAAGCATATATAAATAAGCAGACCAGCTGCTCACATAGTGCTGAAAGCTCGCTTCTGTATAATTGCCAAACACTGCATGGATACCTTAGGGTTTAATTTAAGGTGCCTACATAATATGTGTCTGCAGTTCAAGTGTAAAATATTTTTCTGGGGGCACAAATGTGAGGAAATAGCTAAAGCCAAGGGAAGGGACAAATCAGATGGTTAAGTACAAAGCATTATTTGACCTGTCTTCAGCAACGTTTTAAGCAAATGTTAAATTTTGTGATCACTCCGTCACTGCTGGCGTGAGCCTTTAAAAATACCTCTCCTTGTTTCAGTTAGCTTTTCTAGGAAGGGATGACAATACCCAGTAATCAGTGCAGAAGCACCAGCCAGTTGAGCAGTACTGCAGTTCTCCAGCAATTTGGCTTATGTTTGTATGTGGTAGTACCAGGGAAGGTGTTCCCCCAATCCCCTTATGGTTAAAAGGTGTGATTTTTTTGCAAGAATTTTGTGACTGAAGCGTAAAAGCTTTTGACAGGACTTATTAAAATCTTTGAAAAAACACAGCAAATGATCCAATAGATAAGAAGAAACTGTGGCTATCAGTATCTGGACTGTGATTTTTAATTTTTTTTTTTAAAGCCATACACAATTTATGGTTTGTGCAGTGAGGTTGTTGTCTTTGGGGGTTTAATTGTTGTGTCATGCAAGGAAGATCTAGTTTTACTCAACGTGGCAAACCTCACCTGGTAATAAGTCAGTTCGGTTAAGCAATTTGAGTTTTACTCAAAGGCACAGGAGCAAACCTGCAGAAATCATGGCTTAGTCATTCAGAATCTGCTTAACTTCAAAGGTAGCTTTGTATGTAGGCTACAAAACACTTGGCCCAGTAACAGCCATAACAAACAAAACTCTATGGTTGTATATTCACCACGTATTTTTGCCAAGATCCATCAAAACATTGGAATAGCTTTTTGTATGCTCTTTCAGGTATTCCCCTGGGTGTTACCCAATGAGTATTGCCAGATGCTATTACAGCTGAAAAGGTGTTCTA
Organism: Promerops cafer; assembly: GCA_013398275.1. Taxonomy (NCBI): domain Eukaryota; kingdom Metazoa; phylum Chordata; class Aves; order Passeriformes; family Nectariniidae; genus Promerops; species Promerops cafer. The sequence goes on from VZSE01009779.1 coordinate 1,371,516, forward strand.
CCACCTTCAACGTTGAGGGTCAGCATCTTAGGATCTGAGCATTTGGGATATGGCAATATAGAAGAGAAACGTGAGCTCTCCTAGATAGGGTTCTGCCAAGTATTTCTTTTACTATTTATCATTAGGCCTGTGTTAATCAATATAACAGAGGGAGAGAGATAATAATTACTGAATGAGTTGAACATTCAGTATACGAATTTCTCAGAATTTGGTGAGAGAAGTGAAGAAGTGATTTTTCTGTTACCAGCATTCAAGTATGCTTATTTCTGTGGCCAACTGGAAGCAGAAAGCAGCCATATATGGGCTGAAATTCTCCAAAGAATGTGCAATAAATAGATAGTTTGGAAGAAGGTTCTGCAGGGTCTCAAGAACACAGCAGTCATGGTGGGAGAGGATTCTATTTCCAGCTGAAGAAGTAGTTAGCACCACAGGACTTGTTTATTTAGTGGAGAAAGAAGACTAAGAGGAGTGAGTTCTTGAAATAACAAATTCTCTCTTCATGAAACAGCGTAGCAGTAAAATCATGGTCACATGTTAAAGGCATTACCTTTCTATTGGGAATGGGTGTTTGTTTTGGAAGGGTTTCGTTTGGGGGGAGGATGTTTCCCATTTGGATGCCCTCATGAGGCTGACCAAGGTGCATGGTGCCCTTGGCTGCATGGCAGAAGGAGCCTGTGCCAAGGCCTGGTTTGGACTGCCGAGGTAGGTAGAGGTGGGCACAATCCAGCTGCCTCATGATGAGCTGGTAGGCAGCAAGAACACACCTGCAGGCTGCCCACCTCGCTCCTTTCCCATGGCCGTGGAAATCCGGGACTTCGTGGAGCAAAACGTCCAGCTCTTGTGCCCTGAAACCTGGAAGTGTTGCTGTATGTAGTGGCTGTACTCCAGATGTGTTTTGCTTGCAACAGCTGGAAGGGAACGCTGCAGCCTGAGCAGTGTAAGGACTGTAGTCAGGCAGCTTAGGACACTGACTTTTGGAAGGTGTGCAGCACTGGCAGTAGCACAGTCAAGAGTTGCTCAGGGACTAGATTTGGGAATATTATAAATTCCGGAAGAAGATCGTACTTTTCCAGTACATGTTCTGTCTGACTTGTGGGGAAGTCTAAATACAGACTAGACATAAATGCCCCAAAGAGCACTGACTTCCTTGAGAGTGTTTAAGGTAAAGGAAGAGGAAATTAATCTCTTCTGCTTGACTTTCGTGGTACTGTGTGTGGTCATCAAGAACAGCGCAACATTTTTTGCCAAGGTTCTTTTGAGGATAATCCAGATTTCCCTTCCTGTCACTTTCTTGAAACTGTACCCAAAAAAGTAACAAATTATGGGGGAAACAGCCATTTTCATAGACCTTGGAGAGGCTTAAATTAGCCCTGATGGCCTGTTCTAGTAGTAATTGCTAAAATAATTATTTACATTTGCCTCATTGCATTTGTTGTAATAGTTGTGGGTGAGTGGAAAATAAAGATATCCAACAGGAAGTAAGAAAATTAGTGGGCTTTTCCCTGTATATTGTTTTTTACTTTTTCTTCTTGAATTACAGTTTTTAGGTGAAAGTAGTCTAAAGTTTTTGTGTAAGATGCCTGTGTTTATAACTTGTACAATTTGTTTTCCAAATCTAGATCATTGACAAGGAGATTAATCCTTTTGTGGATAAGTGGGAAGAAGAAGGACAGTTCCCAGCACATAAAGTGTTTCAAATCCTGGGACAAGCTGGATTCCTTGGTGTGGATAAGCCAACAGGTAGGCAAGTGTATAACTCCTGACTATTGATAGTGATGACTCAATACAATAATTTGCTTTTGCCTCAGGACAAATAATGGGTTGGAATTCAGTGCAAAGTTTGCTTATATTCCTCAGTCATATACATGCTGGTTACCAACTCTGCAAATACACAAAATTACATTGTTGAATACATAAGATGATAGTCTTCTAAATACATATGTTAAAACCTGTATGACTGTTATTTTAAAATTAGGGAAATGAGCATCACTTCAATTTTCAACATAAAATCTGTATAATAACTTTTCTTCTGGATCCAGATGCATATTAAATAATCCAGATCTTCATTAAAGAAACCACAATTTGTAGGCATTGGAATGTTTTAAGATTTGGCTTATTGTACTTCCTGAACATGCAACTTCTCCATCATTTCAAAGGATGAGGATAACGTGGCCTTTAGGCCATTATCCCCTGGATTGTCTTTAAAATGCACTATTCCAGCCCATAGAAGCCTGAACAGAACAGGAAACTGATGACACAGAGAGCAAGTTTTTGTATATATGTTTATATATGTAGGTGACACAAAAATCCAGAGGAATAGGAAATATTTCTGCTCTTCAGCTAAGATGCATATTCTGCTATCTATTTTGTTTATATGTGATATAATATATACTTGTTTTCTTTTCAAATGCTGCTGTTACATATTCAAGTCAGAATTCTCGGTGATTTTTTTTACCCCCATTTTCCTACATTCAGAGCAGCCTGAAGTGACAGTGTTTGAACAGTTAACTGCAGATAATTTTCTATAGGGAGCAGCTCACACAACCTTAGCTATGCCACACCACGTCATGATGTTGCTAGGGCACAGGGTTTGGTACAACAAATTATGTCTTTTTATCACTTAATTTCAGAGGAAATATTCCCTCTTGAAATGAACTCATATTCTTATATTACAATGTGGAAGGTTGTCCCACAGCTGTTCAGCTGTTAGATCTCAGAAAACTGTTGGGCTGTGATTGTCTGACAAATCCAATTAGCTCTGAGCTGGTATTTCTTTACAGAAATGCTGATAGTTCAAGATTATGCTTAAGATCTATTTAAAGGACAAATAGGATTACTAGGGGAGAGAAAAAACCACTTCTACTTTCTGCTATAATGACGGGCAGATTTGAATTGCACCTCAGTGGGTCTCTTTCCCATTGCTGATATTCATGTTGGTTGTAACAGTGATGCATTGCAGGACTGACAGATTTCAGTTCTGCCTTCTTATATTCATCTCAGGACATGCAGAGGCTTCAGCTGGGTTAAGGAACCTCAATGCTGAAGGTGCTGCACATAAAACATTACAGAGGTGGGAACGTTGTACAATGCTCACAAAATAGCTGGACAAGAAATAACTGGAGTGAAATCTAGTGAAGAGGGGACTCGAGAGGGTAAAGGTGGCACAGAAGGTTGCATGTGCTGATTACACTTGTCACACTCATGTTTAAGACTATTTTAACTTCGACTCTAATGTTTGTATCTAGCTGTTAATGTAATTTATTTGACCTCGGCAGCTACATTTTATAACAGGTATAAAAAATTGATAAAATCCTCAGCAACCTCTGATCTATCTCAGTTCAGTATTGTTGGACACAGAAGGTGCACCAACTCCTTAGAAGATGCTGTCTTTGCAGCACTCAGTTGTGCAACAGGATGTCACCAGATACAGCTTTGCTCTGTAATGGTGTAATGCCACCAGGTACATCCTGAAAGTCCTGAAACTTTCTCCTGATGGTAAGTCAAAGTAAGGTGTGTAAGAGCACAGTCTCAACTGCACAACTCTGGCAAAGCCTGAAATTCTTTGAATTCTCACTTCTACAAAGTGCTTAGGCTTGCTGTATGATTAGTGTGTGGTGTAAAATAGAATTAAAAGAGCCACTTTTATACTCTGCTCAGCCACTTCTGTTATTTATTTGCTGTTTACAGAGGAAGAGAAGTCTTATGAGATTTGAAGAAGCCAAGAGCAGCCAGGAGCTTTGGAGGGGTGTTGCAGGAGGTCTGAAGAAGGGAGATTAAATTGATTTGAGGAGAGCAATTGCAGTGCAGATCACTTGTGAGTTAACAGGCTGCCCTACTTTCTCTTTCACAAAGCAAAATTATCATGTTGTATCTCTTCAAATCCAGATCAGATAAGACATTCTCTTTAAAGAACACTGATTTTTTAAGTTAATTCACTTCAGTATTAGTTGCAATTTTGAAATACAAGTTTTATTGAATTTGTTTTCCAAGATCATTCTGTCAAGTATGGAGGGTTTTTTTTTCCTGCAGAAATAATTTTGAAGCTTTCTGATTGGGCAGAAATGGGTCACAAACTTGTTTTGCTTAGATAGAAGGAAACATCTGTTGGATTTCAGATTTGTTGAAAGTGGACTTTTTCCTGTGTAAACGCCATTCCCTTTATGAACAATGAGCTGCTTCATGGGAGTCGTGTTTTTAAAAGTACGTGCCTTACATGTGTCCCTTATCACTGGAAACTTTCTCTGTGTGAGAGAACTGATTTGGGGCACTTTTTGTGTTGCAAAGGCTCCATCAATTCCCACTGTATGCAGTTGCAGGCTACAGACTTCACGAAGTTTTTCCTGTATATTTTTTCACAGTTGTTTACACAGTAGTTGATTCTAGTGAATGTTCGCTGTAGTTCAGGATGTTCACTGGAGGTCATGTAAACACTGTGGGCAAAGCTCAAACACATAATTGGAGAGTTTTTAAGATCATCAGTTAACTTACTGTCTGGTCAGTTCTCTGCCGGAGAAAGTGTCTTCTTTTTGAACCATTTCTCTGCTCTAGTATTCTTTACATGACTCAAAAATAGTGCAAAAGTTAGTTTTCCTTAGGAAAAAGTTTGTGTTCTGTTACATTGCAAGATTCTTCCTGCCAGTAAAATACATGGTGAAAAGTGAACATCAATTATGCATAAAAAGTGACTTTTTGCTCTATGCAAAATGTGGTTTACAGAATTACTTCTTTCAGGATTTAGAAGAAAAAAACAACATATACTTGTTATTCTTCATTTATGTTAACTGTGTATTTCTTCATGAATTATAAAATTCTCAGTTATTGAGCTACTGCCAGTCCCAAAACTACAGGCAGAAAATATTAGGGCAGACAGCAGAAATATTTAACCAGTCTTGGTTGTTTGCCATTGTCTATTTTGCTAAGGGAAGTGGGCAAGACATATTCTTTGAACTGTTCTATGTGCAGATTAGATGAGATACTGGATTAAAAGCTGAAGGTATCTATGTGGTTATTTATGATCTTATGGTTTATGAATCAAAGCCTTGGCTGTTGCTAAATTTTAGGATTTGTTGCCAAAAATGCAGGCTCAAAATGTACTGTATGCCTGCATATGCCAATGCAGATGATTAAAAGTTGTTTTATCAGCTGATGTAAAAGCACAGGAATCCTGTAAAGGATGGGAGAGAAAGGTTTGTGGGAGGGCAATGTTTGCTCTCCTGCATATTCACATGGCATCACTGTGAAACATGAGTGATAACGATGCCTGCTCTGGGTATTTCAGTAGTGTTTACACTGGCAGTACTGTAGGAATATTTAGTGGAATGCATTAGCATCTAGAAATAATTATGACAACTTTGTCCAAATTGTAGCCTTCATTTATTGCTGTCAGACACTTAGCAGTGAACTTAGAAAATATGTTCTTACATATTTCAGGAAAATTGGTATGATTTGCACATGGATGGGAAAGTGCAGTTCTACACTGTCTGTCCCCTTCCCCTGCTGCTGGGACAAATGCCAGATTCAGGACTGGAGAAAGTAATCATCAGTACCTCCTTGTCACTTCAGACAGAGAGGCATCTAATAAAACAAAAATAATGTTTCAAGTGATTGACTGCGCTGCAATCAGAAAATGATACAATACCTTTCCTTCAGAAAGCCTATTTATTACACATGTTGAATGTGGGGAGGGAATATAGATCTATACTATCCTTTAAGGTCAGTTCTGTTGTTTTCTTCACAAGTATACATTTCTCTGGTAAAATGAGACCTTGTGAGAGTTTGGGCATGAAGAGTCACTTGGAAAGAGTTTATGGGGTTATTTTTTCCCCTTTCTGTTATATTAAGCCTTTTTATTATATAGAATGAGCATAGAAGGACCTGGGAGGAGCAATAACTAGAAAGGGATATAGTAGTTCAGGTGAAACAGGGTTTGATGATAACTTAGGAAGTGGAAGATGTTCAGGTATTTCTGTGGGTAGAACTAAGAGGGATATATTTGTCAGAAGTGAATTTGCTCCAAACCATTTCCGTATGGCAGTAGTGGACCAACAGCAGTGCTTGTTCTTAGTTTAGTAGATACAAGTATTGTCAGCTGAATTAACTACTTGATCTTTTTCCCACTTACAAAAGAGTGCAATAATAGTTAGTAAATAATAGTTGCACTCTAAAGGTTTGCAACAGAAGCCTTTGGGCCATGTTTTCAGACACTAATGAACAGATAAATCAGCACTCTCAAGTATTTACCAGCTATAATTTACACCTGTTTTGCAATCAAGAAATAATTTTGATAGGCCTCCATAAAACAGTGGGCCAAATCAGTCACTACTTTATTTGAATCAATTTGGTGACAAAATTTGTGATGTGTGTCAGGGGTTTGGAGACCTTGATCAGATATGTATAAGAAATTTCAGGTGCTTATTGACCTTCTAATTTGGTGGATTCGATTGAAATCTCAGGAAAACAGGGTTTTGTATGTGTGTATACCCCTGAGTTCTGTGTAGTTGAGACTTTTTTTCCCTTCTCCACTGTTGTGAAATGCTGACTATTCAAGTCCCATCTAGTATCTTGCAAGTACACTATGAAATTCAGTTGAAAATGGCAAGGGGGGGACTGTTTGCTACATTTCACAGATCATCAGATATTTCTGATCAGATGAGCACTTGAGTTCATCTTTGTTTTTTTTCCTCAGCTGTGCACCTGATTTGGGAAATAGTTGTGCTTCTTTTCTTTATAGCTGTTTGGGAAATGCAGTGGTACCTCTGGGAATAGCTTGTTCAGCTATCAATAGCAGCCAGCAGAGAACTGACTTACTGAAGGACACCCAGTCTTTGCAGAAGAGATAATCTTCCTTTAAATGTGTTGTTGATAGAGGGATCAGATTAGTTCCTGGGATTCTGCTTTCATGCTTCAGATAAGGCAAATCCTCACAGTTGTGGCTTGTAATGCAGAACACAGCAGTACTTCATGCAGTTCAGGTGTGCTAATAACAATCTCTTAGGGGTCAGACTTAGGAGTTTCTGAAAGCTGGTATGTGTACAGGTAGTTACAGGTTATGTCAAAATTACATTGAGAAGGCAATTTAAAATGTCTCTTTCCTGGAGAAAGTTAGAAGCATCTAACTGGGAGCAAATGCTCACTTATGTATGTGCAATTAATGCTTGAGCTCTTGACACACATTTCTCTCACAGCAGACCTGCCATGCCAAATTCACTTCTGTGTATCACAGGCTTTGCACAATCTGTCAGACCCACGTGGTGTCTTGAATCTGACCAGGAGCACTTAGAATCCGTTTGCAGAGATAAGAGTGTTACAAGCAGCTGTCACTGCTCTGTCCCTGTTCTGCACCTGCTCTACTCTGTGTTGTGCAGGAGATTCTGTCCTCTGTTGTACTTGACTTTCCTCCAGTTTTGTAGGAAATTGTTGGGCTTGGGGATTTTCAAAGAGATGTATCTGCTAAAAATCTGATGTTCTTGATTTTATAATTGTGAATAAGAGAAGAATGCACACTAAAGAGAATAGTTGAATATATTAAAGAAATATGAAATAATCTAACACCTGAGAAGAATGTAAGGATTGAGACATTATCAAGTAACACATACTGTTAAGGAAGTTTTTATTAGAGGAGTCTTGTTTATTCTTTACTTCTATAGATCAAATAGCAAGGCTGTCTCTTGACAAAACTTGGCCAGTTAATGAGGTTATACTAAAATAACCTGGGTATTACAAATCTCTCTAATATACACATAACTGTCTTTTCCCAGTCTCAAGATTCTTGACTTCTGTCATATACATAAATGGCATAATTTAAAAGCTTTCTGAAAGTATAAATGCACCTCTCACACTTACATGTCAGTGCATTAATTGTGGTGAGTTTAGGAAAATTATTTTTGTGAAGTGTAGGATCGATTCCATTTTACCCACTCATTTTTGCATTGTAAATTGCTGGATGTGAAGGTTGATTTCTTCCATGGGGCTAAAATGGGGAAGAATATTGTTAAACAGACACTTTGATGCTGACATGGAAAATCTCTGAAAAGCTGTTGACTTGTCAACACTTTCAGATCCCATCTTACAAATTTTGAACGACATCTCCCTTAAAGAGGGGATTCTAAAAGATTACAGTAAAAGTTTGTTGTTCCTAGTTGTGTTTCTATTCCCAACATTTGAGCATGATAAGTTGGAGTCCGGGCTGTGCAAGCCTGAACATGTGTAGCCAAATGAGAAGAAATGAAAGGAAAAAAAAAAACAAAACAACCAGACAAGAAATTTATTTAGTTTTGTTTCTCCCTCTAACATTTCTAATCCCTGGTGACACAGTTCATGCAAAATCTTATGCATCATTATTAATCTAATCCCTGGGGATCTTGCATAAGGCCTTAGTCCAGCATCTGTAAGGAACTTCAGAGGTCCCCATAACAAAAAATGTGCCTTTTTATACAACTGAAAACCAGGTCATGTCAGGAGATTTGGAACTAGATGGTCTTTATGGTGTCTTCCAACCCAAACCATTCTATAATTCTGTAAAAAGAAGGACAGGCAAAGGCATGGAGCCAGTGTTTGTGAGCCTGTCTGTGACAGGCAACTTGCTTGCAGGGTAAGTAGTGCACACACCACTTAGTAGCTTCACATGCTACACCATAACAAAAAGATGTCAGGGAGGGATAGTAACATAAGGAATTCAGCTCCTCGGGGCTTATTATTTCAATAAGGCTAGAGCTGGCCATTTATGGTTTTCTTATTTGATGGACTGGAACAAGTGACTTTGTAGGCAGAGATGCAGAGAACTGAAATATGTGTTTTAATCACGCTGTATTGTGGGGAATAGGTGTCATCATTTCACAACAAACATGAAAGTTATCTACACCTCATTATTCTTCATGAGTCATATTTCTACTGCTTTTAGGTCTACTTTGAATTAATTTTTTACTCTCATTTAATACTGATAAGCACATCAGAAAATGCATGGTATCTTTTACTAAGTGAAGTAGGAAGTGAGAAATTGTTTTTATTCCAAAATAATTCTAAAGTCTATTAAACTGGTCCAATAAGTATTTGGATCCTACACTCTGGTTTGTTGGCACAACCTTGTTGAATGTCTTTTATAGGGTTTGTCTAAGTAATGCACTGAATTGTAGATTTGAGATCCAAAAAATAAATCCATGTACCCTCAGCCTCTCAGTTTATTATTAAATTAAAAAAAAAATAAAAATTGAATTGTTTTTGAAGTGCTGATACATTGGAGACAGGAGTGAAGGATGTTTTAAAACTTCAAAACTTGTTCTTCAGTCTGGATGATATGACCAGTGCAAGACAAATGCTTGGCTCATTTGTAGGGAGGCAAATGGGTATTTGGGGCCATCATGACTTGAATTGCATTATTTACTGTGTGCTTTGCAACTCTGAGGGATATGTAAATTCCCAAGTTCCCTGAACCAGAGCCTCAGGCGCATGCAACCATTCCTTCCAGACGTAATATATACTACATATGGAAGAGTAATATTCTCTTATGTGTAGTACTTTGTAGTGATAAGCATGATTGTATACACATTGTAAATTTTTGCATATATTGAAAAATGTATCTTATTTTATACATAATTTGCATATATAGAGAGATAATGAATTTTTAATTCTTTTCATTCTATTAAATCATAAAATCATAGAGTACCGGTTGGAAGGGACCTCAAGGATCATCTGTTCCAATCTTTCTTGGCAAAAATAAGGGCTAGACAAGATAGCCCAGCACTCTGTCCATCTGAATCTTAAAAGTGTCCAGCACTGGGGAATTCTCCACTTCTCTGGTGAGACTATTCTAATAGCTGATTTTTCTTGCATGAAAACTTTTCCTTTTGTGTGTAATCAGAATCTCCCCAGGAGTACCTTGTACCCATTACCACTCATCTCCTGCGCATGATTTCTTGTAAAAAGAGAATCTCCATATTTGATCATCTTTGTGGCTCTTCTCTGAACCCTCTCCAGCATGCCCACATCTGTTTTGTGCAGCAGGAGTAAAAACTCAACACAGTATTCCAGACATGGCCTGACAAGTGCAGAGTAAATTGGGATAATGACTTCACTATCTTTGCTGGTGTTGGTTGTGCAGCCCAGCATCCTGCTGATTTTCTGTGCTGCAGCAGGACACCACTCACTCACTGAACTTGTCCACTAGGACCCCCAGGACTCTTTGCACAGAGCTGTTCCCCAGCCAGGTAAATCCCAGTGCTGCTTAGGCAGATCTTCTCTCTGCAGACTAGTATCAGCATGCTGGAAGTTCAGTGCAGTAGTCTTAACGGGTTTTGTTTTTCTGGTCTCCTACTTGTTTTTAAAGAATGGTGCAGAGAGCATCTTTTAAGTGAAAACACACACAGCACTCAGGGCGAACTGGATTGATATCCACAGGGAATGGGTGCCTAGTGCAATGTGAAAACAAAGAATGGGAAAGTAGCAAAACCCTAAGGGTCTGTGAAAAAATATCAGTCTCTAGGGGTGGAAGGAGCACTGAGCAGAACTGGTGGGTTGGATATTCTGGACAGAGTTTGTGGCTGCCTTGCTTCTGCAGTATGGTGCCAGTAAAACTGGAGTAGCTGTTTTGGTTATTTTGCAGCTGACCTTGTTAACAGAAACATTGGGAGGAGAGGTGTCAGAAGTTTATTGGGGCAAAGGTTGGGGACTTGAACAGGATTTGGGAGGAAATGAGAAAGAAGTTGCAAGACAGGGTGAAGATTTGTTTATCACTTTTATTCCAGATGTGTTTGGTTTTGTGCTGTCATTTCAAAGTCATGATCATCTGGAGGAAATACAGCTTCACCGTGTTTGCAGAGAAAAAAAAATAGGACAAGTGTGTGTCAGTTATAAAAAATCATGAAAAAGAAGTTGAAATACAACTTTATTTTTTAAAATTATTTTCCTTCCATCCACTCAAGAAACCCTTTAAATACCTTAATCATTTAAGGTTTTTTCAGTAACATAAAGAGGTTGGAGCCTTTTTTGAATGAAGAGACTTGTGAAAGGTATCTGTTTGAGTATTAGAAGTGTGGACCAACTGTGAGAGACAAAGTGATAAGGAAAGTGTTCTTCCAATCACCAGTACATACACTGAAATTTAATTTTTGTTTTACAGAAAAAGTTTTGAAGTAAGACCTCAGTGTCAGCATTTTTTTCTCTTTTTCTTTTTTCTTTGTTTTGTTTCTTAAGCAGAGGTGTGGGAGGCCATTTGTGATAAACAAAGTATTTCTTGCGGGACAATGTATTTCCTGAAGAATGTGTCTGTTTGTTCCCTTTGTGCCTTTGCTGGGTGGCCTAGAACTGCTGATTTCTGTTATCTCTAGTGCAGTAGCTATAGTTTTCCATAAGACTACAAACCCTCTCTGTGGTCTTGCCTGCCCTGGGAGATACCTTCAGTGCTCAGCAGCAGGAGCCAGGAGTGGCATGACTCTGTGGGAGGGCAGGAACTTCTTGCATGGGACCTTTGGAACCTTTGGAAGTACCTGCACTTCCCTTGAGCCTGCAAACTGGCAGAAAATGGGCACTTGCCCAGAAGCTCAACCACTTACAAATCAGATTCAAATCACTTGTACACCTGAAAGGGGAAACAAAGACAGAATTAATGAAAAATTTCCTTGAATGTGTATCGCAGGGGAAGGTATTTGAGTTTTTTGTGGCATCACTGAATGCTTTAAAATTCTTTGAAGGTGACTTCAGTCAGCGTTTCTTCTGTTTCCTATACTGTGTGTCAGAGGAAATGAATGGGACTGTTCTCACCCTTGCTTTATTATTCAAGAACAGGGGTCTCTCAACAGAGCAGAACATCAATGAGTAAGTAATAAGCCTTCTGAAAGGATTTTTTTTTTCATTTTTACATTATGTATAACCTGTGAAACTCATTCCACAGAAATCACAAGGAGCAAAGTTTAACAGGAATCCAGAGGATGTTAAATAAATGTACAGATGGTAGCACCATCCACAGCTACTACAGGGAGAGTAATTGTATTTCTGATCATCAGCTGCTCACTTAGCAGGTGAATACACCATTTCACAGCTTCTTGTACTCTGGCCTCACCAGCTCCCCCCTGAATAGCACATCTAGCACTTCTCCGTGTGCTGGAGTCTAAGCCTGGCAAAAACATTCACAACACATATTTTGACTTGTTCAGGATCCTCCCACAGCCCAAGAACAGAAGCCTTTAATTAGTCACAGAACCTTAAGGTCTGGGACAGTCCTCTTAGATCATCAAGTCCGACCATTAACCCAGCATTGCCAAGTTAATTTTTGCACTTTTCTCCATCTTTGTATGTTGGAATGGTTGTGAATGTGTTTTTTACAAGTCATTACTATCCATATCTCTTTTCTAAATCTTACCAGCTGTTTTCAGCCGCCTCCATCTCCTTGTGTTTCCCGCTGAGCCTCATCTCTTTCTTCTTTCTTTTTTTCCCTCTTGAGGGGATTCTGGTGGGTCCTTGTGTAACTTCCCTAACAACTTCTATTTGCTGCTTCTTCTATTTCAACTGACTTTGGAAGGACTGAAGTTAATAAAAATATTTTGCCAAAAAGTAACGAACATTTGGGTTTAAGAGGGGGGAATCATCTTTTATGGTCAGATATTTATGGTATTACTAAAGACCTCAAGGTGCTGAAGTCTTATAATACGGAGGCTTTTTAAATCAGCATAAATCACCAGCTGTGGATTTATTCTTCAAAGTCAGTGCCATTTAAGAGAAATTTAGACAAATAGACTTTGCATTGTGTGGAAAGCTTATGAAAGATTAAATTGCATTTTTTTCCTCAAGCTAGGAACATGCTGTGTTTCCTTTACCTGGTCTTTTGCTTGTTTTTGCTCAATAATCGTTTCGTGAGTTATCTTTTGGAAGATATATTTATCTTACTCATTCAGCATTTTAATAGGGTTTTGCTTTCCAAGTTTCCCTTCTCATAGCTGAACAGTTCAGGCTGAATCCTCTGGTGTCATGGAATTCCATGTTTACAGACCAAACCAAAAAGACTCTGAATCCATTTTACTGGCTTTTTGGGCTTTGATTGTTTGCTTGTTTTAGGTAGAATAATGAGGGGAGCTTCCCCCTCCCCCCTTTTTTTTTTTCCCAAGAGCCATAGCATGGGAGCGATTTGCTCTTCTGTAGCTCATGTAAAGGAGCCATTAGTTGAGTTTGTCTCTCAAAGCTGGTCAGGAAATTCTTTCCAGTGTGTCCAGATGCTTCCTGTGCACAAGACTCCCGTCATACTTGGCACATGATAAAAAAAAAAAACCACACTGAAGCTGCTTTTTATTTTGCTTTTAACCAGGTCCTTTGGCACCATGGAGGGAAAACAATTTTGGACAGTGACACTGTGCTTGGGGTTGTTTGGAAGAACAAAAAGGAACCATGTAAAATTTTTATTTATTTATTTGTTTTTAAAGCCTTACACCAATGCATATTCTGTACGTCAGGTTCTGCATTATTAAAAAAAAAAATAGTTATGGCAGCTGATACTTGTAGCAGCGCTGCATTTCAGAAGAAGTGATTTTGGCATCTTTGTATTCTGGGGGGGCATTTGAGCTGATCATGATGCATCCTCTGACCTGTTTGTGGATTGTATTATTCTTTTACATGCTTCTGCATGGGAAAAGTTGTGTAAGTGGTACCTTCTGGTTGTTCCTGTAAAACCTGTAGGCTGCTGGACCTATAAAGGAAACAATTATGCACTTGCTACCTTTGGACAGGTCTCACCTGGACTCCCTGGCACCACACTAATGAGATGCCCAGATAAACTTGATTCTCTCAAGAATAAAGGCAGTTTCCTACATTTGCTCCCTGTGTCCTTACAACACAATGTTTGGAACCCCATCCTCTATCTCTGCCCATGTTGAAACTGTGTCATCAGATCCCAGAGCCCCAGAGGAGGATGTGGAAAGAGGAGAATACAAGAGGAAACAAACATCAGGAGGAAAATTCTTTACATACAACTCATTTTGACAGGAAATGTTCTCCTCTTTCCGGCAGAACTTTGTAACTATTTTCAAGACACTAATTTCACTTTATTCCAATTTTGCATGTATTTCTTGCTACTGAGAGCCCAGTTTCTTCTCTCCTAGAGGATAGATGGGTATTTTGGTCTTTGAAAATTTCAGTTTGCTTCATCATCAACTTAGAGTCACCGGCAGATCTTTAATGCACATGAAAGATGCTATAAGTTCTGCTGGATGGTACATTTAAAGCTGAAGGAACCCCCAGTTTTGGAGATGCCCACTGAACATGCTTCTGCAATCTGATTGTGCAAGAACAGGCCTGGCCTGTAAAGTCACTGCATTGTGTAACCCATAAGCAGCTCCAGGGATTTCAGAGTATCACCTCTTTGAGATGGATCAGAATCTGGCCATGGCACAGATTCTATGGTGCTGCCAGCTAAATTAGGGAAGGGAGGGAAAATACCCATTTTCTGTTGGGAAACTGGAAAAACAGTGGAAGATAATGAATTGGACTTTCTCTACAGATATTTTTCAAGCAGTGTAGTTAGGTGTCTGAAACATAAAACGTGTAAATGCAGAGGATTAAAAAATTTTCCAACTTTGATCTTGCTAAGGGTTTAACAGGTTTTAATTGCTCCCAGGTTTCAGACAACAGACTTTGAAGCAATCTAAGGTGCAAAAGCTAAAATGTAGAGATTATAGGAGATTTTTTCCATTGCAGCAACCACTGTTGCTGTGTGGTTTCTGCAAGGAAAAATGCACAGCAAAGTGGAGAGGGTGGAGAGGGGGGACACATGCTATGTTGTACCTTGTGCCTGCATGATGGGCATTCAGGAGGCATCCTCAGGTCTTCTGTCATAGTTTCAAGCTGTCTGGGATTCATGCTGAGTTCTGTGGATAGGTTGTCCAGCATGCCTTTAAAATATTTTGCCTGGATTTGTGTAGATCTGTGTTTGTGGTGTGCACAGTCTTCCACTGATGGATTTCGTCAGGAGGAGCTGAATAGAGAGTGGGTATGAGGACATGGCCAGTAGATCTGGGGGTTGAACCTGCTCCCTCTCCTTCCACTGTGAGCACTGTAATTAGCTTGTCTGTGATGAGAGCTGGAAAAAACCTCCAGCAGAGACTTTCCATGTCCTGATGAGAGATGAAGAAGCACATGTGAAGGGTGGTGATCTCTAACAGTGGCTACCATCATCTCCTTTCCTGTCATTTGAACGAAGACACTGTTGTGCTGGAAAGAAAAAATAGTTGATATTTTAGCATAATTTTCCCTTCGTTTCACTGTTTTATTTATTCAATGGGTAGTTGTGAGCTGTATTCTGTAAATGCCTCCACATGCTGAATGATCTAATTTTCCATGTGGGAGTACAGAATAAACTTTAAAACACAAAAGGTTGCATGGAAAGGTGGCACTAATTATACAAAATTACCATCAGAAGGCAGATTATTATACAGAACATTCTTTTTAACATTGTGAAACAGCTTTTAATTTAATACTAAGTTTGAACTGACAACACTCAAAAAATAATCACAAAGCTTTGGAGTTTAATTTCTTGTAAGGAAGTATCCTTAAAAGTAATTGTTGAAGTGTACTAAGTAAGTTTTGGGGGAAAGGAAATTTAAATATAAGTTCTGCTGAATAATAATAAAGGGATTAATTGAAATAATTAATTTCTGGTCATACCAGAGCTTGGTGAGAAAAGGTGAAATGGAACAATACCCAAGTTGTTCTCTGAGTCCCAAATATCCACGAGCTGTAAAATATGAGAGTAGCCTTGCAAAGAACAACACTGCAGTTGAGGGTACTGGTGGATGAAAAGCTGGGCATGACCTGGCAAATGTTCACTCATAGCCCAGAAAGACAAAAGTATCCTGGGCTGCATAGAGTGCAATGTGGCCAGCAGGTCAAGGGAGGTGATTGTCCCCCTCTCCTCTGCCCCTGTGAGACCCCACCTGGAGTGCTGCATCCAGCTCTGGGGTCCTCAGCACAGGAAAGATTTGAGCCTGTTGGAGCCAGTCCAGAGGAGGGTCATGAAGATGATCAGAAGGACAGAGCACCTCTCCTATGAGGAAAGGCTGAGAGGGGTGGTGTTGTTCAGCCTGGAGAAGAGAAGACTCCAGAGAGACTTTGTTGCAGTCTTTCAGTACCTTAAGGGAGCTTATAAGAAAGGTGGGGACCAGCTTTTTAGCAAGGCCTGTAGTGATAGTACAGGGTGTAATGGTTTTAAATTAAAAGAGGGTAGTTTCAGTTTAGATGCAAGGAAAACATCTTTTACAATCAAGGTGCTGAAGCGCTGGAACAGGTTGCTCAGAGAGGTGGTAGATGTCCTTTCCATGGAAACAGTCAAGGTGAGGTTAGACAGAGGTCTGATCCAGTTGAAGGAGTCCATGCTCAGCACAGGAGGGGTTGAGATAGATGACCTTTAAAGGTCAAGCCAAAACATTCTATGATTCTACATAGTTGATTTCACAGGCATACAAATGTAAACAAAAGCTTGCAGAGAAAAAGATTGTCATTTATTTGATGTATTGTTTAGAAAGAAATAAGACAATTAGGCAGCAAATAAGGGGAAAAATCAAAACATAACTTGGGCGCTGATTTGTCTGTGGCTAAAGTTGCAAAATGTGAAATAGACAGGGATGAGGTAAGACTTGTGTTTTGCAATTATCCCTGGCTTTGGAGTGGCACAAGCCCTTACATGTTTCCTTTTTATCTCTAATTATGCCAGCTTACTTAAAAAGAAAAAAAGAAAGGAAAAAAAAGAAAAAAACAAAAACCAAAAAACCCCAAACCCCCCAAAAAACCCCAAAAACCCAACCCAACCCAGACCAAACCAACAAACAAAAAAACCCCCAAAAACCAAGTAAAAACCACCAATCTGCTCCAAAAGCTACACTTACAGGGTTATTAGAGGCCACCAGTGTAACCAGGGCCATGCTCCTGGGTGGATGGTGGGTGCCCACCTGGAGCCAGGCTTCACAGCTGGGAGCTGAAATGCAGATATGGCAAAGTCTGGAGCAGAGCCAGAAAATGAACCCTAAATTTAAGAGTCTAGCTAGCTGTGATGAGTGTGGGAGACAGGAGATTCCTGATCAGGATGGTTTGTGCTCGCTCTCGGAAAATCCTGAGGGAGTTACTGTAGTCCAAGGCTTGAAAGATCTCAACAGATGAACCTTGTGGAGAAGTGTTTACCTCCAGCATCTCCCAACATCCCTGCTCAGCTTTCAACCACCCTTCCCACTCTTGTCTCTGATGTTTTTGAGTCAAGGTTGTTTGGGTTTTCTGTTGTGAGAGTGGTAAATTTCAGAAAAAAAGGGGAATGTTTTAAGAACACAGTAGAAAATGTTCTTGCTGTTCAGGCATCAGGCTGTGAAACCACTTGGCAGAGGTGGTTTTATTTCAGCTGACTCCAGAGAATCTGAAGAATGCCACAAATGAATTTTTAACCGTCAGCTGCAATTTCGATCATAAGTAACAAATTGCAACCAATCTGGCACAATTTAGAGTGAAAAATATCTCAATGATATGAAGTCATTCTAAAGCACAGGGCCAGATGAAAATACCCACGTTCAACATAGGCTTTGAACTCACTGTGTTTGTGAAGCTGGTCAATAAAAAGCACAATCAAAACATTGCTCTTCTTTTTTGCGTGTGAGGGTGTGTGTCATCTGCAAAGGATGAAACTGGAGGGATTATAGTCAAGATTGTTTTTAAGTTGATCCTCTGTTAAAACCGCATGTCAACATGTATCTTCTTCTTGCAACAGTATTTTCAACACTCTGGCTGCTGGCTGAGACCTGGATAATTGAATACCGTGTCCCTGTTGCTTGCCTTTGTCTTTTTAGCTGCTATGGGTCAAATATCACCTTTCTTTAGATAACCTCTGTGCAATAAAAAGCCTGAGTGCTAGTTGTTGGGTTTGGGCTCTATTGAACATCAATGAGAACTGGGGACATGTTTGCAATCTTAGTTTTTTGAAAACTGAGATTGTAATGAGAGAAAGGAAATGATGTGATAAACATGCCCCCTCTTTGTTTGCGTCCTTAGAACATCTTTCCTTGTTGGTTTCTACTTAAGCCTTCAAGCTACCTGGAACCTGTAAGCAGATCAGTCGGCCTGTCCTGGGTGTGTCTCTGCTGCAGACCTCCAGTGTCTCCCAGAACGATGACACTGTTGCAATGCAGAGCAAGGCGGTGATGAGACAGGTGACAAGCACTGCTTGCAGTGATTTTAAAGGCAGCATCCTCACTGACTTTAATAAGCCCTGGATTAAAGGGCAGGAGATGTCTAATGCAATTTCTCCATCACAAAGGGAAGCTCCCTGAGCCACTCATGGAGATGTCACCCAGGGGATGGGCAGATGTCACCATGGCCCCTTTCTTGTCCAGAACAGAGCAGTTTTTAAAGTTTGGGCAGAGGGATACGTGTGATGAAATGACACCAATGCTACCTGGTCTGCGGCAGTGGTCTTTGGAAACAAGGAGGGGCACTGAAAGCTGTTTTTATGGAGCTGTGATGTGGTTTGAGTCGGTTTCTGAAAAAAACTCCTACTTTATTAAGTGATCATTTTCCTTTAATACTTTGGGATATTACGAAGCTTAGCCAGATTAATTTGAGGCCCCAAAGTTAACCAGTTCCTGAGTGTCTGAGAAAGTCCCTAATGGGCGAGAGGAGAGAGACAAGAAAGTGTGCCACCAAGAAAAGAAACGTGGTGTGAGCTGAAGCTGCCCACTGCCTTGGCCCAGCTGGGGCAGCTGCATTTAGTGCTGCTTACCCGACACGCCCCAGCCTTGCTCCTGGCTGCAGCCCGGGGGCCCGGAGTGGGGAGCTGGTGGTGCAAAGCCTGAGCACAGAACAGGGGGAGCAGAGCACCTGGAGCTTGGACAGGATTTCCCTCTACATGAAAAATACCACAATCTAATTATCTTTTTGTTTGCTGGGTCACCAGGCAGAGTAGTGATCGTCACTGATGCCATAAATATTTATAGAAAAAATTCCATTCCATCTTCCACTTTCACTGAGATATTTATCCTCGCTGTTTCTCTGTTGTCAGGTTACCCACCTGATTCATTTTTCATCACTCTACACTTGTGGGCTAATGTAATGTTGCATATATTCAGGTATCTGTGAGAAGAATTACTATACTGTTTTTGCAGGAGTGCTTTTTTACTATATATTTTGCATGCTGGTAATAGAGTGTTTCTGTATTGCTTTGAGATTATTATTTCTGAGTGTATTTTTTTCTTCTTTTGGATATATTATCAATGCCTTCACTGGTTTGGTTTTTCCAAGAAAATCTTTATAAATCCATTTTCAAAGCTGTGCTTTGCATATTCATGCATTTATACATATTTTACACAGACTTAATATGTTGAAGAAAAATCAGGGGTCAAGTAGAAGCTCACAGGTCCAATGAATGAGTTCTAGTAAATGCCCTTAAATCCTTTGTGCATTGGGAGTGGGGCACAGAGACACCTCTCCTGATGCTTATTTGCACTTATTCCTTCAATATTTAATTAGCATGGCTTACTCACTGTAATTCTCAGTGAGTTTTGAAAATATTTAATTTGAAACTAATTAGACCAATTCCCTGACTATTAATTACCCAAACCTGCAGATGTAGGAACGGTAGGAGATCAGTCCATGTGAAGACACTGGGTGCAGTTTTATATCAAGGCTGAACCTCAGGTGTGGCAGAACAGACTTAGGCAAATCTCTGCAGCTTTCTCTGTACCCCTTTTGTCCTTTGAAAGAGGGGCAAGGGGAGTGGAACAACAACCTCGATGTTGTGCTTGGTGTTTGTCCTGCAAGGAGAACCAGGTCAGCCCCGAGCAGTGGTGCTCAGTCAGGTTGTCTGAAGCATGAGTCAGAGTGGCAAGACGTTGCTGGTGGAGAGATGTGCATGCCACGTGTGTGTCTTGTGGTACATACATGTTTGCATGTGCACGTGCATGTCGTGACACATCCCAGAGTCACAGAACATCTCGAGTTGGAAGGGACCCACAAGTGTCATAGGGGTCCCTGCCCCTCTCAGGACTAATCCATATGACTAAGAGCATCATCCAGACATATGTATTTTCCAGTCTTTAAATTATTGAACAATTTTTTATTTTTCCATAATTTTAAAGGGTGAAATAATTGTATTGCTTGTGAAACATCGTATTTTTCTGAGGCTCTTTCCTGACTGGATTTACAGATATGGGAGCCTGTACAGGAGGTCTTGTTTTCAGAGGTTCAGTGTCCTGAAGTAGACATACTGCTAGTTGGAGATGCTCATTTGTTAATCAGCAAGTGAAATTTCAGAAAAGCATGCAAACTCTTAAGTTTTCCATTCCTGCTTCTGGGCAGATGGACACTACTGTAAGCTTGCAATAAATGTGTCATACTGAAATTTGTGTACTTGCCAGTTTGATTGAAGTGAGGAAGCTTGCTCCTGCTTCGTAACTCTTGTGGTTTTGTGTAAACATTTCTTAAGCAGTCTCAAGTTGTCATAAGGAACATACACCTGAGTCTCTTTTTTACTCCAGTAAAGACACAGAGGCTTAGATCTCACTCTTAGAAGAATGAAAAGGAAAATTATCCTTCTTTTTTTTTTTACATTTTCCAAAACAATGCTGTCCGTTTTTCCTGCTGGTACCTTGGTTCTCACCTGAGACTTTAGTTTTGCATCTTGCTGAGGGGTTGGATGTGACTTATTAGCAGTGGATTTGCAGGCATGGAAGCATTGCTGTGGTGTGCAAATCCTGCCCAGCTAGTTGTTTTCCCACAGACCTGCAACCCTGCCAGGCAGCAAAAGGTGTGGATGGCAGAGCAGAGAGCCTGTCTGAGAAACCACCGTGCAGCTGTGGGGTCTGGTCATGCAGCAAAGTGGGCATTACATTTTTCTGTCCATCATTTGTTCAAATGGCAGCATGAACCCTGCTTCTGCCTGATTAAAATCAGTACAGCAGCAACTGATAGGAAAATACTAGCAAGATTTACTTCTGTGTGTTCACAACTGTTCCTGGTGTGGTGGCAGTAAGTATTCCAAACGAGTTGCTGCAGGTGCCCTGCACTTTCAGAGACCCTCAGCTGCTGTAAGTGGCAGTCGTGCACTGTGAATTTCAGTGTTTGTTCTTCACTCTGACATCAAAACTGTGCCTGCTTTCATGCTTGTCTCCCAAGCTCCCATTGCAGGAGGGAATGGAAGGAGCAGTGCTGTCTCCTGAAACACATAGGAGATGAAGTGTATCTATTTTCATGAGACTATTCATGAGGAGCTGCAGACTGAACGACTTGAGTCAGTAGTAGTAAGGGTGACTGGAGTTTGTGTCACTCTTCATATTTGGATGACAGTAAGATGACTTACTTGGGGTAAAATTGGATGTCTGTGCACTTGGTTGTTCTAAATCCCAAGTAGCAATTGAGAATATTCTGAAGTAACAAACTCTTCTTAGTCTGTTTTCTATAGTTAATGCAGTATATGTTATTGGCTAGGAAAGCTGTGGTTAATTTGTTTAAAACAGTAGAGACAATAGAGCCCTTTTCCTGGTACATGCCATGTCTAGTGGCAATAGTAGAAAAATAAATTTAGATCTGTTTTTAATTTTTTAACTCACTTTAGTTTCCTATGATTCTTTTTTTTTTCCAAAATACAAAATACTGAAAAATTACCATTTTATATGCTGCTAGAGATAAGTAACATATTTTATCTAGTTTAATTTGGTCTGTGATCTTGATTTATTTTTTTACCCGTCGTTTAATCAGATAGAAAGACAGTTTTGAGAGGTCTTCTTGTTTGACTGTTGGAATAACTTCACTGTGATGCTACACTGCTTCTGCCAGTAAAAGACCTAAGTTCATTAAGTAGCACTGAACCATGTTCAGCTGTCAGAATTTTGCATTTATCCTTTATGTTTGAGCAGAATTTGATCCCATCCTGTATTTTAAAAATTTGTTTTCTTCTTTCTGTCTGCTACAAGGCTGCTTTTCTTTCTGCATATGTTTATCACTTGTGTTGCAGAGGTCATAGCTGTAATTACCAGTGAAAGCTCAAAAAAGAGGAAATCGATATTTTCTGTGTTTCAGGGAATTTTCATCTACAACTCTTAGGACAAAAACTAAATTAACTGCATATTTTACTAACACTGAGGAGAGATTTGGAATGGAAGCTATTAGCTGGGCATGTCTTGGCCTGAAAGTTTTTGGCAAACAAATGAGGTCAAGGAAGAAATTAGGAAAGCTCAAAGGATTGATCTGTAGGAACAATTTAAGAGCTCCCTAGTTGATCTATGGGGTGATTAGAGTCATGTGATTACAATATAAGTGTCTGGGATAAGCAAGGAAATGAGGACGTGTTTAGGACAGTGGAAGAAAATGAGAAATATAGACTGAAAAATGGCCAGCAAATGAAATGCTGAGACTATCACTTTTCACCAAAAGTGAAAAAACCTTACTGGTGAAGACATACCAGTTGTATTGATGGAGAACATATGCAGCTGGGACTGTCTTATGGGATCTTCTGTAGAGGTTCTTGGCTTTCTTTCTTATGTCCTCAAGTCTTTAATCATCATTAAGAACATCTTTATAGATAAGACAGATATAAATAAGTGCCTTTTCAGTGAACAGTGCAAGAGTATGAATAATGAAAAAAAATCAGGTTGGTATTGCTAATAGGCAGTTTGTCTTCAGAATCTCCATACATTTGTTCAGGAAAAGTGTTTATTAAACAATTTTTAGCACATTTATAAGTTTGTTGTCTATCAGCAAACAGGCAAAAAGACCATTTCTGACTGCAAATTATTTGCTATACACATTTCAATTGCATAGATATTTATTTTATAAAACAGTTTTGCTCTGTTTCTGTGTAAAATAAACCTGGCTTATGTCATCATTGAAAGTAGTGAAAAATGTTAAGTCATTTATCATGCTAATGAGAAAATAATCTGAACTGTAAACAGAAAAGGATAAGTAAGAAAATCATCAGTCTTCAGTTTTCATGCTACTACCTCCAGACAGCTTGTTATGTCACATTGAAGTTAGAGAGTTTATGCCATGGAAAGACTTCTAAAGCAAATTTTGGGCAACAAACCACCAAAATTGGTGTGATTTTGTTCATGTCTCTTGTTATTCTGTCATGTAAAAGACCCAGATAGAGTATTAAACAGACAAATATGAAACTTCTCTATAGAGTTTGGGTATGAGACAGGAGGTTTTTCATACACATCTAATTTGGTTTTGCATTATTCAGACAGCCCTGTTGGGATTGGTGACACTCATTAAAGAGTGTGTAGAGTGGCCATTAGAATTAGAAAAAAGGGAGCTTTAAAGTGGAAGCATATTTTCATGCCACAAAGGTTCTTAAAGAGCTGGAGTAAATTTTACAAGTTGATTTTAAAACGTATCCTTCTAATAATTAAAAGTGGGGACCCACTGTGTTGTGCAGGGAGATAGCATAACCAGTGAAGTAGACTGTGGTATAATTTAAAACAATCTGCCACGTTTTAGCACTAGTTATTTCGTAACTCTTCTGTTGCTTCAGGCAGCTGTGGTTGTGTGAGTGAGAGATGGGGAAACAAACAGCCAGAGACAAATTATGCTTAGGCTGGAATAACAGCAGAGCTGCTGGCAGCCCCGCAGTGTGACAGCTCCAGGAGTCAGAAACTCTTCTCCTGCTGATTTCAGCTTGCAGACGGGGCAGTGGTTCACCCTTAGGGGTAGTCTGCTATCTTCTAACCAGTCCTCACAGTGGGAGAAGGAAAATGAGAGTCCCAGCTGGTAAAAGTCCCAAACCTTCACCTTTACCTGTTTGGGGCTGCAGTCTCTGTAGAGCTGTGAGTCCTCACCCAGTTGTTAGGTTTGTCCTGTACATGCCCATTTCCATGGAGGCCGCTCTTATACCAGACAAGATTATGGGATGGCAATAAATAACCTTGGTCTGTTAAAGCTGAGCTCAGCTCCTCTGAGCGGTGGAGCTGGGTTATTTCTCCAGTTTCTATCTGCCTCCAAAGAAGCTTTTTCTTACTGTGTGCTTTTTCCAGGAGGAATCTCCAGTTAAAGCACATACCAAGTTGATTGTGAGGATTCATATTTCCTTCCACCCCTTGTTTCACTGAATTAGGTTTAAAAACAAAATACTTTTATTCTTAAACTTCCTTCTCCTTTGTTTTTTGCAATGGTGAGCATCACTCTTCCCAGATGTCCACCTTCCTTTCCATGCACTTCCCTGAAATTCTTCCTCTATTGTGTTCCTTGTTAATTAATCATACTATTCTCAGCTTCAGAGTTTTTTTTTTTTTCTCCTTTGGCTTCTTTGAGACTGTGATAAAATCCCATAACTTGTGTATCAAGTGACTTACTCATTATACTTGTGTTAGTTATCTTGCAGCATCTACTTTGTCACAGAGACCAAAGACATCACAATAGTAAATTGCAGGCAATGCACTATTTCTAAATTACTTTGTTCTTCCACACCATCCTCCTCCATGTCTTTTAGTTTTGTAAATCCTGCTCTCATCATTAAGAGGAAAAACATTTTCATCTTTTCAGTAAGCAGTAAGACATTTTAAAAGAAATTTCATAGTACAATACCAGGGCTTTATTGCCTCACTGGCCATTTATTTTGAAGACATATAAAATGCTTCTGTGCTTATGCAAGGAGATAAGAGAATGAAGGTAGATGAATGGGTAAAAGAAAGATAAGAAGTACAACTGTTTGGCCTCTCTCTTCCTTAGCAGGAAAGACCTGATAGCAGGTAGTGCCTTGTATCTCTAAGTGAAATCTGACCATCAAGAAATGGGGAGGCAGCAAGGCACTGGGGGGAGCTGAGGGCTTTTTGCTTAGCAATTGGCAGAGCACAGCACTGTGGTTGTTGTTGACAGCAGTTGAGAAACTTAGCAAGAGGTCAGATTAAAAAAAATAAATCGAGTCAACAGGGAAACATTAGGAATAATTAAATTCCAATATGATTAGTTTTTATATAACCTTGTTGCAGCACATTCTCCATTGCTGGCAGGCTAAACAAAGAGGTCTTCTGATCCTGCTATAAAATCTGTATTAATTTGGTTTGGATTCTTCCATCTTTTCTGTCTTTGTAATCAACAAAAAAAATCAGATCAATAATGCCCATTCATCTTGCTAAGATATTCCAAAAACATCCTGAATGTGGGATAAAGCAGATAAATCTTCATTAGCATAAGAAACAGGACTGAGTGAAACACAGTGCCCAAAGTTGCATTTGCACTGATAAAGACCTTTCATTGAGGAAGAAATTAGGGAGCACTTTCACCCCAGGTTAGAATGGAAAACACAAACCAGAGAATGGGATTTGTCTGATGTCTTAGCTCTGGAAAGTTGGCATGGAAGGATACACTGAGAGATGAAAAACAAAAATCATATCAAGGTTTGTTGTTTGATTACTCAAGCATATTCATCTTCAAATAAGAGTAACTAGTTTCTTATATCTCTTCATTCCAACACAATAAAACTTGGTAGTTCCTCCATTTTGCTTAAGGTTTTAGCCTAAAGTTTTCTGGAAACTGACAGGCTGCACACATCTTTTCAATTGCAGGGCAAGATTAAACAGAGCTCCAACAGCACTAACCGCTCCAACACAAAGTCAGGAGCAAGCCAAATCTCACAGAATGAATTGCAATTAAATTGCAAGTGGAAGACATTTTCCAGTGGTAAAACATTAGCATGGGTGACCTCAGTCTGCAGCAGCAAAGCTTCCAAACAGCAATTTCCCTAAAATGGTAAAAGGTTGGGGTTTCTTCTGTGGGATTTTCTGTTTCTTTCCATGGCAATACTTCTAACACATAAGAAAAATCTGTTCAACAGGAATATGTATCTAGTCTTTCATGTAAACCTCCTTAAAATGCAGAGGATAGTGACATGGTTTGGTTTGAAAACGTAATTGCTAAGGTCTGTCTTTTAGCATGATATTTAGGTGAATTTGTATTGGCTGCATTTTTCATGTCTTGCTTTAGTTAATTGCTCTCAGTCCATATTTTATCAGTGCTACTCCAAAATTTAGAAAACAGGATTAGCCACAATTTGAGATAGATTTCAAACAAGAAGAAATTCTTTATTGACACTTGGTGGTATAAGAAAAACAGAAGCTCAGTCATTACAGTTATACCATGTTTGTGTAAATGAGGACAAAATAAATAAGCTCTTTTTTTACCTTTGCTTCTGCATTGGAGTTTTTTTGAGATAGAAGATATGCATTAATTCATGGTTTACTTGTTTTATGTCACCTGACTTGAAGTGATGAGGCTGTAGCCTAGAAGATGCTGTGATCTTTTCCAGACAGGATAACTTATCTCACTTCCCCATCCTTTGTTGTTGTTGTTGTTTTTGTTGTTTTTATTGTTTTTTGTTTGGTTGGTTTGTTTTGGGGTTTTTTTTAATGGAAAGAGAATTCCAGCTTTACAACTGAGGAATTTTTCATGTAAGTTTTCATTGTTTCAATGATGTGTAGGATGGTCTTAAACCTTATTGCCAATTTTGAGTGTTCAGTATTCAGTGAACAATGTATTTGTCCTTTCCTCTACTATTTTAAAAATAGGATGAGAGTTGAGCATAAATTGATGTCTTTGGTGTGGGTTTTCTCATTCTTTATAGTTCTGTATAATGATGTAGCTGGGAAAAAGGAAGCACAGACCCTGATACTTTGCTCACCGTTAATTTGCTGTTGCCAGAATCACTCAGTTTGGGACTACCTGATGCTGAGAGATGACATGTGCTGGATTAATCATGAGTCAGCAAGTAGCTGTAGTTCTTAAGGAGGAATAGGATTATAATAATGGAGTGCTGAGAGGATGTGCAGTACGCTCAGCATCATGACTCATAAGTTGTAATACATTTATTATGATTTTGTCTGCGACATTGCAGAAGCTTCAGAATGGGTCACAGTGCAGATGCTTATATATCACTTTGTTTCTTCAGCATCTAGCTCTGCACTTTGATCATGCTAACCTTGGTGAAAAAGCTGCTTCGCACCCTTGAACAGCTGACCTGGCTCTTGGGCAGTTTATAAAGACAGTCTGAGTCAGTGTGGGGTTGGTGTTTCCACCACACTAAGGCTACTCAGAGATGTTGGCCATGCTACATTTTTGCATGACTGTGAGGTACAAGATGTGTGCTGGATATGCATTTAAAGCCAGAACCATTCCAGGACAGACATCTGCATGTCTGCTGCCTCTGCTGTGCAGCACAGACAGCCCACAGTGTCTCAGCTGCAGGTGAACCCCAAGGGTCCAGCAGCACCGGGCTCTTTGTGTCATCAGGATGATCCCTGCAGACACAGCCACCCCCTGTGTCATGTGCTGCCCATAAATGAGGAAACAAATGTAGCCCAGCACCTCTTTAGGATGCCTCTGAAATGCTGCAAAGCTTATCAGCAAGCTCTTTGGAGAGGTTGTTTAAGAGTAACAAGGAGGTGGTGGAAAATATTTCTCTCTCTGAACAGAGATGTCCAGGAGACCACACGAAACAAAGGATTTATCAGCATCATACTGAGAGTGGCTGCACAGTGAGATGTCTAACTGTGATAAAAGGTGCCTGTGGTAATAAAATCCTCTTTCTTACAGGCCTGTGCTGCTCACTGGGGTCTCATGGCCACAGAAGCCTGCAGTGATAGATGGACACATGTGAAAATTAGGCAAATAGCTTGTGACTATTGAGTGACCTTCTAAAATAGTGCCTCCTATGAGATGGAAAGTAATGTAACTCAAAAACATGACAAAGAGCCTTAATATAATTAAATAATTTTCTAATTGTGTGTTTTGTTTCTGGAGAGTCTTATGCTACTTGCCAATAAATTGCATGGGATTCTATTTTTTATTTCAGATGTTTCAGTTACTCATTTAGAAACAGTACACATAACACTGTATAAACATGTGGTGGCTGATGGATGTTTGCAAGTGCTTTAAAAATTCTTTGCAATTAGATGGATCTAATTATGGAAAGTCCATCATAAAATACCAATTAAAAAAATTAGTAGCAATATGTAGCTTTGACAAAAGCTTTTTCCTGCATGAAAAGGGTACTTTTCCCTCCCCCATCATCCCCACTTTTTGTCTACATGTAGATGTGTGGGAGAGATAGGGAAAGCATGATGACTCTGGAAAGTCTTTGTCCTTGGGACATGGAAGGTGGAGGAGACTACAGTCTCCCTGTTTTTTTGTTGATTTTTTGTTTGGTTGTTTTGGTTTTTTTTTTAATTTGAAAGGAAGGTGTGTTATTGGCTAGATTATTGAGCTATAAAGATAATAATTCAGGTATTTGGCAATATTTCTAAGATTATTTTTTAATATCTCCTGGAATAATTTCTGAATTTCTGTGAATAAGGTGGGGTTTTTTTTCCCCTCAATAAAAATTGTTTTGCCTTCTTTATTTTAAAATATAAATATTTTAAATTCAGTTTCAGGGACATCCCGTAACAATACAATACATTTGTTGATTTTCTAAAATTTGCCTTTCAGAATTTCTTGGAGAAAGCAATGAAATTTAATTCCTTTACAAATTTACTATGTGACCACATATTCAATATGTTGAATATGAAAAATGCATTTATTGCTATGTAACTCTAGAATGATATTTTGAGGGCAAGAATTTGAAATAAAATTTGTTGTATAGCTACTTATGAAAAAGCAAATTACTGAGATGAGTAGTGAACCCTTCTTGGGTTCCTGAATGGTCTGTAAATAACAGGTAATATTCTCAACTGGAAGAGGTCTGACTTTAGTCTTAAGTGTTTAAATAGCAAGCAGTGCAAATGCACCCTTACTGTAAATTTTAATTTGCTATGGCTAGATCTATTTTCTATTTCTGTTGTAAAAAATTACAGCTAAACTTTATAGTAAAAGAGTACTTAACTACTGGGTGCATGAATTCTTAGGGTAATTAATTACAATTCAGGTAAGACTGGGAATCAAGGAAGGTGACAGGAATATTCTGGGGAGGAGGTTTTTTTCTTTTTCTGAACTCGTCTCAGTCTTCTACAGATACATTTAGCCATGTCATTGTTGCCTTTTGCCCTAGGTTATTCTCTAGGTATATTATGGACCCCAGTGTGTCACACTGGTAATTGTGTAATAGGCAGTTTGATGTGATTTTAATTGCAAACTGTATTATAATTTGATCTGGTCTGCAGCAGGGTGCTGTTATCCCCCCTTGGAACAACCTGCTTTTCATTGGTTTGCAAGCTGATTTGTTATTGATTTCAGAACCAAATCTGTAAGAAGAAAAAGATAATTCTGATCAATAATAATTTGTTGGAGGAGACAACATTGGGTCATGAAATGCTTATAGAAATAATATAACTGAGTAGAAGGTTCTTTTGCAGAAAATAATCTTGAATTAGGAATTTTATTTGTGGTATGCTTGCACTATACTGAAAATCCTTTCAGCTTTAGCCAGTAGCACATACAAGGCACACCCTCCAATGTCAGCATAAATAAAAATAGCATGTTTCACACTGGAGATTGCAGTTCAGATTAGAATCCTGTTGTGTCAGCTCTTCTACAGAGAGGAATAATCTGTTTCATGGTATGGTCTGGCTGACAAATCTTAAGGACAAGGATGCACACAAAATCATAGGCAAAAATGAGAACGGATCCAGATATTTTCAGCTCTAGAATATGGTTTAAAACATTTATCCACACTCCTTAAACCAAATAAAAGTTGCCAATGAAATTTTTTCATTAAAATTATCAAGAATAGAGAAAGCATGGAAAGTATCAGTTTTACTGAAATATTGACTTTGTTGGAGAAAATTAAGGGAAAGGCACTGTTCTGGCATTGCAAAAACTCTTTCATTTTTACCCCAGAAGTGGTTTTTATTGTCATCTTTCCTTTGCGTGTCTTTAAAAAAACCAAAGTCACCTGACAGAAGCATAAAATTTGATGTTATAAAAAGACTCATATTTTTTCATTTTTATTTGACTTTTGTTCCCCATTTGAGATCAAACCCATTGCCTTTCCTGGAAAACTGCAAATTTGGGTTTTGTCTCGAAGAGTCGCCACAATCCATTGCTCAGGTCTAGAAATACTCTTTTATTGCTTTGCTTTTGCTAACAGAAAGCAGCTTCAAAACCAGTCAGGTTTCTCAACAAGCACAAATACAGAAGATGGTCTCCGTTGGTTTCTGCTGCACTTGGGAGCTGAAACCTGTGGAGATGCTCCAGCAGCACGATGGGCTGTCCTGCAGAGAGAGTGGCTGGGAGCTGCCAGAGGCAAGGAGCTGTGGAACGGATGGTCCCAGCCCTGCCCACGCTGAAGGCTGTGTCAGCGTGCAGATGCAGATGTTGCCAGCTGGAGAGAATTATAAACAAGGAAATTACCTAATGACAGAGAGGTGTGCTTCTAGCTGCAGCATTACCTGATGGATGTCTCTTTAATCATCTGTTGTCCGTGGCTGTGCTGGGACTATGTTGACCTGCAATGTGGCAGGCGTTCTAAGATGGCATGTTACCTTTTTCTCAGTATCTGACCCAGCATTTCAGGGACTTAAGAAGTCAGCCACTAGAAATTCATTTAGCCCTTGAAGTCTGTGCTGATCAGAAATTCCTGTGGAAACCTCCTGCAGTGCACTTCTGTTCCAAGTTTGGTGCTACTGAACTAAAACCCCCGCGCTGGCCAGGCTGGCTCCAGAGCATGTCCGAAGTTTATTTCATTATTCACTGCACACATGCTGAAATCCTTTTTATTTTTAAGTTATTGAAAATTAACATTCTTCAAGTTTCTCCCCCCATGAGCAAAATTTCAATTCTCAAATTGTAATTCCATTTGTAGATTGCAATTTTTGGAAAGTGTGATCTAGTAAAATTTTTTGTCTTTGGGTGTGACATACTGAGTTAAGTGTCTAAAGTTTTCATGTCAGAAAAATGTGGATTTCTAACAAGCTATTTATTAGCTTGGACTGGAATAAAAGTTCTTTTAGGGAAGAAGATGAAACATAGCTTTCAGCTGATAAATATTTAGCCTTTGTATTAAATCTTAACATAGAAATTTTAGTAAGTAGCAAATGTAATAAATCTGTAATACTTAAATCACTTAGTATTGCTTCTCAGTTTATTTATTTATTTAGAACTCCGAAGAAACAGAATGATGTTTTTAATATTGACTGTATATCCTGATACCTGAAAGAAAAGAAAGTAATAGGATGCCTGAAAGAAATGAAAGCAGCAAGTCTGCTTTTTGCTCGTAGAGTGCTACAAAACTGAGTACAGTGACTCCTCTTCATCCATTTTAAAAACTCCTTACAAATGTACATACTTGTATTCAGTCCTGTTACTCATCTCTTCTCTTTGTTGTGCTTAAACTGGGGTATGTTCTTTGGGATATCTCTGTTGGTTACCATTGATATGTCAATTCCCATTTTCTTTCCCTTTTGACCTATGGATGGTTGAATGTCTGTACATTACTGTATATTCCTTATAATACCTATTTGTGCATTCACACTTAAGATCCTACTGGAAGAAAATTTGCCGTGATGCAGAGTAATGTAAACTTTTTGTAGGAGTTTGTGTGAGAGGATGAGTCCTGAATAGAAGCACCAGCAGCACATGAAGGTGACGTACCTGCTTCATCCTTGTACAGGTGTGGGACTGATTATTACCTGTTCAATATGAACAAATACGTTTAAGACAGCTGAGCAGCTGTTCAGACATTTCCTTGGGAGGAAGAGCGCATTTTACGTGGGGCTGACAGATGCTGATGACAGATTTCAGTGCCTCTGAGGCCTGACTTACGGCTGTGTCAGGACTGCAGTGGACAACACGGTGTTGAAGGATCTGATGCAGTGGTGGCCTGACCATCAGAAGGGTGGCCACCTTTAAGCTGGAGAGAACCAGCATTCACTGCTGGATACGCCTGACTCAGAGAATTTACCTGAGCATCCGCAAGCAAAGCTTAGAGCAGGCGGCTGTGCGGGCGCTGGGGGCAGTGTGCGAGTTCCGTGTGCGTAAGGAGGTGGGCAGCTGTCGCTGGCTGACTGATCTCGAGCAGCAGGCAGGCTGCAAAGGTGATATCCTTGAAACGTGTTCTATGATTTGTTTATGAGCTTGCCCAAAGAGAAGCCTGATGAGAAGTAACACGGCTTTTCCACTGAAGCTCAGGAAGGGTGATATTCAGCCTTTATACTTCTTGACTTCATTTTTCTATGTGTTTGGTGTTTATTTCATTTTCTTTATGCTGTGGCATTTAGTTTGGCTGACATTTTCAAATGTACAATAATTGAGATCTGTGCTCTTTAACCTTAAAGAAAAAGCTGTGAGGTGGTCTAACTATTTCAATTAAATTCCAATTTCTTTGGAACAGATGTTGAGTCAGAGCTGAGTGGGGAGGAAATAAGCTCCATTTAAAACTCCAGGCAAAAGACAACTGAGGAGTCTGTGACCAGGGATTGCTTGAAGTTTTTCTCTGGCTTGGAGCTGATGCAATAGCTGGTGCCTGGGACTGTGTGCACTTTGGATCTTCTTTTTCCTCTTTTCTTTTTTGGCTACTGCATCTTTTACATTGTTAATGATTCTTATGTTGCCATGTGTATATTTTATTCGCTTGTACTGAGCAGCTTAGCTTTGCCTTCCCCATAACATTGTTTGTACACAATTTTAGGGGTTTGCATGATATTGTTTTTAAGAGCTCTGATAACCTTCTGAGTTCGAAGTTTTATGCAGATGTGATTATTAATTCAATGTCACTGGGTGATTCTACTAACCACTTAGAAAATGAAGAAAACTTTCACATTTCTGAGGGATGTTTTATAAATCAAAGGGTATCAAATGCAGGTGTTGGCAACTTGGTGATTTAGAATATACTGCTCTGGCTTTTTAAAGTGTCCCATACAGCTTTAAACTCTTTTAAAATGTGTCCATGCTGCCCCTAGCTGGGGCCAGGTCTGTGTGGTGCATTTATCTGTTCAGTGGCAGTATTTATCTGCTCAGTGGCAGGCACTGCCAAGTTCCTCTGTGGTATTTTCTGGTGGTGTTCTAGGAGAGTTTTCATCCTTACACTGTGTGAGAAGTTTCTCCTTTGTCTCCTCTCTTAATCTAAAACAGTCCTATACAGACCCAATCACCTTATTTGTCTCAGTAAATTTAGTTTCTTTGGTGGCAACTGTGATGACTTCTGTAGCAAGAAGGAACAGAATACAGAATACAGTACAGAAAAAGACAGAATACAGAAGGAGTCTTGCAGGAACACACATTTTGCATTGTTAATTGCTCTTGGAATTCCACTTGTGCTGCTAACCATGAGTAGTTGAAAAGTAATGAGAAGCCAATCCATATTTTTCCTTTTCCAAGGGCTACTGCATCATGACTGATACTAAAAGTTTGGTTAGCAGAGTAAGTCCCTACCTGTCTTGAAATTTTTGGATGAAGTAGTATCTGTGAGAGAGCAAGTGCTGAAGGTGACTGCGATCTTTCTAGGATCAACTGAACAAAATTATGAAGCACTATAATTTTTCTTTGTTTGGGACAAAATTTCATTCAAGCTGAGGGAGTTTGGTCTCTCTTACTAAGGTAATCTGTTAAAAGGAACTTTGCATCTGTTACAAGGGTTTATTTGTGTCTGGAGGTTTTTTTCTTTGTTCAGTTTTTTGGTTTGTTGTTTTGTTTTCATTTTTTTGTGAATTGATCTGGGGGGATAAAATAGCCCAAAAGACATATCTTATTCTCAACAAGACTAAAGTGGACTAACAGTTTTTCTGTTATGTTTAATGAGAGGTTTTTTCCTCTCCACCCAGCCAGAAACAAATAACCAAGAAGGCAGGAGGTATTTTCTGAACTTCATCAGAATGGGTTCAGAACTTTTCAGAATGGGTTTATGGGAAATTGCACAAGACAGAGAGTACGTCCTTGGTAATTCTTTAAATTCCTTCAATATAAAGCAGAGGAAAGGAATTATGATATGGATTTCTGTACTGTCCTACCTGATGACATTTGCAGTTATGTAGATTCAAGGCTCTTTGTACTGCTCTGGTGTTGAAATTCTTGAACCATATTTATGACAGGTGAATAAGGTTTGAACACTTAAATTTTGCTTCTATTGATTTGAAATTGTAGGCTATGATGAAAACTGGCAATCAGTTTTGTCATCCTAGTGTCAAATATAGGAGTCTCTCAGACCTATCTTCAAACTGGGATTCGATTCATGCTTTATTTGTCTTTCACAAATATGAGAACACATACTTGTTTTTTTCTTACACTGAGGTAGATGCCAATAGTAGAAATAATACTGAGTGATTTTCTTTGGTGTAGATACACTTCATTGAAACTTTGGAAACTATGTAAACAAACAAGATAAATTATATAAGCATTGAAAATGGAGTTCTGGATACAGCTGCATTGTGCTATCACCATTCCTTTATCCAGGCTCACTTACATTTTTAAAACACTCTGAGGACAGCCTGTTTCACCTTACAGACCCTTTTCAGCACAGATATTGTCATTCCTGCTGACAGCTACTAGATGGGGTTCAGAAGCAAATTCCAAATAGAGACAATTGTAAACTCTTACAAATTTTTGACTAGAGACTTCAAACCTGTCTCATCATGGAACAGAGTCATATTTGAACAGGGATTTTGAACAAGTGGCAAGAAATGTTCTGGTCTTCACAAAAGAGAAATGATTGTATGAAAGACTTCAGCTTCTCATTTGCCTTTATGACTCCTTTTTCATAGACTTTCTCCACCTTTGTTTTTACAACTGATCTTCTCAGCAGTGCTTCTGATTTTGACATGCTGCAACTGGAGATCATGTCTTGCTCTTTTATTTAGTTTTGGGCATCATCTGTGCTGTCTGCCCTAAATTCATACATAAAACTCCTGATACCCTAAATTGTCAGATTTAGTAGAACAAACACTTGCGTCTTTTAAAAACAATGGTTTATAAGACTCACTGTGTTCTTTTGGATTCCTACTCCACAGCCAGGATCTACAAACATGACAAGTAAAAATTTGCTGGTCTGTATAAAATAAGTAGCTTTTGTGGGTTGGGAGTGTTAAAATAACGTGGTAGTGGTGATTAGTAGAAAAAGAGAGAGCCAATTTAAAGGAATAAGTTAATATACTGACCATGGTGTGGTGGGTTCACTTTGGCCAGCCACTAACTCACTCCCCCTCTTCAGCAGGACAGGGGAGAAAATACAATGCCAAGGCCTGGCTGTTGAGAAAAGTCAGGGAGACTGGTCACCAGTTACCATCACAGTAAAAAGCAGACTTGGCTGGGGGAAAATTATTTTAATTTCCTGCCAATTAAAGTAGATTTGCGTAGTGAGAAGCAAAGGCAAATTAAAACAAGATGTTTTATCATCCTCTCCCCCTTCCTCCCAAGTTCAGCTTCAGTTCTTCATTCCTGACTCATCTACCTCACTCCCCACCCCAAGTGGCACAGCAGGATGGGGATGGGAGGCTGCAGTCAGTCCATAGCACATCCTCTCTGCTATTCCTTCCTCCTCACACTTTTTCCTTTCTGCAGCTTGGGTCCTGCCCATGGGCAGCAGTGCAGAATCTTTAATTATTCGTATGTTTCTGTGCTCTTTGCTTTGGGCCTTATATTTTAATTGCTTTGTAAAAGAACCTGAAATCCTACAATGGATAAGATATTGTATTAGGCCATTTAACAGCTGGAATTTGTGCTATTATCATCAAAACTGTAACAATTTGAATATAGCTGACTTGCCTCTTTCTACCTGTTTTCAACTATAAAAGCAATAGTGCATTTGACTTTCTGCCTAGTTTAATCTACTTTGTGCTTTGTTCTTTCAATTTTCTTGCAAATTAAAAATGGTAATGTAGCCAAACAATTCTCTAAAGGTCCCTCATCTCATTTTAAAGTAAAATGAAATATTTACCCCAGAAATGTTTTACATGTGAATATTTAAATATAGTTTGGTATTCTTGATGTGGAGTTTTTTTGGTGTGGGTTTTTTGCTGTTTATTTTTTGAGGGTTTTTTTTTTGTATGTGTGTGTTTGGTTTTATGTTTTGTAAAGCAATCAAATCTGGAATCAATTTGGTTTCTTTCATTATGGATTGTTCACCAAAAAATTTCACCAAAATTTTCACTCCTGTGTTAGGCATGGTGTTTGCTCTTCTGAATTAAGATTTAATTGACCTATTAGCATTACATCATAGTGCAGATACTTCCAGGAAGTGGTGTTCGTTGGTGAGACTGGTGAATACAAACCTACTACCACCAGCATATTGCCTTTTTTGCAAATAAGATTTATTCCAAAAAGAGTAAGTTCTGTTCCAAATAAAAATTGAACATTAATTTCATAAAATTTTTACCATCATCACTGAAGCAGATGGAAATAAGAATTTCTTGGTGGTTCTGTCTCAGATTAAGAGCTGAGTCCCATGACATGCAGGGAAATGTGCTCAGACCAGCCCCAAAATCGCTGTCTGGAGTGCTGGCAGTGGGTCTGCGAGCACCAGGCTGCCCTAGGAACTGAGGAAAAAAGGAAATTTCTTTGGTGCTTGTAGCCAGCACTGCCTGCTAATGCTGTGTGTGACACCACTGGCAGGCTGGCTCGGTGTGGAGGGCCAGTGCTCCAAAGAGATGGGACACAACTGTGCTTAGCCATGGCCTAAGTTACCTGAATTACCAGGGATGTAATGGCACAGACTGCACTGACAAATCAATCCCCACCTTGATTGTATTCGGGGCTCAAAAAGACATTCCCAAATCACTCACATTTCTCCATGAAGCTTTAGCTTCTTGGCTCCTGGAGCAGAACTGATGAAAGTTTAGGTGTGGTCTGATTAGTGGTTTTACCATTTGTTCTGCCCTTCCTGCCTGCATCTGTGGTTGTCTCTTGCATTACCTATCCCCAGATTATAAAATTTTGGGATTTTATCATCTCTTTAGCTGTCAGGGCTTTCCTCTCCAGCTCCAGCTCCCAAAGCTTCATTCTGCTCCTTTACTCCCTTTGATCAGAAATTCTTTCATTGTTATCCCTTTAAAAGTTGGCCTTTTGCAGTATTTTGTTTTTAAAGTGCACTGCTTAGCAATTTATCTCAAATGAGAGCAAGAAGAGTCTGTTATGTGGTAATATACAATGGATTGTAGTATGGACAAAGAATGTCTCTAAGCTGTATACTTGGATAAAGTAGCCTTTCTTTGGCTCAGTTTTGTGTGTAACATTCCTCCTGGGAAGTTACTTTGGATAAATCAAGAAACTAAGGTTTTCATCTGTGAAATTTAAGTGAAATATGGGAATATAACTGCCTGGTAGACAAAACTAAAGATAAAATCAGTAGTAACAGTAATTTGACAATAAAAGTATTGACTGATTTAAAATAAAAAAAAATCTAATGAAAAGGATTTGTGAGGTGCCAAAACTGAGGTTATCTATTATAATTCTGCTATAGATCCATACCAAATTAGCAAAATCTCTCTTATGCCAGATATCTTTAAATAGTCTTGCCTTTAAGTGCACATTCATTCTTTGCTGCTCCTCAGAGCATTTATTTAGTGATGGGAGCTGTGTAAAGGCAAGAAAATTAGATTATCTGTTATGTTAAATACATTTCTATATTGGTGATGTTTCATTGTACTGCTTAAGCTCCCACTAGGAACTTTAGTTTTGTTTATATTTTTAAGAAACATTATTTTCTAGCAAAAGTTTGGAAAAGTAGCTGTTTTTTTAATTCTGACAGTCTTGACTATTCAGTATGACCTATGTTTTTTTGGAAACCAAATTTTATGCTGAGCCTTTTCTATTGTATTTTCCTTTCAGCAGAGAAAGGATGCACAAAGATAGTTTCTGTGGGTTTAGGAAACAGATGATAGCATGCAAAGCCCCATGTTTATATGCACTGTGGTGTTTTGACCTTTATTTAATGGTGTTTTTTGAAAACTTCAGAGCAGGTCAGTGAAGGGGTGTACTCAGTGTTTGAGGTCAGCAAGTGAAAATAGAAGAGGGTCATCTGCCCCTTATTGTGTGTGTGAGGGGTGAGGGTTTGTATCTATTTATTTGAAATTTTCTTAGCTGGTCTTCAAAGGAGCCAAAAAAAAAAAAAGAGGCAGTGTTATCTAATCAAAGCTGCCCAGTCAACTAATGACGTCAAGTAGTAACCTTAACCTTCACTTTCTCACCATATTTCCTTTGGACTATGAGCTATTTAATACAGCTAAAAATTACCTCATCCATCATAGCAATGTAGCCTTTTTCTGTGCTTCACTATGTAGTGGGTTTCTCAGCACTGGGCATGGGAATGAGGTGAATAATAATTTCCTCTTTAATTGAATTTGCAGATTGGAACGTGGGGGCGAGAGGGGGAGCGATGGGCTGTGCTGGCCCCAGGCCAGCACCCCAGGTTGTCAGCTCCCTGTGAACAAAGAGTGCTGGAATCCCTGCACAGACCAGGTGCCAGGGTATGGAATAAATGTGTGCAGTACTGTAGTTGTGTCTAACATGAATTTTGAGCTCCAGCAGTAATTTAGCATAGAAACACGACCTGCATGTGGCCGCACTCCGTGCTGACTTGACTGCTGTGTCTGAGAAAGATGATTGCATTGTGTGATGAGAGCGGGTGTCAGGTGTTATCATGGGGAAATAAAAGCACTTATTACCTTGTGGTGGGATTTGTTCATATGACCTTGCTGTTGGAAAGAATAATTTTACCTTCTGGTATCATTTTCAACAGCATGTCACTTCTTCCTGCTGTTTCCAGTAAAAGTAATGAGGCTACTTAGGATACTCAGAGGTGACCTGATGTGCACATAGATAATTAGAGCAGGTGTCATTCTCAATTTAATTCTCAATATTGTAGAGAATAATGTGGTATTGCTTTTGTGAAAGGGAAGCTGGTAATTGTCAAATACTTAAAAATTAGCAGTTAAATTGCAGTTGGCGAGTCCTTGCAGTAGCAACATCTTTTTTGTTGTTGTTTTCTTTGTTGCTTATGTCAGTCTAGAAAATGTCAATCATAGATTTGTTTTCTCCTCAGAATATGGCGGCATGGGTCTGGACTTCTCCTATAATATTGCAGTGGCAGAGGAGCTGGGAAATATCCGTTGTGCAGGTATTCCCATGGCTATTGGAGTGCAAGCTGGCATGGCTACCCCTGCTCTTACAAGGTAATTTTCAGAAAGTTTGGTTTAGCCTCAAACCCAATTGTCATGAGTAGAAAAAAAACAATACTGTGTAGATTTGCTGTCTAGCTGCTATTCAGTAATGCCTGAGGAAAGAACCTACTCTCTACTTCTCTCAGACAGTTTGCTTTCTCTTTTTTTTTTTTTAATGCTAGAGTTATATTAATTATATGTTAAAACATAAACCTTGTTGAGTAGTAGATGATATGTTTACAAACACAGAATCTTGGTGCCACAACCAATTAAAAAAATTTAATTCCAGAATCCAATTTGTTCATGTTTGTCTTTTTTCTTATATCCCAGTGCAGTAATACTAAGGATGCATTTAATTATAATGATTAGGATCAGTCTAATTCTGCCTTATAATTTACTTGCTCTTTTTCCAGCTTTGCAAGGTGTCACTCCTAAGGTTGTAGTACATATATCATGCTTCCTAAATATGCCCATTCTAGACAATGAATTATTTTTCTTTTTCTCATCAGCTATGTCAGTGTTCCCATATTAATCACTTACTATCATTCAGGCTCCTGCATTTTCTTAGTCTGACTTGTTGGGTTTTTTTCCTCCCTCAAGAGAAGTGACAGTTACCAACTTCTTCACGTAGTAGTAGTTTTGCAGATATTCTGTGTCATAACATCAGTTCTTAAAACTAGAGTGGGGCAACTGGCTGATCCAGTGGTTTGCCCCTGGAATATGGTTACACCTAAAATTCTGGAAGATGAGTGTGGGAATTAAATTCTAATAATTATGTTGAAATTGGGAACTTCTCTGCACTAAACAGATATACAAGAAGGGAAGTTTTACTCAGAAGAACATTTTAGGGATTTTTTGGTAATTTTCAGGCAGTTGTTGATTTTTTTTTTCCCATTCTGAATGAAAATGCCTGTAAATCTGCTGTAGAGTCTGGAATATAAGCTCTATTCCCTTGACATCTGCTTATCCTGCTGTATGTGTGACTTCGGAGGTCTCATCTACAACAAATTTTTCTTGAAGTTTTCTTCTAATTTGTGTGATGCACCAGAAGCTTGCTAAATGTCTGGAGTTCAGTATGTCTGTTGCAACAGTGGCTTGGCTATAGTCCAACTGGGAATAAGAATAGTATTTTAAAGACTTCAGACAGTATTACCTTCCCCCGTGACAGCCTTTTATTCAGGGATTTAAAGAAAATATGTGGGTAAAAGAAAATGGGATTTTGTTCCATTGTAGTTTTCTGGCCTTCTATTACTCCGTCCTGCTGTAGTAAAACAGTGAAGTTATGCATATTTGTGCTAGTGAAATCCTACAGTGGAAGTTCTTGGAAACTAAGAGTGAAATTGTTGTTAACTTGATTAAATCTTTAATTGAATTAGTATCTGCATTATTGAATTTTTCCTCCACTGCTGAGCCCATTCCACGGGCTATTTATACAGTACAATGCCCCCCACACACATGTAAAAGGGAAACTTGGTAATGAAATAGAAAGCTGGTTGCTACAGGAAATTTTGCCTGCCTGCATCTTTACCTCATGCTGTGTGGTGGGAGGACCAACTGCTTGTCCTGGGTCATGGATTCAAATGGCACCCATGTCCTGGATGGTTTCTTTAAATGTATCTGTGTACTGTGGGGATTCTAAACACGTTCTAAACAGTAATGTGGGAATCAACCATCAACCCCTAAAAAAGCCTCTGTAGCTCTTTGTTGGCTTTCATAACTTTGGGCTTTGTTCAGCATTCATCCAGCATATACTGAGTGTACCTACAAAACTAACTCTGTGAATGTGATTCCTGTAATTCCCAGAATCCCCTACGTGAAGCAGTAGACTTTCTAAATTTAAGAACTAAATGCAAAATGTTTTTTGTCAGCAGTGATCTGACCTTTGATGGTTTGAAATTTAACTTTCTGCCAGGTCTTTCAAATGCATTCAGATGTAATACTTCCCTTGCTTGCTTACAAATACAGTGGAGAAAGCAGCTCCTAGCTGAGGCAGTGAATGATATGCATTTCCCAGAGCTTATAGACATACCTGTAGGGTCTCACATCTGTAGTGATACCAGATCAGTTTAGAGCTGCTTATCTCAGCAGCTGGCAATGAACTTTCCTTTTTTTTTTTCTTCATGTTGTTTATTGGCAAATAGTAAGGCTAATGATGATTATTTAGTGGGGAGTGCTTTTCTATTTCATCACTAATTCTTTCTCCACCCTCGTTAACAGCATAGCTGGGAATTAATATCAAAAAAGTTAGTTTTACTATCTGATTTATTGTTTGCTGTAAAGGAGAGAAGCTACAGCTGACAATTAGAACATATAAACAGAACTGTGTGGATCACAAAAGTGTTACATCTGTATTCTGCCATGGTTTTACTTTCCTTTTACCCTCTAATTATAAGATTGGGTACCACTGGAATTTTTGTCTTTGTTTTCATGACATTCCACCAATGTTAGTAACAAACTATGAAGCAAGAAAGGATGAGCCACTTTCATGCAAGTCAGCGTGTCAGAATCTCACACTTGGGACTTTTGTGTTACACAGGATCAACAAGATTGATTGACTGCAGACTTGTGTGTGTGTATGGATACCCAAATGCATAGAAATATGTTTTATAGTGATGCTAAGGCTGCACAGTTAATCACATGGGAAACTGTCCTCTGAAGTATGGCCCCAACCAGAAAGCAGACGTGGTCAGGTCTGTCTTGAGCCAGAGCATGATCTCCTTGCAAACAGTTTTCTAATTCTGGGGCTGTTAAACTGGGAAGAAGTGAGTATTGCATTTGTGCAAACCTGAGATTTTTCTGGGATGCATTTAAGATGGTAGAATTTTACAAAAGTGATATTTTTAAAACAACAGCTAGCAGCTGAGCAAGGAGCTATCTGTCTCTTGCAAGGCACAGAGACCCACCATCTTCTGAAGATAGCGTTGCCCAACTCATTTTTTTTCTGATTGCAAAATAACATCTTCTATAACCACATTTTTGGAAGGAACTGAACTGTTTTCTGGAATTCAAAACAAAGAACGACATCAAACCAGAAATATTCTTCTAAGCAAAGGACTTGCTGTGAAAATCCTCTGTTGGAATGCTAAATGTTAGCAAAGTTTCAAGCATCAGAAAACACTGCCAAAAATCACTACTATCTGCTCTCATAATCTGATTTTCCATGTTGTTGGTTGGGTTGTTTGGTTTGGTTTTTTTTTTTACTAATGAATGTGCAGCTAGCGATGCTTGATCATGCCCCATGGAAAATTAAAAAAAAGTATACTGCCTAACAGACATGGGAACTTAGTTCCAGTATGCTAGAGGAAGGAGTAGGCACTCCAAAATTGCTTCTTGTATTTATTTGGGATTGCTGCTGTGATTTTCAGCAGGGACAGGACTAGGAATTGAGTGCCTTGTGCACACCAGGTGGAAGCATCTGCCAGATTCCAGTCTGTTCTCTGGCTGTCCCATGTCCTTTGTGCCAGGGCTGGTTGGAGGGCATGACTTAGTCGTAGCTTGAATGGCACCACTCCTTTGGAAGCACTGGGACAATGTTTTGGAAGGAGGCCCCAGCGAGCCTAAGGAGGCGAGTGGTGATGATGACCTGAGAAGCCTCACAAGAAAGAGGAGGCTGCGGAGGAACTTGAATTTGAGGATTCCTGGACATTTCATGACCCAAGGAATTTTTCAGTCGCACAAGAGAGGTTTGAGAACTAGACCAGGAACTCACTATTCACACTACAAGGAGAAATCAGTGAATGTTGATCAGGACAAAGTCAAGCATAAAATGAGGTGGACCTTATTTTGAATGGATACAATCTTCTGAACAATGGGAAAATAGTGTGTGCCTCTTAACTGAACTGAAATACAGTCAAGTGAAATTTTTGTGTTAAAATACCATGAACAATATGCTATTTCCCTTTTTATTTTTGTGGAGATAAAAAAAAAAAAAACAGCTGAGAAGAGGCATTAATGGATTTTACTGTGTGATTTAAATGCAGATGTGAAATATAAATAATTTAAATACATGTATTTGCAGATGGTGGCCATCACATGTCAAAAGGTTTCAGTCACCACTAAAACCGGGCAAAGAGATGGTGCAAAAGCCAGAAGATAAACAGAAAGCAGGTCCTCCATCCTGGCTGGCTTTAGAGTAGTGCAGGAGCATTGAGAGGATTCCTCAGGGGTTATGTTTATTTAGATCTGGAACTTTTAAAGCAACAGTCATAAAGATAGATTTTGGGCATCTAGACCACGTGTTTCTGTGGGAATAAGATGCCTGAACACTTTTTAAAACTTCTTTGAAATGATTGTGACTGCACTTCTGGTGAAGACTGAACCACAGCTTTGGAGGGTGTCTA
Organism: Promerops cafer; assembly: GCA_013398275.1. Classification (NCBI taxonomy): domain Eukaryota; kingdom Metazoa; phylum Chordata; class Aves; order Passeriformes; family Nectariniidae; genus Promerops; species Promerops cafer. The sequence continues at coordinate 1,414,876 of VZSE01009779.1, forward strand.
TTCTATCTTTTGGCTCTGGGACAGCTTTTACCTGCTCATAGGAAAATTGATCACTGTGTGGGTAGAACAAAATTTGTAACTAACTTCTGAATAAAATTTACCTTCATAAGGTTTTAATATCCTATCTTTTTCATTATCTTGTTGCAGGTTTGGTTCTCATGAGTTGAAAAAACAGTTCCTCGTACCAACTATAGCTGGTGATTTTGTGGCTTGCTTGGGAATCAGTGAAGCTGGAGCTGGGTCAGATGTTGCAAGTAAGTTAACCTAGCAAACTGCCAGTTTTAGACAGCCTAATGTTTTAATGGAAAGAATCTGTTTTTCTTGATCCTTCACTTTGGCCCCATCCTTTGTAAGAAACAAAAGGAAGGAAAGCCTGGTGTGGTTAAGGCAAAAAAGTAACATTCCAGGAACGTAACACGTACTTCTCATTCGTCCAAAAGCAATCAATTCTAACATATTTGTCAGGTGAATCAATGGAGTTACCTTGTATAGGCTGAGCACAACAGATTAATGCAGCTTTTATGCTGGCCCCAGTTTTCTTCTAGTGTTGTCCTGCTCTGTCCAGGCTCACCACTGGCAGGAGCACTCCAGCACCTCATCAACTGCACAGCCACCATCAGTAGTGCAACTCTAGATGTACTGACAGGGAACAAAACCTGCACTAGAGCTTGGACTGCCTTGACAAAGACCTCTCCACTGATGGGGGCAAGCTACAGAGCCACGCTGTTCTGAAAATGACGGCATCACTTTCACAATGGTTTCCTCTTGATCATCCTTACTTCACCTCCGCCCCTCCTGCCATTCCTGTGAAGCAAAAATATCTCTCAATTGGTGATTACTTTATTTAGAGCTAATGAAGAATTTGCAATGCCAAATCTATTATCTTTATCATTTAGTTACTTTGCATGCCACTGTTTTTCTTGGTTTAGTGCAAGAATATGTTAAGAAACAAATGAAACCAATATTCTGAAGTGCCTGAGGCAGTAGAAAATTTGAAGAATTAAATCAAAACAGACACGGTGGAAAAAGAAAAGATGTCTCCTCTGATGATGAATCGTGGACTTCATGGAAAAGGGAATGATAAGTGGACACTTTTAGAGGTTTAGTTGTTGGACAGGGCATGGCTAAGTTGAACACATTGTGTTCTTACAAATTATTGAGACATCTTCCTTCAGACAAACTTGCCAAGTATGACCGACATTTTTTATCCGAGGAGTCCTATAAACATCCAATGCTCCATAAGGGTGCAACAGGTAGATTTCAAGAACATTAATGTGGATAATGAAATAATGGGACTAAATCTTCCTGCATAATTTATTGCTGTTTTTCTTTCTGAGTTAATTGAATTTGTTCATAAGAAAAATTCTATAATTTTAGTGGACTTGTTTATTAAATAGTACTTATTAATAGTACTTAATAATTAGAAATAATAAATAGAAAAATATTAGATTTCAATATTGTTTAAACTTACATTATTGCTTTTTTATAATTTAAATATCATTAAGGTTTAAATAATAAATCTTATAATAGTACTTATTAATTTATTAATTAGAGTAATTATAAATTTAAATTTTGCTAATGTAAGAAATACAACATAATTTATTTTAATAAATGCCTCTCTAGTTTAATTAGATGATTATCAGAAAATTCTAAATAGGAATTTAATTTTTTTGATGCAGTGTTCCAAATAATAACTAATATAAATATTCCTTCAGCAGCATCTTGTTTATCATCTAGTTAAAGTGGTATGATACACTTAGATTAATGCAGTTAAAAACCAATTTGGAATCAAAGAGGTTTATCTAATGAACTGATGCTGCAGCTTGGAGACACACTGCAGGATGAAATGAAAATACTTTTTCCCCTGTCCTGGAAGATTTGATCCCTGATATAAATGCCAAATCCAGCTTACAGTGCTTCTGAAGGGCAATTAAGTGGACAACTTAGGTATGACCAACAATAGCTTGTGTTCTGAGTTTTTTGCACTATCCCCAGATGGCCCAGCTGTAAAGCAGACTGAGCTGTGTGAAACTGCACTTGGTGTCTCCCTAAGAGAAGGGACATAGCAACTGTTCACATGTGAAGGTTGGGGACGTGCTTCTGCCATGTGAGCCAGTATATTTTAAACTGAAGAATGACACAGAGTATCTCTAACATTTTTTTCCTACAGTTCCAAAATTACAGAAGACAAAACCAACATTTACATGAGAACTGAAATGTGCCTCAAACTAATTTATTCAGAATTCAACAGAACAAAAAGGACTTTTGTATTAGACTATTATTAGTCTAATACAAAATTCATGTCAATCTGAAGGAACACCTGTCTGCTTTCAAGTGTAGCTGTTCTATATTGTCCATAGTAGTGACCATGTGCACCAAAACTAGCACAGGGTTGGCTTGAGAAGAAAAACAGAACAGAACAGATGGTACAGAAAGTGTCCTTAATTTCAGGATTCTGGTACTACAAAGCATAAAAATTTGTGTCAGTTTTAATGATATTGTCTTGTTTTATCTCACTCCGATTCCACAATTTATAGAATGTAGTCTGTGGGGATATATAAGTACACATCATGGAAAACACGTCCTCTTTCTTCATGTCCAGGTATCTGCAACTAGTAACACATTTCAAGTCCACCTCTTCAACACAAATATCTTGCTCCATTTTGTCTCGGTGGAATCCAACCTTTCTGCTTTTCTGGATTGAGGTTGTCTTTTCTGAGCATGAAACCCCAGAATTTCACGTGGTGTCTATAATGGCACAAATACATTTCCAACCCTAGTAGAAGTATTACATGATGTTACACAACAGCTTGCAGACTTGTGAATCCTGTGATTAACTGTGGGTCATCTGCATTACCAGTTTGCTATTGAAACATTGCAGGATTTAGCAATCACTTTTACTGCTTTGTGTCTGAGTACTTGTACTTGCCATGTTGAATTTGAAAACTCGAGCTCATTCCTTTCTTGCTGGGCCATACTTCAGTTGTCTGTGTTGGTGATGTCTCCCAAGTTTGTGTCACAAACAAATTTAATTAGTGTATTCCTATCCTTTTAAAGACCATTAATGCAAATATTCAGTAGGTTTTGTCCAGAGGCTGATATCCAAGGAGGGGCTTAACTAGTACTCTCCCTGCACATCAAAACTTCCTCTTTTGATGTAACCTGAGGCAATTTCTGCTTTGCCAAGTTCCTTATGCACATTTCCACTTTTGTCCTAATTCTTATCTTTTCGAATTCTAACTCAGTTACCTAGTCATGTCAATTTCACTTGCTTGGGTCCAGTAGGATTTTTTTTCTAGAAAATCCAATTTCATAATAAATGAGGTTGGGTTTAAATAAGATACCATGGGTAAATTGAATTCTCTTTTCTTTCCAAATGTATTTTGAGGCTGTGCAGATTGCCAAAACCAGCAACCTCTGCTTTCACTAATTTCAGTTTCTGTACAGTTTTTCTTGTAGGTGTTTTGCTTTGTCAACCATATTGTGAATCTCTCTGTAATCTCCTGTGAAATATTTCTTGTTTTGAAGTATCCTCTATATGCCTCATTTTTTTCCCATCCTCTTTTCATTTCTGTGGCTGAAACAGTCTTGTTTGCCATCACAATCCTCTTTGATTTTGTTGGTTTTCATCTGCAAGATTTAACTTAGTTCAGCCTGTTGCAGTACTTATATTCTAACCTCCAAATTGTAGCTTACTTTCATGATTAATCTTGTTCGTTTCCTGAAAGTCATTTCCTGGTTTTTGAACTGATTATTCATTCAGTTAGACTTGAAGGTATTTCTTTAAAGTTTTGTTGGGTTTTTTTTTTCTACACTGATGATGTAAATGTTAGATATGTGTTCTTCATATTTTACTTTAAGGATGTGTGTTGCCTATCTTTGACTGTAATACTGATCTTAGAAGTTGAAGCCAATCTTGCCTTTAGTCAAATCTATTTAAGTGCATGGCTGAACTCAAGTGCAGTGGAGAAGAAAACTGAGGCTCGAGTACATGTGATTTGAACAGTGATGTGACCAGCCCTGGTTGCTTATATGGCACCAGCTGTATCATTCACCTCTGATGATGCCTTGTGCTCTTTCCTAGAAGGGCTAGAAGGGCTCCTCAGAGCATGCTGTGTAAGAGGTTGAGAGGATCAGTGGTGTGGGCCTGCAAAAATGAATTCTGGAGCACCCACTGAAATAGCCTTTTCCCAGAGATGTGCTCTGTCAGGGAAAATAATTAATCAAATTATCTTCAAAGCTATATTCCTAAGTCCACTTGAACATAGTAAATTGGAATAAATGCAATTTACATAGTAAATTGTTAAGTAGGTTTTCAAAACCTGCTATATTTTAAACATAAAACTTACGTATTGATTTAATCATCTTTCTTAATCATCTCTAATTAAAGAGAATCAATTCTTCACAAGATCATTTAAAATAGTTGTTTCTCAAGTGTTGTGAACAACTGAATCTGGAATACATGAACATTCTCATTAGTAAGGAATTTGTTCTTTAATCTGTATTTGGGTGGTTAGGCCCCTGTGATGCCATGCCTGCAAGAACTATTTACATTTGTGGTAACATCACAGTGCTCATTGTTCCTTTGCAGACCTTCTATGGGGCTTCTATCTAATCTCTTAAGTAGCTGTTCCACAACGAAGGGATGTGTGATGTAAATCACTGTGTATGCTCCCATCCTTGTCACATCGTTTCAGTTGTCATATTTCTTATTCCAGCTCTTGTGTGTCCTTCATTTATTATTTAGTCTCCATGTATATGAGTGTCCAATGTTTGTGTCCATGTATTATGAATGCCAGTAGTTTAGATTACTTAAGCTTCCTGGCATTCATTATTACACAGGTTTCATATCGAGTCCCTTGGACAGATTTGCCACAGTCCTTTCATTGGGAAAATTCCTCTGTGTCTGCTGGTTTTATCCACATGATTGCTATCTCTTTCCCTTGCTGTTCATCATTATCAGCTAGCACATTCCTTTAGCCACAGCTATATCCCATACTTCCTTATTTTATACCTTATATCATTTTCTCCCATCATTTTTCTCCTGTGCCTTCATTAACAAGAATAATTTTCAGCCATGCTGACCTCAGTCCCAGTTTATCTCCTAAGTGAAGATCAGATACTTGGGTTTGCTTTTGGTTTATGTTTAGAGCTCTAGGGAAGAATGTGCATGTGCAGACTGAGGTGATTGTGTATGAGAGTGTAACCAGATGACTTAAACATGATTGCTCATCCACTTGGCGTTTGACTCCTACCCTCCAAGTCCATGATCTCTCTTCAGTGGATGGTCTCTTACGGATTTCATAGTCTTGTTAGATTTACAGGTGCTATTAGGAGTGTGGTAGGGCTCTCTTATACCATCACCTATTTATAGCTGGATATCTGTTGGAGAGTCTTCATCAACTGGGGTTCTTGTCGAAGACATTCAATTGCAGGGAAAAAAAGCCCTAGCTGCAGCAGACAGCCAAAGAGAATCCTTAGTTATTATTTATCCTCCAGCAGAGTTTCCAAAGGGCTGCCTGAAGCATGATGTGAACTGCTGCAGATGAAAATCCAATCGTTTCTTACCAGGGTGTATAAATAGCAGGTGTTCAGAACTCCTTCATGTCTGGACACTCATTGCATTCAGATTTGGCCTTTAGTAGTTTAAATGTAAATTTGAACATATTGCAGCACTGTGACCAAGAGCATGCAGGAAGTGCATGTTGGTTTATGTTTATGCATTCACAGATACCAAGGCTTGCGTTTGTTTAAGTCATGACTCTGGAATTAATTGCCTCCTCAGGACTAAGGTACAAAGTAAGAGAAACTCTAATAGATCACCTCACAGTGAAATGCTTCTCTCCCAAGTTTTTGACCGCCCCATTTACCTAGGAAGTTTTCTGCTCTCATCCACTGGGATGAAGACTCCTTCTAAAGGTAGGGGGGAGAAGCAATTCTGTTTCCCTGGCTGGCCTTCCAAGAGTTTTCCAGACTGGTTTGCCTTATGGCCTGCAAGGGTTATAGGACAGGTGGGTATGAGGGAGAACCAAATAGTTTTCTGCCTGAGAGCAAGGGAGTGACCCTGCCAGTCATACCTGGACCAATATACCTCTCCTTCACAAGAATAACCCTTCATTTCTTGTGTTTTGAAATAGATATCAAGACAATGGCTGTGAGAAAGGGCGATGAATATGTCATAAATGGTGGCAAGATGTGGATTACGTCCGGGAGCCAGGCAGACTGGATGTGCCTCCTGGCAAACACCAGTGAAGGACCTCCCCATCGAAATAAATCTCTCATATGTCTGCCAATGAATCTGCCAGGTAATAACACAGAACTCTTTGTCTTCTAATTTGATTTTATTGGGTTTTTTTGTATGCCTAATACAAGAAGGAAAGCTGTTTAACCAAAAATATATTTAGAGAAGTTGTTCAGATACATTTTCATGGCAATGATTCATAACCATATGAAAGTAAAAGGATAAAGAGTTTAGAGATTTCAAACTTGGGAAATACCTCTCAAGCCTGCTGGGCTTGCTGAAGAGAATTGCAGGCATATTCAGGGTGTGTCACGGCTGTGCTGTGCAAAGGGATCCTTTCACCAGGGCACTATTACCAGTTAAATTATAAAAATAGTCTAAGAGTTAGATGTGGGCTGGAGTGAAAGATTCAGATATCCTGGAAGTAGGGATTTGGTTTTGAATAAGATTAGCAATTTAGGTGAAGACATGGAAGAAATACATCCTGAGCTAAGGGTACCAGTTTCAGTGGTCTGTTCCTGAGTAATCTGCAGACCCTGCAGAATACCTGAGTGCTATATGCATAAAGAACATCATACACAGAGGATGCAGTTAAGATTGTGCTGGTGGGGATCTTTTGCAGTTTTGACACCTGTTCAAAAGTTTTTAAAGCTTTTCAGTTTTCACTCATTTTAATATTTAAGGATATGCAACATATTAATTTATGCACTATATAATATATAGTATATTTAATTTTTAATTTTTAAAAATAATGTTTATTTTATGCATATAAACACTTGGTTTAATACAATTTAATATTTATTCAATCTAGAATAATGTATATTAATGCATTTATATGTGAAATATTTATACACAGGGCTCTTTTGTTCATGCAATTCAGAGTATTTTACACACGAAATGTGTGCCATCATTGTCATTTCACATGTGGGAACACCAGCATAGCAGTGAAGTGAATGTCTCTATGTTCACTTAATGGATTAGACTGAGAACAAAACCCAGGTCTCCAGTGTTCCACAAGAGGACGATGAGAGCTTCTTAAGGGAATGTCTTTTAAGTGAATTCCAGCATGGAGTAAGTCAAGCAAGTGAGTTGCCTAGGGAATCAAGCAGGTTCTGAGTGAATTGTGAGCTTCTACTACCTCTGCTCTCCTGCAAGACAGGCTTTGAATGGGAGCTCATGAAAGACAGACCTGAGCTGTTTCACTAGTTGGGAACTTCATCCTTATTGAGAAGTGATGAGCAAACATGTAACTTACAGCCAGAATTTCTCTGAATTTCCAGGTAAATTCACTTATCAGCCATCTGCTGATAAATGAATGAAGTCCTTCTTGTGATTTTTCATGAAAGGGTCAGAATGCAAATGCGGTACTACTTCTCTGAGATCAATCTTCCTAAAACAACAAAGCAGCTGACCCACAGTTGGTGGCAGATAAAATATATAGAAATTGACTTAAAGGTTTTCAGCTACTTGGCTTACTCCAAAAAGACACGAGTTGTCATAGCTCTAGGAGAGGGGAGATGTTAGATCTCACAGCCTACACATAGACCTTCTTTACCTGCATTAAATAGATTTAGAGTAGAAAAATTGTCTGATACACCTTAAGCTGACCTGCAGAAGTGTAGAAGTCCTAGGAACAAAATTTGTCCTTTGTCCTAGGAACAAAATTTGTGCTCGTCAAAATGCTTGTGTTTTTATTCTTCTGTGATGATACTCATATTTACCTCCAAAAGGGTCACAGCACCAAGATTGGTGACCTTTTGAAATGAAGTATTAAGACTGTTGATTGTGCTCTGTGGGTGAGTCATATCAGAAGTGAAATTTTTCAGGAAGCTCCATCTGGTTTGACACATCCTAAGGATGTCTGTCTGCTAAAGATTGTGCTCCATGGAGGGCAGCAGAGCAAGGCTGTACGGGAAGTGTCTGGAGGACATCACCGAATGATGCACTCTCAAACGTCTGTGGATGTATGTGTGTCAAAGCTCAAAAACAACTGCAGTGGAGAGCAAATGTGTTATGTCTGACTCACCTCTGCAGGCACCAGCTTATATGGCTGGGTAAAGAAGGATCTGTGGTGTATTTTTGCTAAAAATCTAAGTTGTTTTGTATTTATATAGTGTGGTGAAAAAAAAAAAAGAAAGGGAGAGAAAAGGATTCCAAGTCTGAAAGGGAATTATTAATTTCAACAGTTGATAGTTTATTGGATAGACAAAATAGGATTTGCTTCTTCTGATTTTAGATATAGATACTCTCTAATCTGGGCTGGAGCAAATTGTGCTCTAGATTTGACAGACACTGCTGAATAAATTTCTCATAAAGGAAATTTGGATAACAGCACAATGGATCCACAATAGATATCCAAATTAGGTGAATACTCCTCATATGATAACAATGTCTTAAAAAGCAGCTGAATTTTTCATATAATGGAAGAGAATCTAACAAGTTGCATAATGTCTGTGTGTAACATATATAGACAAATGGTTTGCAGCCCTGAACTGGTAACTATTTGTCCTCTGGTTTGTCCTCTGAGTCCTCAGATAGCTGTAGGGGAGATTGCAAGGAGGAGTTAATAAAGAGAAGAGAAACCAGGAAAAGAGAAAGAGAATGTTTCTTGGATTGTCATTTAACATGTGTCTGTTTCCATTTGTAATGGCACTAAATGGTGTCAGGAGAGAGCAACTGCCTTTCTCTCAGGATAGAATACAGGAAATAAGAGAGATTGTCAGAAGGCTGGAGGAATGGGAGAAAATGAAAAATCAAAGACACTTGGGAAGAACTGCCCAGGCAGAGAAGTAGCAATCCATCTCAGTGATACTGGTGCAAGTAGCTCAAATGGCTCTGTTAGAGGGATTTTAGTAAGTCAGGTGCTTGGCCTTGTTAAATTGAGATTTGTGAGTTATTGTGTGTAATTTATTTAATACAGATGAATGCCAGGAGTTATCTGGGCCCGTAATTTCTACTGCTGCTGGTAATTTTTCATTTATAGTACCCCTTAGGAAGAGAAGGAAGATAATAAAATGAAGGGAGATTTTGATGCCCCCGTAGTGGCCAAGGAGATGATTATGTACAATTGTCTTCCACGATGTAAAGCATGTGCTAGCCTCAGAAGGGGCATCTCATGAGACTGATGCAGCTTCATCTCCTTGTGGGTGAGAACCATGAATTAAGAGCAAGTGAAACTGGTAGGGCATGACAAAGGGGAATGCTGCTGAACCCAGGAAAATTGAACACATAACCCAATCTGAAAGAATTGCAGGTCGAAATCATTGGCACAATTAGCTCCTCTAACCAAGCCTGTGAGAACTTTCTTCAATAGTTGCTGCTGTATGTGGATCTGGGAAGTAAACAACAGGATTGATTTAGCAATATAATGAACTGGTGGTACTTTCTTGAGGAGAGTCCTTTCAAACCACCAACTAGCAAGAGCAGTAAGTGCATCTTCATATGGGTGAGGAGCAGTGATTGCATAAAGCCAGTTGGCTTTAGACCATACATGATCTCTGCGACTCTCAGAGCCAAACTCTCAAACCAAATAGCAATATTCCAATGGGAAACAATGTTCCAGATTTCATCTGGGCTTGTAAGTTGCTCAGTGTGTGGTTATTTAGCTCTGTTTTTAATATGGAAACAAACCACAAATGCTTTTTTGGCTGACTGAGTACAAATTGCTGGATTGCTTTCAATTCAAGAGTCAAGAATTTTATACAGCTGTCCTGATTTTATTCCTGCATTGATCATATATCAGAGCAAGTCTTCTTAATACATAATCTGTTTACAGATTGGTTGATGGAGAAAAAATCTTGAGTGGAACTCGTGGAAGGCTATGTGGACCTTGTTCTCAGAGCAGTCTTGGCATTTGTAAATACTGCCAATATTTCATCTCTGTGAAGAGATGAAAATTTCCATAACCTTATTTAGTGCAGCCAGAGAGAGTAAATTTGAAGGAAATGACTGCCAACTTCTTCTGCCTACAAAACCAAAGTAATTTTCATATGGCTGAAGGCCTCCTGTGAGTAAAAGTTGAGATGTCTGTATTAGTTCAAGAAGAGATGTTCTCTGAAAGCTGTGAAGAATGGCAAGATATGAACAAGTACAGAGGGACCACAGCAATCTGTGTGGTGACCAACCAGCTTCTACTGCCATGCCAGAGAGTAGTAGAGGATTGAAAAAGAATAAAGAGGAAAATAACAACAGAGTACCTCCTCATCACAAAGCTGGTTGGAATAACATGTACGTGAGTAGTAAAAAGCTTTGGTTTTCTGGCAAAGATACGTATGCTGAGTTGGAGGACTGTTTTGCTACATATACAGACTTGTCAGATATAATTAACATGTTATGCACAAATCCTTATGCCTGGTTGTTGTCCTCCTTTTGCTTTTGAAACATTCTTGACTTTCGCCCTGAATACTTGAATTAGCTCCAGATGAACAGGGAGATCAAAGCTGAAGACAGGAGAATTGCCACGGGTGCCTGTTAAACTCTCATGGCACAGGGGTAAGCCATGCTTGCATCTGAACAACAGCAAGAAAGAACTTGTAGCCATGAAAAACCAAACAATGGGAAGGAGTCCTGCCCGCTGTGACGAGGTAGCTGAACCCTTCTGTGGCCAGACCTGAATGAACCAGGCTCATCTTCAACAGACCAATGCACGTGGGGTCAGAGTCAGTGCTGTGTAGAGAGGTCTGTGGGGAAGCAAACCCTCCTCACAAACATACACACATGAAAACTCAGAGTGATCACTGTACCAGAAAAAATCAGCGTAGGCTAGGAAGGGGAGAATAAATGAAGAAGAGAGGGAAGGAAGAGATTTCCAGGAGGAGAAATACTCATAGCTGCAGCTTAAAACATAGCTCTGTTTTTCTCCTAACTGAATATTTGTGTACTGTTTCATAGCAGTGCAGGCACTTGGCAAATATTGCCAAATTGAATTTCAGTGGTTTATTATAATGCTATGTAAAAATCAAACATAAACAAATAAATATTGCATTGTTTGAAGACCTGTGTGGAGTAAGAGTATTACAACTAGTAAATATTTATTATTTGGGGACATAATGAAAAGTGGGACTTTTACATTTAAAGTTTCTGATTTGCTGGTTTAATAAAGTGGAAAAACCTTTTAAAATAGGATTTGGGCCATTTTACTCCAGAATATTGTATTGTTTTTCCTAAAGGTAGGTTTCACTGTTGTCTTGGAACAAACATTCACATCTGCAGACTTTTCTTTCTGGAAACATTGTAGTGGTTCATAGTGCTTTTATTTTTTGTGGTCTTTCTCATACGCCTTTCTCTTCAGGCATTCATGTTGCTAAAAAGATAGACAAACTGGGTATGAGGTCATCGGACACAGCTCAGATCTTTTTTGAAGATGTAAGGGTCCCCTGCAAAAACCTCATTGGTGAGGAAGGAAAGGGTTTTACATACCAGATGTTGCAATTCCAAGAGGAGCGGCTGTGGGGAGTAGCCACTGGTAAGTCATCGTTCGTGCTTCTGCAGCCCGGCCCGGACACAGGGGTCACTCTTTGCATGACTAACAGCCCTTTTCTGTTCTTGTAAGTTGCAATGACCTTTTAGGATCTGATTTTTAAATCCGTCATAGCCTGGATACATACAACATTCCCTTTCTGTAGAAAAACCTGAGAAAAAGCAGAAAATACTTTGTGAGCCATTGCAGAGGCTCTTGTTGCCTTGTTTCTTTTTCTTGGTGCTTCTCTGCTGATAAGAAAATATGGCATCATGTTATGTCTATTACAAATGGAGTGCAAAGGCTATCAAAATATCAGCCTGAAATAGAAGGATAGTGACTTTTCCTGTAGTACAGTGAGTTATGATGCTTATCATAGATTTTAGAAAATGAACTTACTGGCTGCGTAAAGAAGTGGCTCTCGCAGGATGTCAGAACTTTGTTTTGCAGATCTGTTTTACCTCTGTACACTTTGGACATAAGTGGTACAGCACCACATTCCTTTCCCCGAAGTTATGTTGTCACAGAATTTATGTTACTCAGAACTCAGGCTGTACTCAAATCCCTGTATTTGGATTATATGGATTCTGGATATTCCAGGAAACCAGATCCAAGTTTGGATGGTCTATTTTCACTCTGCAAACTTTCTCCCTACCCCTCAGTGTTTGCTTCTTCAAGTTAAATATAATGTGGTTCACTGTAAGAAGATTGGTCCTCTTTAGATTCCAGGGTTGTCTAAATAATGTCACTGTATTCATGCTCTTGTGTATTACCTGTCTGTCACTGTCTGTATGTGGCTGAGGAATTGAGCATTCTAAGAAGTAGTGTTTTGATTTGTTTTGAACAAATTAAAAATCACTCACTGTTTTGGGTTCATCCCAGACCAAATATTTTGGAGTTCAAATGCCTTTAAAAAAAATTGTTTATTGAGACGAAGTTCTTAGTTCAGCCTGAGATAAACAGTACATGTGAGAGTAGTTTTAGCAAAGGACAGCAGGTTACACTTGCTGAGGATGTTACTGCAGACTCAGGCAAGCAGGAGTTGCGATCCTACCGCTGCTTCCGCTTTCATTGAGGTCTATACAGACTGCAAGGATGAGCATTGTGCATTTTTATGCTCAGTTTGAAGTCTAAATTAAACAAACTGTCAGAAGCTCTGGGCTGCAGCGCGAGTCCCCAGGCAGCAGAGTAGCCGGCAGCGTTAGTCATGCCCCAGGCAAAAGTGACGCGCCCTGACAGCATCAGTGCACAAAGCCCGGCAGGTTAGATCACTCCTGCTAAAACCACGGCCAGCTTGGTACTGTCCAGTCTTGCACAACTGCCTGGCTGTCGCTGTGCTCTGCCAGGAACTGGAACACCAGGTTTCAATTCTTTTTTTGTCCGAAACAATGCAGCAGGAGCAGGTGAACACTTGCCCTGCACGAGCAGCCTGGGAAGGGCCTCTCTCCTTGCCTGCTATGGCCAGGCAGGGCCATCAGGAAGAGTGTAGGAGCTCACCAAGGAAAGGGAGCTGCCTTCTGCAGTGGCTACTGTGTAAACCTTGCTGGACCCCTTGGGTTTGCTTTTTTTCAACTACCTGATATAAAGTGCATAAAAGCACTGGCACCAGGGACAAGACCCATGGTTTGGGCCAAGCTGCAAACTTCAGAGGTCACCAATTATGGTAAACAAGAAAAAGAGAAACCAGTGTTCAGAAGGGAGCCCAGTACTTGATGGGTGCAGTTTGATGTACCACAGAGGTGTTAACTTCCAGTCCTGCAAATGGTTTCACATGTGTTCAGCCATGACTGCTCAGGTGAAGGCTCAGATGTGCCAAACGATGTAAGTGCCTTCAGCAGTTTTGTGATTAGGTCTGCATGTTTAATCCTGGTCTTCACTCCTGCCCCTCAGTAGGACATTTCTGTTCCTTCCCAGTTCATGGCTGTGACATTGAAAATCATCAGTCTGCTTTTAAATGCTTTAAGGACCAGTCCTGGCATCCTCACTTTCACTGCTTCCTTTAACTTGGAAAAGGCAGTTGACTGACATTCTTGTCTGTTTTTCCTTTCTGGGTGTTATTTTGTTGTGTTTGGGGTTTTTTGTTCTGTTTCTCTTTGTTTGGTGGGGGGTTTATGTATTTTTAGTTTAAAGTATGCTCTAGACTTCTTTTTGTTTATTAATTATCTTCTTTGTGGCCAGTACCTTTCTTCACTTTTTTTTTCCTTTTATATTCTCTTTTCAGTCAAACAGGTTTAAAATACAAATGGAAAACAAACTTCCTGGAGTTGCAAAATTAGGTCCCAGGTGTGGTCTCTTCTTCTGAGTGACACAGCATGAAAGGCATTGGTCAAAGTCACTGTGTTTCTTGCTTCACTGAAAGAAAAAAGGTGCCACGTGTCTCCCGTGTTGTGACACTTGGTAAACACTGCCCATTCGAGGACCTGTTGCACTGATCACAGGAAAAGAATGTTGCTATGGCAAAAAAACCAAACTGTTGTTTTGTGAATTGCTTAACTCAGAGACAAAGAGGGAGTTCAGTGTGCATGTGAGAGCAGAATGGCACTTTTCTAATGACTTCTATTTGCTCCTGCAACTTCAGTTTTATGAGCACCATTGAGTCATGGCCAGTAAACAGGATGACAGATCCTTTTGCATAGGCAACTCACATCCTTAAGAATCAGATTGCTCAGCTTAGAGCTCACTGTACGTTTCATTAGAGAGTGATCAGTCACAACCTAAGAAAAATATTTTAATTTCCTTTTCTTTTGAGAGGAAACATAGCAAGAAGAAAAAGTGCCTTTACAGTGAGCAGAAATTTCAAGTGGAATAATATAAGTTGGACAGAGATATGAGGAAAAGATTATTCTGCATTTGGCAACTTCAAGTGCTTTCACAATTCTCAGCTGTGTGGTAGGCCATGCATTCCTTAGGCTGCCCTAGAGTGACATTTCCTGCATGTGCTGTCAGTTGAAACCCATGGGGCTAAGTTTGTCTGAGGATGTGGGGAACATTGTATAAAAAAAGGAAACAAATACACAGAAATAAAAAGGGGGTACCCTATTATGAATGGCATTTCTCTGAATTCATATAACTGGCAAAGTGTTGTGTGCTGTTATCTTGCTGAACACGGCTGTTGGCTGTCATGGTGTTCATGATGTGCTGCATTTTGGTGCTGTTTGCTCCACAGCCAAGCTTTGCCATGTTAGAGCTGTGCTCAGAGCCCTGAATACCTGTCGTCAGCATCACAGTATGGTTTGGGAAGGGACCTTTAAAGTTCATCATGTCCAATCCCTCCACCATGGGCAGGGACACCTTTCACTAAACCAGGTTGCTCAAAATCCCATCCATCCTGGCCTTGAACATGTCCAGGGAATGGACATGTCTTGGGGCACCCACAACTTCTCTGGGCAACATGTTCCAGTGTCTCACCACTCTCAAAAGGAATTTTTTAGAATCATAAAATGATAGAATCATTTGGGTTGGAAGGGACCCTAAAGATCATGTAGTTCCAATTCCAAAACATTCTTCCTTTAGTTCAATCTAAATCTACATTCTTTCAATTTAAAACCAGTCCCCCTTGTCCTGATACTACAAGGTCTGGTAAAAACTCTGTCCCCATCTTTCTTATAAGCTCCCTCTATATATCAAAAGGCTGCAATAAGGCCTCCCCAGAGCCTGCACTGCTCCAGGCTGAACAACCCCAACACTCTTAGCCTATCCTCTTGGGAGTGGTTCTCCAGCCCTTTAATCTTTGTCAGGACCCTCCTCTGGACCTGCCCCAACTGATCAATGCCTGTTAGGTACTGTGGGCTCCAGAGCTGGACGCAGTACTCCAGATAGGGTCTCGGGAGTACAGAGCAGAGGGAGAGAATCACCACCCTTGACCCGATGGCCTCTTTTGAAGCAGCCCAGGACAGTCCTTAGATTTCCTCTGTTTGTTTCAGTGTGCAAATGACAGTTCCTGAAATAAGAAGAAGGGCAGAAATAGCAGCTCAGGAAACAGAAGGATGGATCAGCAGGGGCAGGAAGGAGGCAGTGAATTGGAGAGGTGGACACTCTAAGAGCAGTTTTCCCAGAACCCCAGTCTGAGCCATGATGTGTGGTGACGGCCTGAGCAGAGTTTGGCTGAAGTCCCTTCAGGATCTTTAGACCTTTCACAAGCAGGACCTAAACATTTTCTGTCCTGTTTCTGTCCTGTTTCTTCCCTGATCTTGCTCCTGCCTCCTCTTTGCTGTTTCCCGTCCCCTCTTTCCCTGGTGCTGGATGCTGGGAACCACACAAGCCATGCTGGAGCACCTTGCACTGACAGACTAACACAAGATTAATCCTTTGTCTTTATCCCTTCCACCTCCTTTCTGCTCTCCTAGCACTGGCATCTACTGTTTCATTTCCCACCCAGCAGCTCAGACTTTGTTGTATTCTTTCCAGATTTCAGTCTGAGGTAAAGGGATAAGTGGTGCCTGGATACTCCTTGCTCTTTCTTCACATTTCTCAAGCTGGAGACCATAGACATACAAGTAAAAAATCTGTTGGTGTTACATGTGCTACAGTGTTGCGTGACACTGTCCTTTGGAAGGACAGTATTTCTATTCAAGAGATGTTCCTGAAAACAGAAATTTATTTTCCTGCCCAGAAAGCCAGCATTTGGGTGACAACATAGTGTATTAACACAGAAGAAATGAGGACATTACTGTATATGCTCTTCTGAAAAATAAGCATTGAGGTTAGTTGTATGAGAAAGGAGGGGAAAATATTTAGGTAATGAGAAAAGCTGATCACCCTATGGAATGTGGAGACATCATGTGAAAAATGGTGCTCTGTGGAAGTGATGGTGAATTGATCATGGCAGGGGGAGTTGGTGGGATGCAGAGTTTACACAGGAGAGTAGTACAGAGATGAAATTTAAATAGCAGTGATCTTGAAAACAAAGCAAAAAGGTACGTGGAACCACACCAGGCTCCTGCAAGGGACTGTCATTTGAGTAACTGGCAGGCAGGAAAAGGGATTTTGTACTAGTCCAAGGCTTGTGTTTATTTTGCATTTCACATTCAGAGTTTTGTGGTTTAGACTCTAAATGCAAATGGATGTAGATATGCATATTTTGAAAAGAGAAAATGCAACCCTTTTCATACAGATAGATTTGTGAAATCATGCTCTGCTTCTTGTCATAATAACATGGGTCCACATTTGCCAAACAAAATTCTCCACACATTCTGTACCTGCTGTTATCCTAGCTACACTGCAAGAGACTGATAGCTTAGTCATTCACTTCAAGGCTGGTTTGCTTTGGAAAAGAAACTTTTCCCCTTTTCTTCTTGTTTAAAATGGGGTATGTCTCAGTTTGCACAAAAAGAAGCAGCAAACTAGCTCTGCTTTAAAGCATCGTCTGCTGCCTCTCTCACCTGTTTTACAGCAGTACCCTATTTTCTTTCTATTTCCATTAGGAGAATTATTTAATGGTTTTTTAAATGTGGATGTGAATTTTTTCTTCTCTATGCTGGGATCTGATCACAGAATGCAGACGTAATAAGCAGTCCATTTTGTGTTCCTTGATCTCAGAATAGGTTTCTGCCTTCTCCCTCAAGGCTTCCCTCAATTTACATTTCTACAGCATCCCTCACCAAGCACACTACACTGTCTGCCTTCAGATATTTTTTCCAGGATTTTAACAAACCTTCAGGACACAGGTAACATGGAAAGTAGAAGTTGCCACAAGCTTTTGCTAGGGCCCCAAATGAGACACTAAGCATAAAGTTTACCTCATCATGTTGGTACTGCTTTCTATGACTCTCCCTTTTTCCTACCCACTTCCCTTCCCTCTCCTCCAGGTTTTGGCAGTTTGGGGCTCAAGTGAGGTAGATGTCTTCAAGGTACAAGGAGGTATCAGACTATTCTCAGAATTGAAGCTTCACCCCAAACTGAGTGTACAGAACAATTTGCTTTAAAAAACCTAATGTATTGGTTGTACAATGTGAAAAAACCTTTTTCAACAAGAAGCTAAACAGATCTGGCTAAAATGTTCTGTTCTTGCTCTGTGCTTTGTTTCTTCCAGCCCTGACACCAATGGAAACTATTATACAAGAGACTATTGACTACACAGGGCAGCGGAAGGTGTTTGGCCAGCCTGTCCTGCACAACCAAACCGTGCACTTCCGCCTGGCCGAGCTGGCAGCCGAAGTGGAGCTCCTGCGCTCGCTGCTGCACCGCGCCGTGGGTGAGCTCCCACAGCTGCTTCCAGATGTGCTTCTCTTCGTGCAGAGAGCCTTGTCAGGCTAAAGGAACACGGGGAGGTGATTTCCAGAGTGACTGCTTTTTTATCTCTTCTTTTTTTTATTAGCTCTCTATGTAGAAGGCAACGATGTGACAAAATTTGCTTCCATGGCTAAGCTGAAGGCAGGACGTCTGACCCGTGAAGTGACTGATAGCTGTCTCCAGTTTTGGGGAGGAATGGGATTCACCAGTGAAGTTCTCGTGAGCAGGTTTTACAGGTAAGGGAGTGACGAAAATACAAAGTGGCTGTAACTGAAATCTAGCCTCTTAAATGTCCTGTTAAACAATTACCTACTTGAAAAGAACACCAGCTCCTCACCAGTGTGAATGGTCTTGTTCCACTTCATAGCATGTCACTGAAATGTGTTGTGGATGCAAAGACACCCCGTGCAATTAACTTTGGGTAGACATGTGTCGGAACTCACTACTCTTTTGCCAAGTCTTGGCTTTGCATTACAGTTGTGAAGTTTGAACTACCCACAGGTTAGCTTAAATGTCAAATGAAAGAGGAAAACTCTGTATTTTCCCTGATGCTCCTCTGGTATCTGCTACAGAGTAGAAAACAAGGGTGGGGGGGAAATTGAGAGCTACTAACCAGTGACTTTTTTTCCTCTGCTTTTTGTTTGCTTGTAATCTTGATTACAAGAATACAACTAAAACCAGTAGCTTTCTTCTAAAGCTTTTTGAATGAAAATCAGCTTTATCTTTTTCCCCAGATATGTGTGAAACTGGAGTTCCCCACTTGGCTTCTGCAGCAGTCTGTTCTGATGGCAGTCTCCACCCTCTTAGTCACAACAGATACCATGTGAGACATACGGGAGATGTAATTGCTTCCAGAAAGTTGTTAGATGATTAAAATGGTAACAGAGGCCTTTTTGCAAATTAACTGAAGTCCCTGCAAACTTTAGTCTCTATCTACTTAGAGCAAAATTCTCCCTAAGGAAGCAGTTTTCTTGGTATCTGGCCTCAGTGTCTTATATTCTATAGAAGGACCAAAATTGACCTTGGATTCTCTTGCAGAAACAGCTTTCTGTTCAGCCCTTACATAGACAATACCTAATCCAAAGTTAGCCAAATCAGTGGTCCAGTTAGTTGAAAGTTTTGGTAAATGTGTCTGTGTAAAGTGAAAGCAGAACACTTGAGAAAATCTGCAAAAAGCATGTATCTTCTTAGGTAGGTTACTTTTTCTATTTTTAATAGCATTTTATGAACAAGAATGCCATTGCACTAAGTCAAGAGATCCTCAATATTTTTGACAAGTGGACTCCTGAAATTTTCTTACAAAGGTACAGACTGCTTTATGATGGTGGTTTTAAGCCAGCTGTCAGTATGATGGTTTTCCTTAGTTATTTTTTTCACATCTTATTTAAACAACTAATGGTCACTGGTGATGGAGGTGTTAAGAGCTACTGCAGTAGGCACTCTGAATAAAATTAATCCCTGTCTTGCAGCACTTACTGTAAATGTTGTAGTCTGTACAGGTTAATGTGTACGTGCATTTACATAGCTTTGTTTAAGATTTCCTAGCCCAGTAGTGCTAACTGTGAGCAGGGCTTTTCTCTGTGGATTCCAGAGTGGTTTCCAAGTATACCAGCACAGTCACATTTTTCCTTAGAAGAAATCCAGAGTGTTTCCTGTTGGTGTACACAGCCAGCTGGCTAAAGAAATGTATCTTTCTATCTCTAAAACAAACACTGCTATAAATGAGGCTAAAGACAGTGTGATATTTATACTTTGAAATTTTCTATGAATCCATAAAGTTCCACCACTGAGTAACCAAAGGTCCAGGAAGGGACAAGGAGAGTTTTACCTAAATAAACAATTACACATTCAAGTCAGAATCTTGTTAATCTGTAACAATAAGCAAAGCAGCAACTTCCCTAAAGCTGTTCTTTTTAGTACAGCAGTCTGAGTAACCATTCACGTCACTGTGAAGTAGTAGCAGTATAATTGCACAGCAGGACATCTAGTCCTAATGTACAAACATTTTTGTAGCATAATCTTTATGAAGTTCCCAAAGATATGTTGGTTAGTTTTCAACACATGGGGCTGTTACTCACTCCTCAAAGAACATACAGCACAACGCATAGTTAGTGCATGAAGTCTCTGAATTGTAGTTATTAAGGTCAGTTAGAGATCATAAACAGAAACGGCACAAAACTCTTTGCCAACTTATTAATATCTGTCATTTAATCATTAACGTTTTAAACTTTGTAGAACAACTGGCATTTCTTAAGTGCCTATTCTCTAGAAAGCATGAAGAGCTGTTTCACCATGTAGGTGTCTCTACTGGGTTGATTTTATATATGTAAATCCGTCACTTGTACAGATTCTAATAAGGAGAATAGGTTTTAAAAAAAAGCTTAGAGCCCAAATAGCAAAAGGTTTCATCGAAAAAATACAAGTCAATATAAAACCCATAAAGAATGGACTTTCCAAACTGTACACTAATAGCAGGATTCTGCAGAAGGAAAGCACTAGCCTGAAGTCATGCTTGTTTATTTTTCTCTCCTCTGTCTGAAAGGCCTTAAAGACATCCTGACTTGGCAAAAATCTATTATTGAACAAACCCATCATCTATATGAAAATCCCAAGTTATGAAAGATAGAGGAAAGAAACCTTTTAGTATCAAGTTTATTGCAATTTTTCAGATTTCATGAGTTTTAAAAAATTTCAGGTAGTGATCCATATATTTTAATAGTAATTATGTGCACTTCAATTATTATAGGAAGGACTTATGCGGTCTTCTTAAATGAGTTTGGTTTGTTGGTTTTTCTTTTAATGAAGATTGTTACTTACTGCTAAACACCATGTCTAATTGCTTACAAGTTTTACTCTTGTGGGCTGTGATGGGGAAAATGCTATCATTTCTTTACTTGCTACATTGTGAAAGACTTAAGAAAGCAGTAGTGAAAAATATTGACTTCTCATGTGAAGTAGAAGTGTAAGTAGCACTGGAAATGCATAGCTGCAGAAGAAACACATTTTCATTTTTCTCCTCAACTGTTGCATAGTTATTGCAATATAAAGGTCTATTTGTAATTGGGAATAGTTAAAAAACAAACTTCTGTATAATTTTAAGTGGATTTTTTTAATATGTAATGTATTTCCATCTAGATTTTTTTCCTTCATATATTTAAAAATCTAGTTCAAATATTTCATTCAGTTTCATTTTTTTATTTCATTGTTTACAGTCTTTCATTCTTTACAAAGCATGTCTAAACTTGAGTGAGTCCAGCCAGTTGGGGGGGTTTAATCAGTTTTTTTCATTACAGAAATTTATAGTTGTACCAAACAAAATGAAACCTATCCCTTTCTGCTGACAAAAATAATTTGCTTTGAAGTCTGTAGATAACTGCTGAGACAAGACTTAATACCAATCCTATCATCTGTGAAACGAAATCTACAGTTTCCACCTTTTTCTGCAGAGGCTTTGAGACAGATGCCTGTCTTCCACCTTGTTTGACTTGTATGAGTACCTTGAGAAAGAATTTAGGAGATGAAGCACATGACATCTAACTTTAAGACAGCAAATCAAAGCAGGTGACTCTACAGTGATGACTTTAAAGTAAACCTATGCTCTGCTCTCTGCCTTATGCTCAGAGCAGGCCAGGGTGATGCCCATTCCCTCACCTTGGCCTTCAGAATGTCCCTGAGGGCAAGGGACAGGGTCATGGGAACTGGCAGGCACAGAGGTGGGCTGTGCCAGCCTGGTCAGAGGCCTGCTGCACTGGGTGGCACCAGCTCAAACTCTTCTCTCTAGAACAAAGCCTACTTCAGATTCTGCTTAATTTGGACAGCCTATAGGTAATCTAGATGAGTCTGAAGATGGAAGAAGTCACAAAATATTAGGCTTGACGGTTCATCAGTACAAATGTACTGATTCTCCAAATCCTCTAAAATTTTTGGAGAAAATTCTTCCCAGCAATAAACCCTTAAAATAGTTAAAACCTACAAACCATTAGTTATGAGAAAAAAAGGGTAAAGGTTTTATAATCAAGTACAGTTTGTGCTGAAAAGAAGCAGTGTATAAATGGCCTGGGAAGCAGTGATACTCTGAACCATGCAAACCTTGGTAAGGATTTACCAATGGCCTTCTAACCAGGGAAGTGGAGCAGCATCTCAGAGGGACCATTGCCATAAAGGCAGGCTATCAGGGGAAGCCAGGGCTTCAGTCACCAAAATTCTCCTTCTTCACCAAGTCTGACTGGCACTAATCACTGCGAGAAATGCGAAAGAAAATTTCTTCGTTTATTTTGGCAGGAGTTTGAAGTTTCATGAAGACACCTGCATCATAGATAGTGCAGCAGGCTCCTTTCAGATTGTTTGGGAACAGAAAGGGCTTCAATCCAATTCCATATGTTTTTCCAGAGGAAAATGTAGTGTAGAGCAGCTCCCAGAGCAGGCCCAGCTTCGCAGCTGTAGGTAATAAATGGTACTGGAAGGCTCAACTGCGAACACGATCACAGTTTAGCAGCTTGAAGCTACAGACAGATTTAGTGTGCCATGAGCTGCATACAGCACATTACAAGATCTAAAACTGCTTGTGCTGTGAATGGGTACCTGTCCCTGCTTTATGGCTAGGGAGATCGCACACAAGGCAGAGCTCAGACTGGGATAAGGACCAGCCCCGATCTTCAGGAAAACTGGGACCAGAAGCTTTAGAGGCAGAGTAATAGGCATGGCTTAGCTTGTGCAAAACAAGGTCCAAATGTCACTCAGGGTGCAGAGGGGTCAACACCAGCCAACAGAGGAATGTTAAACTGCAGACTATTTTGGATGACACTATTCAGAAATACATTTTCAGGCTGTAAATTAGAGGGTTCCTAATCATTCGAACAACTCTGTTATCTCATAACCTTCAAAATAGGGTAGTCCAAGATTAAAGGGAGCTTGTCTTTTCTCCTTCAAGCAGTGCTTGACACATTTCTGAAGGCTGTATGACATGGCTTCTGTGGAGATTGGAAACATGATTTGACAATGTGGAGGGCTTTTTTTTCCTGTTGCTACCTAACTAGAAGTTACTGATATCCTGGATTGAGTTTGGTGGGTGGGAATGGCTCCTCACCCTCCCTCCTAAGTGCAGTTTTTAACTTGACATTGAAGGATTTTTTGCTTTTATTCATTAAAACGTGGATTAATTTTAACATCACTTGATTTGATTGAGTGAAGTCTTACAATCTACAGTGAGTTATTTCAGACACATGGGATTTCCCAAATGTAAGGAAACTCTTCACAGGGAGTATTTTAGAGGGATAGAACACAACAGTTGATTTCTCTCCTTCCTCAGGTTAACTCCCACTCTCTAAAGAAAACAGCATTCCAGCATTCAACGACATTCAACAAGTAGCTAGAGGTTTGGTCCCTCAAAATGACACCCTTACAAACTACCGGGTGTGCTCCAGGCTGGTTCCTCATTGTCCTTGCTGAGGGGGAAGCCACCACAGGTTGGTGCTCACCTCAGCAGGGCTGCAGATAGTTCAGGATGTGCTGCTCTGTCGTGTGGCAACAAAAAGGTGACGCAGAAATCAAAAGCAAAACATTACTGTGCCAGAACAAAAGCAGTAGCCTAACAACGTCCCTTACAAAAGCAATTAAATTTCAATATTTATATATATTGAAATATTTATGCACTGTATTAATAATGCATTTTTGATATAATATAAACTATCAAACCATAAGCATACATTAAATAACTGATACACTAGCTGACTTTACTATGTCCTCTTCCCTAGCTTCCTTACAGAGTTTCGTGCACTATAGTTAATCCCATGGTTTCGTTTTCTTATGATGAAAGCGAGTTTCTTTCCCAGAAGAGGGCTGCTAGATCAAAATCATTCGAGTCTTTTGTCATCTTAATCCGCTTAAATTAGAAGGAAACCTTCTGTCCTGTCTCCCCAGAGGAGAGATCAGCATTAGTCATCTGGCTGTAGATTCTGTAAGAAATATTCCTTATCTCACCCATGGAGACAAAAATATAATTATCAGCAAATTTGTAAAGATACACACAAGCACAAAACATACAAAAGGTGTTCTGGTTTTTTGAGATGTGTCTTTATATGTGACAGCCTGACTTGTCTGTCACACACACCACCAAAGCCAGATCTTACCACTGCCTATTTGTAACTTCATATAAACAAGCCCCATGTGTCCAGGATTCCTGCTGCAGAGAGAGGATTTCTATTGACATCACAGAGGAGTTCTAAGGATTAGTTACTTGCTGTTGCTACAGTGAAGATGCCAAATGCTGAGCATTGGCAGGGGCTTTCTGCAGCTTGACAAAGCAGACAGCACCGCAGCACTAAGAACAAGCAACCTACCACTGTTCCAGGTCTGCTGCCTTCAGCAAGGCCCGTAGGAAGGTGGGGAATCTTCAGGTTAAGCAGAGGTAGTTTAGAATTGTTCTGGTAGTTCTGTTGGTGCTGGTTTTTCTTCTCCCCAGAGGTAAAATATTTGTGAGTAAAATTGCTCAAGGCTGCAGTACTTAGCGCTCTGGATAGCACAGGGAACTCAGGCAATACTATTAGGGATGATTTAGTGATGGTAATGGCAGGTTTTAAATGAGTGTGATTACAATTATCAAAGCAAGAGTAAATATTCTTGAAGTAGCCATTCATTTTTAAAGCACAGAAGCTCTACAGACTATATAAAACTATACTAGAATACTATACAACAATACTTGTAATATTATGCTATGTAACATTAAGGTACTATATAATACTAATAAGGCTTTTACCAGATCTTACATAGCCATTAGGAAAACCTGGATTGGTTAAAAGCCATGAATGGAAATGGCACTCTTTCTGTACAATTTTCCAATACCTCATGTGCTGGTCAACTCTTTTACCACTGTTAAGCAATTTGAAGTGCTGCAATGCTTTTTGCTGCTGGCCCTGGAAAGCTCCCTCCCCTCCTACAGTTCAACTGCAGGCTTAGGCACCTATGGGCTTGGCACAGGACCAGCAGGGGTGTTGTGGGAAGCATCACAGACCACCTGCCCAGGAGCCAGTGGATGAGGTGCTCTGCAGGCATGTGACATTCATATGCAACGTGTAAGTAATTCTGGGCAAGCTGTCCAGCAGAGCACCATCAGAAAAGCATACAAATGTTTAAATCTACCCTTTATATTTCTGCAGGGACTTGAGACTGATGTCAACAGGAGGTGGCACAGATGAAACCATGCTTTCCATCATATGCAAATACATGGATATACTTCCAAGAAAGTGACGCATCTCCACTCTTCCTTGAAAATTAAGAAAGCAAGAACATGACTTGTGCTGCACACTGAAGTTGACAAGCAACCAGTACGCTCCCAGCGGAAAACAGATCAGTAATTTTGCCATGAAAATGCACATCAAGGTCTTTCACCATTACCATCTGTGTTTTTACAGTATCAAATTTTTACTGATATGAAGCACTCTGAAAGCTTGCAGCCTCCTGCATTCTGTTTTTTCAGTGGGTTACTTTAGTTTTGCGATGACCCGTGCTATGCACACAATTACACACGTAACTGTCAGCTAAACTGACGATTACGAAACAGCCTATGAATGGAAGTTATGTAGCTTAATCTCGTTTCAGTATAGCTTTGCTTTCAAGATCAACAATTATGGCACAAATGATTTCCTGTCATAATCAAACCCCAGAACAGTGCCTTTCCTCTCACTTACAGGTACCTTCCCTATCTTTCACTTTTAGCAAGCAACCATCAAAATGAGCTCTGTCATCTTCGCCAAATCCGTATCAATTCGTACTCCACTCTGTCATGGACTTTTGGTGATGGGAGTAGTGTTAAATTTTTATCTGGAGAATTCTACAAACAACTGTTTAAGTGTATCTGAAGCTTGCAGAGGCCTGAACTTCAGTAGCAATGTACCACGTTGTGTGCATAATTACTAAGAAAATATTAAAAATAAACACATTAATATGAAAACTGTGCATAATTACTTAAAGTCTTCCTAGAACAGCCATTTAAGCTGGAAGAGGCAGACTGTATTACTGATTCAAAAAATAAAAATTGCCCCTTAAATACAGCACCATTTCCAAAAACATACACTGGTATTCTACAGTAGAAAAAAATGTATATAAACACTAGCTAGGGTAATACTACAGGACACTTTATTTGTAAGTTCATAATTGGTTATTAATGGTAACACATACAGCATTTCTAGAAAGGTTTCTCAAGAATTGTAGATACAATTTCAATATCTAGGAAACTTAATTTTTTTTTAATGTTAAACTCAGCAATGTAATAGCCTCAATGATTAGAAACTACTTGGTGAGCCAAAACTAAGTCTTCAAAAAAAAGTACCTTAATGTGACTGCACCTCCAACAAATGCATCATAATATACTTTAATATAAAATTCAAAATATCTGCCATTGCATTTCAGACATCATGCACTGTAGATTTAGGGACTATCACTAATTGAAAAGTAAACATACTAATGGTAAAAGTTCAAGTGATTCAATGGAATCATTTCAGTTTTAAATACTTTAAATATAAAGAAAACATTTGTACTGTGTCCATATTGGTTGGTCCCAATGATGAAAGGCATTTGCTTAAGAGTAGATGTGTAAACATGATCTGTCACATTTAAATTAAAAAATAAAAAAATCCAGTTTTAAGTAACTTCTCACCAAAACACGCAGTTTAAGCTACCTAAACATTATCAGATCTAACCACAAAAGTAATTTTTCGGGGAACCACTGTTACATTTGCTAGCTTCAGGCCAGCCTTTTAAAAATCTACAGGTAAGATCTATTTAGAAAGATCCACATATTCTTCATGCTTTTGCGACCGAAATTACTACATGTCTGAAACTGGAGCTCTAATTTAGAGCGTGGCCCAGAATGAAAAGCAGAATGAAAAGGAAAGCCTTGAAATTCTGCAATTACTTCATTTTCAAATAACCATTGTTCTTTGAATTTATTCAGTCAATTCTAAAAACTATTTTCCCCTAAAAAAATCCATCCTGCATATTTACAGTTTCTGCATATTTACAAATAATCCCCCCAAAACAGGGGATGATGGAAAAACTCTGATACATTAAGAAAACTATATATAACTTCGCATTAATTGTTAATGCAATTTACAACAATTTCACTGTGTTTTATCCACAAAATGTGCCACTTTAAATCAATGTCTTCATTAACTAAGACTACATTTGAAATTATAACATGTAAACCAGAGGTAACATGCATCACCTCAGTTTAATAATCCAGTAGATTACAAAAAAAACAAATAATGAAAAGAGCATCATGTAGCACAATAGCTTTGTCTGGCTTCCTCTGGAGAGTGTTCTCAGTCTGCCCATAGTTGCACCTAGAAGTCCACCAGTAGAGTCAAAATCATTCTCCTACGTTTAAAAAAAAAAAAAAAACAATCAAGCAAACAAAAGGACAAAAAACATGTTACCCTGAGAAAAGAAATACCCTTACAGCTCACTAAATATAGTTTTATCTGTTTTTCCAAAGTTTCCAAACCTAAAATTATTTTAGAGGTAAAAATTAACCAGGAAAAACTTTCACCCATTTATGCAGTGCTATTTTTACCCCAAGACAAAGCAAAGTGTAAGCAAAAAAGGCATTTCTGACTCCCTTATTTTTTGCTTCCTTCTTCCATTCTTGAATACAATTAAATGTAGAAGTGCCTTTTTAATGATGCTAGACATTTGCTAATTGAAAACCTATACTTGTATCTGAAGCATAAAGATCTTGGTTATGCCTAAGAGTAATGTATTTGCACGTCTTATCTTTTTGAACAGAAATACTGATACTGCTGACAAATCAGTCACGTGTTACAGTCAACAATAAGCTGTCAACATTTGAATACCAATGTCCATACTAAAAGACAGGATGCTTTACATTATTAACATTATTTCATTATTATGGGTCCAATCCTGACCCATATTTAAAGAAAGCTAGTTATTCAATACTTACCATTTCTGATAACATTTTATTCTGGTTTTTAACTTCTGTTCCAATTTCAATGGAAAGCTATCAAAAAACAAAAAAAACCCCAAAAAGTATTAAATATGAGTAATCAGTTAATACATAGATTAGAGAACCCAGCTGAAAATATATGACATGACTAGCATTTTCCCCAGTAAAAGCAATACCTTGTATTTTCAGAAAACAAAATAACATGCACAGTATTCTATCAATACCCCTTAAGGAAAGAAAAGATTTTTCATTTGACTAGATGAGTCTAAAGAGTCACAGAAAATACTCAATGTTCCTCTTCCCTTTTTCCAGATAATGTCTTACTTGAATTATTGCATGGACTTCTAAAATCTCAAGATCAAGTCTGAAGTAGCAGTTACCCATTTCTTGGAACAACTGTTAAAACTGCTGGCACACAGCAGAGAGAGCCATGAGCATTGGTTTGAGTCAAAGTGTTGCTGGAGTTGACACTTGTAACCTGCAAACACATCTCTTTTGACAAGCTGCTGCTGTGCTATAAAGGGGACTTTCTTCAGTGAACTTGTGTAGCCCTTCTCTGCTTTGTGTTACAGAACAGAAGGAGGAAAGCTGCACAGGCCAGGGAGAGCCAGTCCTGAGACAGTGACCAGGGCCAGCAATGGCCTGAGACAGGTCCCAGGTCAAGCCAGAAAGTGAAGTCAGGTTAGGGTTGGAATCAGAGAGGTATGAGACCAGGCACAGCTGGAGCTGCTACACAGCTGCAACATCACAAAGGTGGGAGCCAGCCAGAAGAGCCTTGGCTTAAAGCAGCTCTGGAGTTAAACAGGGGAAAACTGGCACTTACTCTTAGCAGCTGTTCCTCTGTATCAGCACACTGGCCTTGAACAACCTGCTCAATTCCTGGGACACAGGGAAATGCACTCCAGGCCCCCATGCTTTGGATTAGCCAAAACCCATTTGTTTTCACATGTTAAAACTTGAATCTCATTATCTCATACTGATCTCATTATCTCGCATTTCAATCAAGAGTGAAACTGATTTTACATGAGGCTTCTTGGAAGATTATATGAAGGCTATTCCACATGCCAAGATTATCCCATTGCACTAAAAGATGCAACTCCAGAAAGAGCTCCTTGGGGCACCATTAACTGCTCCGTTGACATACACGGATTTTGAAATGTAACATACCACAACAGGAGACGAGAAATGAAATTTGATAACAAAGGTCAAAGCTTTCTTTTTTTACCCCTTAACTTGCTCCAAATTCTTATTCTAAACCTGTTTAATTTCTCCTTGAGACTAAACCAATTTTAAGCAACAGTATTAGCAGTAAGACTTCAAGTGAGTTCAGGCCTAAAAAATTCACTGGAATGTGCTTTATAAAACTTTAAGCTTTTAAGAACAAGAAATCCACTCAGAGCTGTCTTTCAGTTAGACTTGTTTGAAAGAAGTCCTCAGTCTCTGAAAGGAATCAGAATTAGCAGAACACCAAACTTTTCCTTCAGAGGGTATTAGCATCCTATTTCTAAGAGCTGTTTTCACATTACATATTTCTTAAACTGCAACTCCTGCACCACTGCACCACTGAGGGTTAAGAAGTAGAGAAAATTGGGAGTGAAGCTGAGCCCAGGAAAAAGGGAGAGGCAGTGGCAAGGCATTTTAAGTCTTTTATTTCTCATTACCCTACTGATTTGACTGTCAAATTCATTTCCCCAAGTCAAGCCTGTTTTGCTCATGATGGTAATTGGTGAGTGATCTCTCCCTGCCCTTATCTTGATGCATGAACCTTTTTATTGTGCTTTTTCCTCCCTTGTCCATCCACCTGAGGAGTGACAGAGCAGCTTTGGTGGTCACCTGACATCCAACCAGGTTATCATATTTTAAATTTCTGTTTTAAACTAAGTCTACTGCTTCCCTGATTGATGTAATTGAATTTAATGAATGTGGTGATACCACTGTAGTTAAATACGCACCGATTTAATGGCACTGACTTTTGTACGCAGACTTTCTGTTAGCCTGTCATTCTCTTCTTCATAAACACTGTAGCCACTGTTGGTATAGCCATGGCTCCCTGCAGCTGCTCCATCACCTGCAAACACAACAGTCAGTAGGCATGCTCTTTCTTCACAGCTCCTCGCATAAACAGCCACACCCTCTTCTGAAACAGCACACAGCTGGGTGGCCTCCACGCCAACCAAGAGGGAGCTGTCAGTCTGACAAAGGAAAGGACTGAAGACCTAAGCCCTACCAAATACCCACTTTTTAATGATACACATCCTAACACCTCTCTTCATTCACTAAGAAGTGTTACCAAGACTTGTTTTATTTCATGAAAGTACTACTGCACAATACAACTCTGAAGCGTAGGAGTAAATCTAGGGTAGTGTCAGACACCTGGTTTAGCCCTAAATACTTTCTAGGAGGAAGCCCCAGAACTCAGCCATACATTTCAGGGGTGTAAACATCTTCTAAGCTTTACAGTGCCGTCACAGCACCCACATGGTTGAAGAACATGACGTGGGAGTTCAAAGTTTCCTTCTAGTCATCAACATGACTGCTGGCTGAAAAATGAAGCCTAAGCTGCTCAAAACATTCAGCAGGAACTCTGTAAGGATTTCTTAATCTGCACCAGATAGTATCTGTAATAAATTTATAATACTTGGCATTCTTGGTTTTTTACTCCCTAAACATGGCAGGAAACACAGAGAAGCACTTAAAAAAAAAATCAAACAAACCAACGATTTCTGATTTTGGAAAGGACTTGACAGAAGAGAAACAAATCTGCCTATCCATGGGAACAGATGTTAGAACAACTAAACAACAGCACAACTAAATGGGGCAGGACTATTTACAAGCGCATGTGGTGACAGGACAAGGGGAATGGGTTCAAATTGAAAGTAGGTTTAAATGCAATATTAGAAAAGAATGCTTTACTGCGAGGGTGGTGAGGCACTGGAACAGGCTGCCCAAAGACGTTGTGGATGCCCCATCCCTGGAAGTGTTCAAGGCCAGGCTGGATGGGCCTCTGAGCAACCTGGTCTAGAGAAAGGTGTCACGGCATGCGGGGGTGGGGGGGGTGCACCTAGATGCTCTTTGAAGTCACTTCCAAACCAAATCCTACGATTCTATGATAAAACACAAACCTTACTGCTGCTCCCTAAATCCAGCTGGGCCAGAAGGGTGACGGCCTTTCCCCGCAAAAGCTCCCGAGCCCCGCCACAACCCTGCACCCAGGGCACAGCTCCCCTCACGCCTCTCG
>VZSE01009779.1:1446237-1607602 GCA_013398275.1 Promerops cafer
CGGCGAGGCTGGGTAAGCGCGGCAGCCGCGGACCCTTCGCCCCCGAGCGCCACGACAGCGCTACGCGCGCGGCCCGCTGGGTGCGCGCCCGCGGCGCGACGGGCCCGCGCGGGGGCTGCTGGGGGCTGTAGTCCCGGCCGAGGGCCGTAACGACTGCCAAAAAAATTAAAATTAAGTGCTGAGAGGAGCTTTTCACTTATTTTTTTCCCTCCACCGTTTATTCAGAAGTAACAAGCATACCACTGCAGCATACAGAAACTTTGAATGGAAGCCTGAAGATTCAGTTATTATTGAATGATTTACATTTTTTTTTGAAGATAATTTCCCCTTCATTCTTTAACCCCTTGCAATGCTTTAGCACATATGGGTTTTGTCTGTTTATATGAAAGATGTGACTCACTCTACACCAGTAAGTTGAATTTATTTGCCAGGATGATACCAGAAGGATTTATCAGTACTCCAACGTAAAGCAAACACCTCTGAGTCCATTCAGAGTTTGCTATTTTAGGTAGCAAACCTTTAGCAGACTAAAGAAGCTGAACTGCCTTTCCAACTAGAACAGGCTGCCTTTTCATTAATTGCTGTGGTGTTTGTATTCTGGTAGGGACTAGGGCCCTCAGGATTGGACCAGCACCTACTTGCACTGTACAAGGTGTATAAACACAGACCACATCTCCTTCTTCAGTGAGCTTGCAGTGCACCAGGAATCTTCACCTAGGCAGGTAGAGTTGTAGAAGGAAGAATAAAATAGTTCTGATCAACAAAAAGGCCCATGGCATCCTGCTGGCATGCTGTTGACCTCCTGTGTAATTGCTGTAAGACACCTCAAGTCTCCATTTGCAGCGAATAAACCCACAAATAATTGCAGAATTTCTTTTCTCTCCATTTGTGGAAGTGCATTTGAGACCTTAGTCTTGTATCTGTCGAACTTCAGGACAGACATCGAGAAGCTGCTGATTTATTTACTTCTCTGTCACCTCTGGATGCCTATGTCTCAAACAACATTACAAAGAGTAAAGTTACTTAATGCAGAAAATTACTATTTAATTAATTTTTGATAATTCAAGCAGTTTATCCAAAATTTCAAGTACAGCATAATTTGCTCATCTAAAACAGAAGAAAAGGCCAAGGAGAAGAAATGAGCTGCAGAGCTGTCCCCTGTAGTGCTCACTGAAAAGCTTATCTCCATGGGATTCTGTCTGGAAATCAGCAATTCTTACAGGAATTTGCTAGCTGCCATTATTGATAAGCTGCGACCTGATTTACAGCGGTTCAGGGAAATGCATCAGTTGTTTCAAAGAAGGGAAAAGTGCTATTACCAGATTGAAGCTCAAAGATTAAGCCCTTTGAGGTAAAACTGAAGTTCACAGATGGGCCCATTTCTTACCTTGCTGGGCCAAAGAGGTCACTTGAAGGATTACATGCTTAGAGCAGCAAAACTTAGATATTGCAAAATTCACAGAAAATTAACAGATTCTGAGAAAACCTTTCTCCTGAGTGCTTCAGATTTGAACTAGGGCTCTGTTAGGAGCAATGTCCTCATCATCACAATTTTTGAAGAAGGGCTACTGTGACAGTCTATACAACAAGTAATCAGAGAGTTAAAACTGAAGTTTTAGGAGGCAGTAGGAAATGTCTTTTCATTGATGTCTTTGTCATTTTCAATGACTCTCTCTCTCTTTGTTAGGTGTAATTTTATTTACATTTTTGTCTTCATATACCATCCAAGAAAATTATTGCATTTGGTGACACTGCTAGATGAAAAGATTTGTCTTTGCAGTATTTGCATATTATATGTCATCTTTTTCTTTCCCACGACTCATCTTCCATTTTTCAGTAAACATGGATTTATACATAACCAGGTAAAATGTATATCTCTCGACAAGGATTGTAGTTATAATTCATGTTAAGGGGTTCATTTTTCATTTTTACTTACATTTTATGTAAAATAAAATCCCAATTAACTACACATTCACAACTCATAGGGTATAGATATATAATCTCCTTGTAATGTTGTGAAATAACATCTTGAGTCTATATGCAGTTTATAAATATCACTTTTAATTCTACAGTTTCTTACAGCAAAGCATGAAAATGATACTGACATGATTAATGTTTCAAATCCATTTTAGTCATACTGAGTTTATGGTTTTTTCATGCACTGGAAGTACCTCATAGGAAAGTTAATTCTGTAGATCTCCTGGCATTACAATAAGGAAATCGTGATTCCATCTCACAGCAGAGGCTGGACACAGAGGTCAACAGGGTGTCATTAATATTCGCTATGTTTATGTTTTATTTCCATGGAACAGCTTGTATTCATGTTAATGATTTCACGGAACAAGTCCGTGAAATAAATACAGTTTTTCTGTTGATGTGATTAAGTGTACTGCTGTTGGCTTTCTGGCCCATTCCCTGGCAGCTCCCTGCATGGAGACCGTGCCTGAGCTCCTCAGCCTTGCAAACCAGCTGTGCATGAGCAGCAAGCAGGTGTGGCTGCAGCTGCTCCACAGCATCTGCAGCTCCTCCTGCCAGGAAGCCTAAATGAGTAGTCAGCAAGTGGTTTTAAATGAGTGACTCATCAATGTTTTGTTTACCAGTGACAACATACAGGAAGAAAAAGCACATAAAAAAAAAAAAGATAAATAAAGCCTGCAAGCTTACCTGTCTTGTCAATGCTTTTACAATCTTTTAATAGTAGCCTGCTACAGGTGTGTCATTGTCAGAGACCCTGCTGAGGCAATGTGCATGTCAGTCTCCTTTCCCCAAAATATTAGTGAGCAATTTAGTGTTTAAAATAATAACAGTGATGTCTTTTATAAGAAGAGCATTCCACATGTCCTACCAACTGTCCTATCACTGCTACCATTTTTACTGACTCTTTACTGACTTCTACTGGTTCTCTTTACTGGCTCAAATTAAACTAGATGAATACATTTATATAGCAAACAGCCCATAGATTTTATTGGTGGATTACTCTGTGACTCCACTGCAAAAGCAATAAAAAAGAAAAAGAAAAAAAACAAAAAAAAAACACAACAGGGAATCTGTTCCATCTATCCTGTAAAATCAGTCTTCCATATACAACTGAAAACCCATGACTCTTACTAACATGATACAATAATGACATTATTTTAATCAAATTATTAAATAAGTAACAAGAATTTCAGTGGTTTTACATGTTTAAAAACAGGTTTTTACAGTCATTATTAACTTGCTACTTTCAACAATTACAGATTGTAAAAACAGCCTGAGTAGTTACAGGCATCATTAGCAAGTTGAAAAGTAGATATCACATGATATAATGTTTAGTATCGAATATTTCAATCAATGTTTTGTTAAGCAGTAAGCTTCAATTATTTAAAAAAACTCACTTGCTAATTAAATCTTGATCTATTGTGCAATTAAGTAACAGCTGACATTTCTAAATAAAATTAAAACATTATTGACAGAGAAGCAGCACAAGACAACAGACTATTTTAATTAGCCTGAACATCTTCAAAAAGGATTAATGCCAGCATCTTTCATTAGTATACTTATCAATTAATATCTTGGTTTTTTCTAAGACTATTTAGCAAATGAGAACTCTCAAAATGCTTCTGTTCCAACAAACCCAGTCAAATCATTTAGGACTTTTCTCCCATGTTGTTAAGCTGACAAAACTGATAGTGGGCTTAGTATGTCAAGCAAAGAATTAACCATCCAAGTCACTAGAGGAACAGTATGTGCAGTCATCATTCAAATTCTTTAATGATGAGACCATTTGTAAATCACTGCAAGTGCCAACAAACCCATTGGTGACACCTATCATGATGATTCAAAACTTTATTAAATACTGCCAGAGAGCCATGGCTGTTTCTGGTCTTAGAGCAATACCATCATAGCTGACACCTTCCTTCTGGAATAAGGTTTGGACTCATTTAATCTCATTTTGTATTCTAACTATTTTTTTATGATGTTATTTTAATAAGACAGTTATCAAGTACCTGCCAAAATCGCCTTTTATTGTTTTTAGAAGATAACCAAGAAGATATCTACCTGGACAAGATTCTGAGAACTCCTGTAATCTTTTATAAAACCATGTTGCTGGGAATCAGAGGAGCTTCCTTGAATATATGTAATTGTATTTATCCCTGCCTAGTCATCCTAAGCCTTTCCATACGCAGGTTCAAAGGATCATTAACACTTTGTACCTATAAAGACTTCCTATCTCATAGCTTTGCATATGTGTATGATTACAGGTTAAAAAATCACATAAACCTATCATAAGATTTTACAACTCAGTAAATACACTTAGAGCAAAATCTGCAGTTTGTATTTATATACAGTTGTGGTGGAACACATTCCACACTATTTTCTTGATCCTGATTTCAGTACTATCTCCATTTTACAGTCGTAGTAGAGGTCCCTCAGGAAGCTTGGTTTGTCAGACACACATCAGCAGCGAAGAACCACCTGGGGGAAAGAGAAACAGTATCTCTAGTTGCATCAGCAGAAAGAGTCTAGTGAGAAAGTATGGTCTTTTTCACCTTTACAACACTTCTAAAATGTGTTAGTAGTGACGGTATCTTTCTTCTCACTTTGATATAAGTTGTATTAGGGAAGTATTGAGCTCTATATTAGCTCATGCACAATATAATTTAATTATAATTGTTATTTACCTTGTTGCAAAATACTGTGATTATTCTTATTTTCTCCTTCAGTTGCTTTTTAGTGTCGTAAACTGCTCTGGCTCCTGTTTGATTCTGCAGGGAACACACCCAGAAATCTCTGCTGTATTTTTATAAATTTCTTGTCAGTGCTGTTAAATTACATCAAAATAGAGAAGAGAGGTTATGGACACAACTGCCGTCGCCCTCCTAAATTTTATTACGTAGGGCTAGAATCAAAATTTACTGAAGCCATGGAAAATTTTTGTATTGACTTTGGATCAGGCTATAAATTTTTATTAAAAACCCACCTCTGCTGATTCTTTGTCTCCTAAGTAGTGTATGCTGTGTAATCTATGAATAATTCCAGTCATGATTTCTTTCTCTAATATTAAGGTACCATTTCTGATGTCAGCTTTGACTGGGTAATAATATCAGCTGAGTGAGTGATAAGAATTCAGAGCCATGGCAGCAGCCTGAGCTTTAATAACTGTAATGTCTAAAGAGGAGGACTAATAAATTTAAAATAAAAAGTGGAAGCCAAAGTAATTTTTCATTTCAGTAGAAAAAATGTATGGGATGAATGGAGCACAGTCCCAATCCTCCGCAAGGTGCAATTAAATAGTAATTTGATGATCTGTGTCATGTTTATTTTGACCTTTCAAATATGTGGGAAAGGCTTTCAGCAGTTAAAGTAGAGAATTCAATAAAAACAGAGACTTTGAGCACGATGAGTTTCAGTGAAGGGAGTGCTATTTTGCAGACTTGCAGAGCATTTTCCTACAGGATATTTTTCAAGACAAATGGAGCAGACATCATGCTTGTTTCTTTGTCCAGCAAGGCAAAACTGAGAATGTGAATCAAGATTCCTGGATATTGGAGCTAGCTTTGTTCTACCTTTGTGCTTGACCACTGCAGAATTACTAAAGAAGAAAGAAACAAACCAGCATGTACTTCCTTCCTAAGAGAACCATCTTTAGTTTTCTCACGAGTCAAAAAATCATGCACAAACCAGTTTATTTGATGACTAATTAGAGAAGCTAATGCCTGAACATAAATCTGCAAAAGCTCTTGCAAGCCACCTGTTTTCCAGAAAGACCATTATAACCAAATTGCCCATTCAAAGCACCTTCATAAAGATCACTTTCTTAGACTGTTGCATGGACTGCAGCAGCTGGGTTAATTATCTGTGCTGGACAGAGCACAGTGCTAATGGGATGATGTGTCTTCCTGTCCCGTGGTGGCTCATTCTGAGTTTTCTTTGTGTTTCTGCATAGCACTACACTGGGCCACAAGAATACGTATTTAATTTCTGTATTTGTATTGTTTGCTTGATGCAGTGTAGCAAACTGGAAGAAAGTGTAACATTGCTCTCCACAAAGATGCCTCAATGCACTTCTAAGAAAAAGCTATTTTAACCTACTGAAAATCTGAGCACAATATCTAACTTTTAATGAAACTAATAACAAAATTACATCATTTTTTATGGCATGGGATCAAAGACTGAGGTAATTATAGCACAGAAAGAACCACTATATTTCAAAATTAAAAGTCATGAGGTTCTCTTCATGGTTTTCTGTAAATGTAGCTAAAATCAAACTTAGGTTATATTTTATGCTACACCATGAAGATTCCATCTCCTGCAGACCATTCACCAGCAGAAGTAATATTTACTTGAAAATAACTTGAAAAGTCCTTGTCACTTGTGTGGTCAAAAAGGACTTGATTTATGGGTTTGAATTAAATTATATTCTACACGTGTGTGCCACGCAAAGCGTCTACATTGACACAGACTGTACTCAGAAACCTCCACCTGGACAATAACCACCATCCTCCGTCACTTTAGGGGACCGTGTTAGGAAAAAGGTCTGGAGATAGGGTTAAAGGCTTCTACCCCATCTAGCCCCAGTTCAAGTGCATGAAACCTGCATCCTATTGTGGATGGCTTGAGGGCCACCAGCCCATATCCACTTGCTCCTTGGTTCAAGGTCCACCAGCTGGTGCTCTGTTATGGATTGGGTCCTGGCTTCCAGCTCAAAGTCTGCTGGACTGCTCTTCTGTCTTTTATTCTCAGTGCTGGCCTTGGCCTGCTGGAACTCCATTCCCTGTTGTTTGA
Source organism: Promerops cafer (assembly GCA_013398275.1). Taxonomy (NCBI): domain Eukaryota; kingdom Metazoa; phylum Chordata; class Aves; order Passeriformes; family Nectariniidae; genus Promerops; species Promerops cafer. The sequence goes on from VZSE01009779.1 coordinate 1,453,003, forward strand.
CTTGTGACAAATTAAGCAGGTCTCTTAAATACTTTTCCCTTCCCTTTGATGCTTTGCTAAGGAGACCTTATTCAGTTTGTGCATTCTAGTCAACACCATTTGATATCCCTGCTGCCCAGATAATCCTTGAATAATCTCTAGTTCTTCATAGCTGAGTATTTACTCAGGGGTTGGTATTTTTGAATCCTTTTACCGAGAATCCAACTATTTAACTGAACCTTCTTATCCAAATCTCTTCCCTGAAATCCTGAATCAGGGGAAAGAGTCAGGCTGGTGGTTTCTAGAGAATATATTTTCTTGAGAGGCTTCAGGAAGGATGGAGAGGACACTAGGCACAACAAACTACTCAGAGTGATGTTTCTGAGTTGAATCCAAATGCTAGTTACTTGTACTTCTGTTGGAAATTCACGGAGTTAAAATACAAATGTTAGTTTACTAGAGCAATGCTGAATGTCCATATACTCCACTGGTGTAAAAGAAAATGTAGACAGCATATCTGAATTTCATGTGCATGAATCTTTATTTGTAAAGATAATTTTCTTTAAACGAGATTACTAGGATGACCTCATTCATTAAAATAAAAGTTGTTATTCAATATGACTGTCTTTTAAGTTATGTATCCCATATATGTGTAAAAGCTATGCTTTAGGAATTACTAAATGAAGTGTATTAGTACCCCAGTTAGAATCCCTATTTCCTGACAGGATGCATGGTCATGGATCTGGCTTCAAAAGCTCCTCTGATGGCTTCCTGCTCAGTGGTGTCAGTAATATAAACTTTAGACCACATTCCTCTTTCACAGGTCAGCACAGATCACAGACCACAGTAAAAGTAGGGATGATTCTGGCCACATGATCATGTTTTACAAAATGCAGTTTTCTGTATCTTGACAAATCATAACCAACTACAATGTGACTGATTGTGTATTAATCACAGAATATCCTGAGTTAAAAGGGTCCCACAAGGACAGCCCCAAGAATTACACCACATGCCTGAGAACATTGTCCAAATGCATTGTCCAAATTGCTTCAGGCCTTTTCCGGAGACTACAGTTCTTAAGAAATTAGTAACAGAAAGAAGCCTGGAAAAACCAGCAAAACCAGACAGCAAAAAAGGCAGGTCTGAGGCACATGGTTCTTGTGCCTGGCATTTGCTTGGCACATACAGGTCAGCTCATCCTGTGCCAGATGTCAGACGGGAGGACTGGAGCCACTGCTGGTGTGCAGCTGGTTTGGTGTAAGGGTAACATATCCAGCGTGTCATGTGTGTGCAAGTCAATGTGCATGTGCACATGGCACTGAATCCACCTCTCTCAGATATGACTCATGGTCTTTATTAATCATAGGAAACACAAAATATCCTGGGCCAAGAGTCAGGGAAAATCTTGGTGACCTGCCAGGAGAGCAGGTCTGGCTCTAATTCTAGGTTTGTGCCTCCTAACATGGTGGTACATGAGAAGTGAGACTCAGTGTGTGCTCACATGCTGCTTTTGGGAAAGGGGCAGTATTTCCTCATTTCTCTGGGAGCACAAAGTGCAAATGACAGCTCAGAAAATGTTCCTAGAAAGTGATATGCAGGATGGAGAGGGAGGATGATTGGATTCTAAACTTGGAAAATAAATTCTGAGATGGAGCCAAAAACATCTCTGTTCCTCTTTTTGCCTGTCACTCAAATGTTAATTTCTTGCCAAGGATGTTAAGAGGTTTATTTAATCATTTTTTTACTAATATGCTCTCATGCCTTGAAATGTGGCTTAGGAAAGAAAAGTGTTATTCAGAGTCAGTGAAAGAATAATGTCCACTATTTGTATTGCAGTAGAAACAAATTACCTGGTCATGCAGATTACATAGGGAGACATGACTCCTTCCTCAGAGTCAGCGGGAGAGGAATGATCCTTTTTTGCATTACAATAGAGTCAGATGATATGTTCATCTTGTATGCTTTATAGAAAGTCATGACAGCTCTCCTAGCCTTATAACTCTTACCACTCCTGTAGTATGTTATCCTACTGTGAGCATTAAATTTATGCCCCATTTTAGCAACAAGGAAGCCATTAGAAGGAAAAAATATATAGAAGTCCAAACTGAATAGAAATACATGAATATAACATAGTATATAAAATATGCATTTTATATATATCTTTATAATAAAGTAGAAATTTGTTTTTGCTAGAAGTAATGTACATTTGATAAAAGAAGCTATATGCTATGTTTTGATGTTGTTGCACCGGAATTTCCAGTTTTATGAAAAAGACAGAATGTGCAGACAAGTTTGCAAAATCATGTTCACATACATCACCAAACAGCTATATACAAAGAGCTTTTGTGTGAGGCTCTTCAAGGTCATGTTTTATTATGGAATAGATACAAATTCTGTGTATGCACTTAATGGTAATAAGAAACTATTCCTAGGAATTGCATAATTTATGGAGCAAAAGCTCATTTTAGGAATTATAAAGAAATATTTGATATCAATCATCCTTTCACAGATTCATAAGAATTTTTGAAAATTTAGATGAACACAGTTAAAAATAAGCAGATTTGTTCTATTGTATACTATGAATTGATTTTTTCAAAGCTTTCTGCTGACCTTCCCTGCATCCCCCACCCAGTGATTGTCACAAAGAGGAAATTCATCTCTCCCTTATGACACTGCCAGCAGGGAGGGAAGCAGCCAGCAGCATTCAGAAGGATCCCTGCACCTTGATGTGCTCGCAGGTGCAGGGGTTTCTACAGGAGGAGAACTGAAGACAGAAGAGCTGCACATTTCTCTGCTGTTTCAGGTTGAGCTTCTTCAGCATCAGCTGCTCAGATAGATGCCCATGGCGAGGGTGCTGGGATGAGCACACCTGCCCTCTTCACTTTTGGCCAAGTCAGGCAGCAGCCTTGGTGCTGATCCCAAGGAACAGAGAGAGAAGGAATGGGCAAGAGAGGGACCTTGGGAGCTGCCTGACATGTAGTCTACTCCAAGCTTTCCTATGAGCAATGAAAGCAATGAAATCTTTCTCTTCCGTGGGTTTTTTTTTGGTTGTTGGTGGTTTTGGGTTTTTTTTTGTTTGGTTGGGTTTTTTTGGGTTTTTTGTGTAGCCTAAAAAGCTTAAGAACTTGCAAAACACCTTTCCCTCCGCTGGTGTGTTATTAGGGTTTTTTTGACTAGTCAGGTGTCTGCAGGACACTTGTGGGAATTCAACACCAGTAAGGCCAGAAGCCCTTTCAAATGCGACAGCAATTAGCTAGGGCTTGTGTTCAAATGGATTGAGGGACAGAATGCAGTGTCACTGGGGGAATCCTGGGATAAGACTCCTCTCCTGGAGAAGTATTGGGGAAGAAGAGAGCGAGACCTCCTTAGACTGCAAGAAAATATGTGGAGGGGTGGAAATTACTTAAAGCCTTGTGCATGGTTAGTACAAATACAAGAGCAAGGAAGTTACGCTTTGTGGGAGATGTTCTGAGGGAGCTGAGATATTCAACTTTCCCTACCCAGCAGAATTCTCAAAAGATGTTGGATCCTGCTGGACACTCACACATAAGGGATGTGAATATTGTAGGCAGCTGAAAATGAGAGTATGTTCCTTTAGGGGTGACTTTTGCTAAGAGTTTAATTAGATGAGTTGTTACATCTTAACCTTGATGTTCTTCAATGAACTGTTCTGTGCAAAACTGGTTTTCAGGCATCTCTTATATAAACCTTGATAGTAATCACTTCAAGCCAAGGCTTTTGAAATAGTCCAACTCACTGCCTTCAATCATTTAAGAGCTCTGTTTTTCCTAAGACTCTGTAGAATATTACCTTGAAGTCAAATAAAACTGTTTACACACACTGTGAACCATCAGCAAAACAATTAAACCTCTTTCTGGGAGACCATAATGCACCGACAGTTAGGATTTTATTTAATGGAATACTAACAAGGATTTTAAATTACTTTTAATGGATTTGAAAAAAATTATTTTCTTTCCACAGCTGAATTATTAGTAGGTTTGTACTGAGTTGCAGGGTATCATTATTATTTTTACATCAGTAATGCCTTTCTAACCTCAATTAGCAGGAGATCAGAAGCCATGCTCTGAATCTTTCACTGAAATGCAGTTGTCAGCTATGTAAATGACTTTATAAATATGTCCCAAAAATGGAAATAGTTTATGCAAATTAACCTGAACCACAGTGTACAAGATTAGAAGTATAAGAAATAACTCAGTGGTGTTGGGAAGCATTGAAAAGCATGACTTGGAGAATCAGCTGAGTTCCACCAGAGGCAGGAAAGGAGACCTTGCTAACATTTTCAGGAGTGCCAGGGATGAAGAAGGACATCTATTCTGCTCACCCTCTTTTCTTGTAAAGTATTTTTTTCATTCTCAGAGTGTTTCCTCTCATCGAAAAAGAATCATAATTTAAAGTATATCCTCAATGACTGGAAAAACCCTCTACAAATGGAAATAGATTTCAAATTAATGACATTAATATTTCTTGCTCCTTAGTGGTAGCTGGCTCTTATAAAGACTTGGAAAGACTTATAAAAATCCTTGAAACCTTTCACTTTGAATTATTTGAAAGCTGGTAGACTGGCAAAAAGAAATGTAAATCTTTTTCCTTCCTTCAAAAGTCCTGAATATTTGCTAATATTTGCTATTTTACCTATTATATTAAAGATTTATCATGAGCGTCTGCTCTGAATTTCCTTTAGTCATTGATTATTAATTTCTCACATACTGTCATGTGAGATGTTATTACTCAATGTCTTTCAGTAGGTTTAACTCAGTAAAATCTGCAATTGCTGCTCCTTGGACAGTTTTTATTTAGACTGTGTTCATACAACTTGGGTGGAATTTCTGACCCAAGGGGTATTAAGATGTATTATTGACCTTAAAGAGCACAGAATTTTGATCCTGAAATGAAAAAAATAGCTGAAAGAGGATCCAAAAGAGGATCAGAAAGATGTCTGATGTGAAGCAGATTCAGGTGTTAAGTTTTAGCTTGTACATATGTAACAGCATAGATGAAAAGATACACCTTCCTCAGTTCTAACAGACACGTTTCTCTTCTGTGAGGAATAGTGACTCTGTCCTAGATGCTTTCATGAAAGATTTGCTCATTCTTTGAAACTATTGATTCAGAAAAGCTGAGAACTTTGTTAAATGAATTAGTTTCTGTGAAGATACATAAAAATAGCAAAACATAGCTAGTTTAGAAGTTGACAATTACAGTAGCCTTGTTAGGCCAGTGCTACTTAATAGTTATTATTTCATAAAATGTTTATCTTCTAACTTTTTTGTTAGCATTTTAAAGAAGTCATCAGTTCACTGTTAGAATTCCTTACCTTCAATATGAAAAGTTCCCAGATAAGCTGAGATATTGCATCAAGTACTACAAATTATTTGTAATGTTAAATTTCCCTAAGTATCGAAAATTGGAAGAGACCTCTGGAGGTCAACTGGTCCAACCCCATGCTCAAACAGACTCACAGCCAGAAGGCTGCCAGGACAATGTCCAGAAAGGTTTTGAATGTATCCAAGGATGGGGATAAGGTATCGATTACCTTGTGTCTCTTAATGAGTCTTACAAGCACTCTGAAAACAGGTTTAGCATTTTTGAGAAAGCCTCAAAGACACTTTTGCCTACTTGAGATGTGAAATACACAGTGATTACACTGCTGCACAGAGGGGTTACCTGAGAGTCTGGGTTGAGATTCCTGAAATCTCAAGTGAACACACTAGAATGGTTCAATTTTGTCTTAAGTTTAATATTTGCCTCCTACTGTGTTTCATATGTTTCATTGGGAGAAATCTGCTGGGGAATTTCATAAACAGTTACATTTTTTATTTGAGTTTTCAATTGTATTTCCAGTCCAGCCTTTTTATCAAACAGCAGTTTGCTGACAGAATTCACTGCTTCATTTCAAATGCTCCACTTATCACCTGGTTTCTGCTGGATGCTTTATCTATTTTTTAGAAAACACTTAATCTGAGATACCAAACAGCTTTCTTAATACTGAGTATGTATTAGTCAATATGGCAACAAATAGAAAGCTTGCACACATCTATTACACCAGACAAATCTGGCAATCAAAAACTTATTTAGCAGCAATTTCTGGTAGCATCAAGAAATAACACTGATTGTAGGGCAGAGGATTTCTTCAATGTGAAGAAATAAATAGCCCTTAATATACAATTCTATTGTGTGTAGTTTATTTTCTGCTTTTTTTAAACTATGTCAGTTGGGTTTGTCTTTTAATAATGGCACATTGAGAGGGGAAGTCAGGCTGTTAGGTTGTTTGTTTCTTAGCACAGAACTAGAGTACCTTTTCTTTCATTTGACAGATTTGGACCTTTTGTACTCTGTGTATAGTATCCCAGCAGGGAAATGTCTGTTTCGTCTCCCATAAACAATTGTTTAATTGCCATCTGCTAACTCACAAAGACCTATGGACCACAAAGATCCACATGGTCACTGGGAGTGTTAGAAGTAAAAAACTTGCTGAAAACTTACAATCACATTTTTTTCACATGCCTCCTATGCAATAAACTGGCAGAACTGGTGCAGTGCCCCAGTCCAAAGATTAGGGGGTGAGGTGGAGTATCCTGTGGTTGTGTCAGCACTGACCATCTAATTTAACTCATTAAGGGCTATGTTCTCCATCAGTTATGAGTATACTGGTCTTTAATTTGCACAAGTGTACTCTCTTGAGCTTTCACACACAATTAGAAAGTCATACCTAAGTGCTGCAGAATGACTCACACAGAGCAGGAGATGGCAATATTGGACCCAACAGCAGCAGTGAGGGTGCCACAATGACTGCACAGGAGCCACAAAGGAGGCTTTGGGAGCAGTTTCTGTGCTCAGAAAAAAAGGGTTGCTTCTATTACCATAGCAGTGACCTACCTATACATTCAGGCAGTCTGCAAACCAACATATGCATGACTGTATGTCCAGCAAGTGAAAAGTGTTCCTGGGGCTGTTGTCAGGTCACTCATAAAAAACTAATGGATATAATTTAGTTTGACAAATACATTTAAAATGAGGAAAAAGCCCCAAACTGGTACTTGCATAAGTAATAATTGAGTTTTATTAATAATATGCTGAAGTAGTTTTATGAATGATTAAGAGAGAATTAACAAAACCCATGAAAAATCTCTTTTGGGTCAGTATTCCATAAGGAATAGGCAACAAATGTTTATGAAAATGAGCACCTCAAAGGTGATATATTCACCTATGGACAGTTGAAAGGATGTGGAACTACAAGTGTACTACAGAGTCCTAAAAACCACAAACAGAAGTAATTATAAACCTAGATTGTACTACCCTAGGCAGAGGAGTGAAAAAGTTAATGTTTTCATCTATGCTGAATAAAGATTTTTTTTACTGCTACTGGGTCAAAAAGGAAATACATTGTTTCCTCTGTTAATATTTAATATCTCACTATTTTACACATCAGAGATATGCATAGATTTGTTGTTAGAGTCCACTAAGTATTGGGGATCTGTGTTCATTTACATTGTGTGGCTATTCAGTGTCTGTTCAGTGTTTGTCCAATAAATTCAGGAGCCATAGCTGATTTATTATTTGTATCTGCTCAGGGCCCAGGCTGCAAATCTCTCTTTTGTGGTATACAGAACTATTGCAGCATGCTTCTTGGTGTCAGGCTTCCACATGCAAAGGCATTTAATCTGTACTGAAACAATCTCAGAACACATAAAGAATGTAGAAGGACATATGTATTTCTTATATGAGTATCTAAGTGTTTATGAATTTTTTTGTCAGGAAGATCACTGCTTTTCTCAACTGTAAATGTAAATTATACCTTATTTCTCCAGGGTTCACTACTTTTGAGGCCCTTTTAAAATATGTTGTCGTGTGTTAGATGTCTGCTCAGAGTGACCATGAAGTCTACTGCACACAGGATTGCTTGTGCATCATCACACACTGAAGTGAGTGTCTAAGTCTGCAGCTGCTTGGAAGGCTGGAGCTGCTCTGGGGTGAATTGGCTCATCTTCAGTCCTTACCTAGGGCAGGCTGCAGCTGTGTCTGAAACATCTTGCACTCCTAATAATTTCCTTCACATTGTCTGAATACTGCAAGAAACTCCAGTATTTCTGCATTGTGGTGGAAAATAAAAAACTGAAAGTTTAATTACGGATATTAAAAAAAAACAACAAAGTGTGTCTCTGAAAGAGGGATTTAGGCAATATTTAGCTTTCAAATCCCAAACTGCAATTTCAAGGACCTCTCTACAGCTTCTGCCTCATAATGCACACACTTAAACTCCTAAGCCCCCCAGTCCTCTAGATGCTTAAGTCCTTCTACTCAGACTCAGAAGCATTTCTGCTTGGACAAGGCTGACCTCCTCAGGATTTTTCAATTTAGAGATCAGATACATAAGACTTTTGGTGACTAGCAGCCAATACCCTGATGTGGATACTTCTTTTGATTGCTATACGGAATACTTAATCTCATATTAACACTCATAGGTTTTACAGCGAATCTAATTTAATTACTTTTCTTTTTTTCCTGCCTTTATGTGGTTTTATCCTTGGAATGATTTCTGGAGGTGTTTACCAATAAGTGCGATTTTTTACTAAAATATCATTGCTTCTTCAGCAGTTTGAAAATATTAGCTAATATATGAGCTCATAAAAAGATTCCTTCTTCCCACTTTTTTCGTAGCAATTCTTGTTGACTTTGACAAAGTTTTTGCTCATGGACTATAGGTATCATTTTTGGTATTCTGTCTTTTAATAAGCTGAATAAAACATAAGGAGTAACCATTACGAACACAGCAGATTTCAGCTATGAAAAAGTGAATTGCTGGAAGGGTGAAATCTTAGTCACACTGAAGAAATCCTCTAGATCTAGAAGTCCCCTCATACACAGTCTTCATTCCAATTTGGGGTATACACCAGCAACTCACTGTGGTAAAAATTTGGGCTATCTTGAATGTCTCAGGGCTTGAGAGCTCATTTTAAAAAAATATAGTTGCTTTGAAGAGTATGCATAACAATACCTCAAAGTTTGAATGAAAAAAAAAATCCTAATTAGGATCAAGAGCACTGTATCTTCTCACAAAGTCAGAAATATACTCCACAAAAACAATGCATATTTCTGTCAGACACTGAAAGAGAATAACATTTACTAATTTGGTTGAATACACCACTTTTTTCCACTTCCTTCTAACTAAATAATATATTTCAAATTTGACAGCTGTCTATATGATGATCTTGAACACCATCCAAATTCTGTGGGCATATAATAAATTTTCAGTGAAGTCTGACTCAGACGTTTTTCTCTGATAAATGTTTGTACCTTTGGGTCAGGGAAGTTCTAAAGGTATGACTCGGGTGAAGAAAAATGTGAAAATAGCTATTAAAAATAGTTCTTCATGTAACTATGTTAAAAAAAATCTGCTGTATAAGCTACCATGTGGGTAGACTTCGCTTTTAAAAGAGATGTCTTATTTTCAGAAACAGAGAGGCATTGGAAAACCTTATAGAGATAGTGCTTTTGTTTTCTGTCAGATGACTGACTCTAAATGGATAGTATTATTATAGAAAAATCCTCCTGTAGCTTTATAATGTTGTAGAAATACCAGATGGTAATAGGAGCTGATTTTTATTTTTAAAGAAAAAAAATTGTTCTTATTTAATTCAAATGAGAAACCATTAAAATATAGTCCAGCTTTTGGGAGTTTGGGATTTTGTCTATGTGTATGTTTTATGAATCCATAAAATAGCCTGTGCTTTTCCTTTGAGTATTATGGTGCATGTTTGTGATTACTGAGCTTATTTACTTTCTCATCAATGTGCTTATGATTTCCAAGGTGGGGCTATTAGCAAGTCATTAGGAGCTAACAGCAGGTAAATTAAATACATGTAAAGAGCCACAGGGTTCTGCATTTACTTGGAACAGTTGCTCTAGAGACGAAAAACGCAAGGCTTGAAGAACCCACAAGACGTAATATTGTGTAAGTCTAGAAGTGCTAAGTTTACTATGTTACCAAATTTCTGTTGGGGTTCCTCACCAGCTCTGTGATTTGGTCCCTCCCAGCCTTACCTGTTCGGTGATCCTGGGCAGCAATGTTGTGATTATCTGGTGACTGTTATGATTGCACTTCTTTTGCCACAGAAATGCGTGAGAAGTGGTTGGTCTCCTGACCATTTCCATTTCTAAACCTGAGACAGCTGGGTGTGGGTGGAAGTTTCCAGGGCTGAAGGTGAAGCCTTAACCCTGTTTTATTTTTGTTTTCTTTCTTTATTTTTTTTCCCCCCTTGGATATACTGCTTCCCTCTCTATTAGCAGAAAACAGTACGGGATATAGGACAAATGAGTTGTTGCCAAATTTCATAACTTGCCGTCTGGACTAGATTCAGCTGACTGATAGCTGATTTCAATTCTGACTCTGGAGTCCATTGTAAACAAAAATCATACAAAATCTGGACTCACACTTTCAGTGTTCACATAGTTCTGATGTAGCCCAGACTGAAGAGTGGTTTACAGCTTTATAACCTGATTAATGTCTGCAGAATGTCCAAGTTGTGTGTTGGTGGAATATTATTGACAGTATCTGGTACAAGTTCTATGGATGCAGTAGGTTAAGGCACATAATGTACAAATCACTTGTTCAGGCCCATTTAAAATGTCATAGGGAAAAAATAGAATAAAATTCAGAGAGTTCCCATCTTTTACCAAATTAGCTGAATTATCTGTGATTAGGGAAGAAAGACTACCCTCAAACCAGATATTTTTCTGGACTGCTTAAGTATAATTTGTGCATTCTTTAATAAAACTGAAAGATGTTAACGTTGTATGCTTTCATATCTTAAGATTCCAGCAAAAACAGAAAAGGTGAATACTAAATGTAGGGTGAAGATTTCAACAGAAACTTGCTAATGAGGCTTAATTCAGGACATTCTATCAGCTGCCTTTTCATAAAGTCTTTCTCTGCTCTTTTTAGCTGAAAAATCTTCCTTTGTTAACCTCAACTAGATATTAATGAAAAATAAAACGTGGCTTAGAAATGTACACCCCATGATAATTCAGGCATGCAGTGGTGTGCCCGCAATGAGACATACATGCCCTCAGCAAGCAAAGAAGAGATCTGATTTCATTTGCTCTAATCAACAATGGCTGTGAATCCACTGTGGTTTGGGGCCTAATTAGATGATTGTTAATTGCTTAATGTGTTAAGGAAAAGTTCGTGATACAAAAGAGAATCTTCTGCTGCTGATTTCCAAACCCATGAGTAATCCTCAGGATTAGCAGTGGGACCATGGCTGACTCAGCTCTATGTAGTGTTTATAAACACATTAGCAAAGCAAGAAGCTGATGAATTATTCTGGGGACAACTCAAGGGGAAAGTGACTTCCTCTGTTGTTAGTCAAGACAGAGCAATAAATGCAGCCTTACTTTGATTTGGTGTTCCTGGTATACTGCAGGTTTTCACTGTCCTCTATCATCTTCTCCTTCAGCATCTGCTTTGTGTTTACCCTGCCAGCCATCAGCCAGAAAACATGGGGACTCTGGCTGTTGTTAAACCTGAGAGTAATTATAAAGCACTAGGTACTTTGTAAGCAAAAAGGACTAAATCAAAGGTAAATTAAGGCTATGGGAAATCCAGGAGATGTGGCAGAAACTTGTATTGTCAGGGAACCTGGATAGAGGAAGGGATAAATTAGAGAAGCAGAACAACTCCTGCAAGTAGAAAATGGTTCTTGAGCCACCCCTGGATACAGACTGGTGTAGGGTGAGCATTTTCATGGTGACATTTAAGGAAGCAGAACAGACCATGTCTTAAAGAGGGAATTTTTTTTTTTTTTTTAGTTCCTTCTCTCATTTTGGAGGCATAAGGGTTTCCAGAACTGAGAGGCAGGAAAAAAATGATTTGGGATCAAAAAACTGTTGCCTTATGTAATGCTTGACTTTTTTACCTTGTTGTAAGTTGTAATTATTGTTTGACTTATAGAAGAAACAACTGTTTGAAACATAAAATAATAGCTGAATTCTGGTTTACAGAAATGTCAAAAATTATGTATTTGATGACCTCAAAACATCTATTTGAATGTTTTTTATTAGTTTACTAAAATTAAATACTTTTAGCAAAGTGCATCAGCTTTCATGGGTGCATTTTTCATTTTAAAAATACTTAGAGTTGGAAATAAATAGATTGCTTTTTTTAAGATCTCTAAGTGCATTGGAGTATGTTCTACATGTGAAAGACCATGTGTATTCTTTTGCTACAGAGCTCATAACAAACCACCACTATGTTATTTTCAAATCCAGAGGATCACAGAGGCTAATGTTCAAATTGGAATGCTTGAAATCAGCTTGTACTTAGATCAGTTCATTTATGTACTGTGCTAAGAATTAATTGTTGCAGGTTTTGTGCCAGTATTGGACAGTATGGCCTGTTGCTGACCTTGCAGAGCTGGTAAATGGAATGTTTTTATTTTTCTGAAGAATGGTATGTATAGCCTGCTGAGCTCATATGAAGGAAGCAATGTTTTGCATCTCCACAGCAATTTTTACTGGTACTTATCTCAACTGTTCGTGTAAACAATTTTGCTATTTCTTCTCAGCACGCATCAATGGAAAACTATAATTTGAGTTCCTACTTCAAAAGATACTAATTTTCATAATATTTGGTGTTCTGTCAAATATGAAAAATCTCACTATGAAGAGTTTTACAGTTAACACAGTTACAGTTGCAGTTCACAATTCATTCCAGTAAATATCAGAAACTACAAATCCAAATTCAAGACTTCCCACAGGCTCCTGTGAGAGCAGAACTTCATCATCTTGTACTTACCTACTTCTCACTAACACTTTTGTAGATAGTGCTCTACTTGAGCAAAAAACTTCTTGCATGTTTATCAGCATGGGCTGAGATACAAGGTGGCTTTTTCAGTGCTTCTCCCTTCTATGCTGAAGCATGGATTGCTGCAAGTCATCATCTGGGTTTTCTAGCTTTCTAAAGGTGCCTTGCTTGAAACCTACATGAAGAAATGATTTTTCATTGTGCTCACCACTCTCTAACAAATGCAACCTTGACTGAAAGCATTAGGTTGATTGTGCTCTCAGCAGCTGTTTTATCTGAACTGCACTTTCCCAGAGATCACTCTCAGGTTCATTCTATCACCTGTGGGACAAAGAAGAGAGGAGTTCAAGCAATGAAGCAGTTCAAATGTCAAAACATATTTTGGCAAGGCAATTGTAACTGATTATTTGCAGAGTTCATGATCACACTGTGGCCAGAAGTGGAAAAAAGCTACTGAGATTGATAGTTTCCTCCAAACTATTCAAGATAAACATTTTGAATGTCTCTGGGAAACAGTCCCTTGTCTGTTTCAATAAGCTTTCAAAACAATGGCCCAAGTCTATTTCACCAGAAAGTCCTCAATTTTACTGTCAATTGAGAAAATCCAATAACATCAGGATAAAGCACCCTTGAGATTCATTGATGGCTGACAAAACTGTTAGTGTCTATTTAGAATAGAAACACCTGGTCTATTTTGGTTTTTATATGCAAAGCACTGAAAGCATAGCTAACAGATTAAGGTGCTCAGCATCTTGGCAAGGCAGGCCCATTAGGAGTGTGCAGAATCACTGATGGCTTACTTTGAGTCAGTAAACACCATTTTATGGTAAAATTACATTTTTCAGTCAATATTATCTAGATATGTGTTCTATTGGTTGCAAAGTATGGGACTTGAAGAGAAGGTCTTGGTAGTCACAAAACTTGATTCTCCAAAGAAGTTTAAAAATACTCCAGATCTAGTAGATCAATCAAAAGACAAAAAGGGGATGAGCAACAGGGCTGATCAGTGCAGTCGTGCAGCAAAACAAATACCCCATAAAGAAAATTCATACTCCAGACATGTGTGTACAAAAGCGGTGCTCTGTTTCCTCACCGAATTCTTCAGCCTTAGGTGTTCACTGCCCATGAAAGTCATTACAGAATTTCTAATTCTAGAGCTGCTTTATATAGATACTAATGGTGTAAGCAAGGCTAGCAGAGGCCACTTAAGGAGCAGAATATGTTCGTTAGCTGCTCTAAACAAAAATACCAATTTCCATTGTCGGATGGCTCAAAGCAGCACGAGCTGTGGACCTTGGGCAAATGCAGTAGGTTCTCATGTGAAAGTTTTGACCCCATCAGGAACTAGAAGGATATCGAGTGTCACTCTTCTAGTGGCTAAAAAGATGTCTAACTTGCCTTGCTTTACTGGTTCAACTCTTTCTTGAATTTAAATAGCTGTTTTCTTCCTAGCTGCACTGTAGAAGAACAAAATAGTTGTGATGCCACATTTAAAGACTAACTGAAGTAGTTTTTTTTATACTGGAGCACTATTGTATTTGTAAACTCAGCAGAACATACTAAATAGGCAGCTGTAGTCCAAAATTCTATATGCTCTACTTCAGTCACATCCTAGAGAAGTTGTTTCTTAATTGTCACAGAATGATGAGCAGTGACAGTTCACTAGACCAGGTTGCTCAGAGCCACATCAAAACTGTCCTTGAACACTTCCAGGGATTTGGGATCCAAAACTTCCCTGGACAACCTGTTTCAGGGTCTTACCACCCTCACAGTGAAGAATTTCTTCCTAATATCTTTTCTAAATCTACCTTCTCTCAGACGAAAGTCATTCCTGCTTGTGAATTACCACTACATGCTCTTCTAGTAAGTTCATGATCAGTTAATAATAAGGTCATGATCCTTCATCCATTCAGTTATGTGCTACAGGTGACCCGATACTGGGGAGGAGGGAGTTGTTGTTTTGGTTTTTTGGTTGGTTGGTTTGTGTTGTGTTATTTTTTTAATGCTTTCTGACATGTACCAGTGGAGGCATCTTAGAAATTATAAGCCATTCAGAGTCTTAAGGGAAATCATTCAAAAGAAAATTGATATTTTAATCTTATGCTTCTTACAAAATAGTGAGTGTTTGTTTAAGATTCCTCACAGAAATTTAAGCAAATAAATACCTAAAATGCTCCACAAATAAGAGCAAAGATAACAGGACTTCAGTTGCATGTAGGCAAATTATTTCTGTGTGTGTAATGACTGCCTAAACAAATAGGCACTTGAGCATGCAAGTGATAATTATGTATGGTAATGTCTTGTTATCTACCAAACCATGTATCTTGCATGAGTAAGAGCTTTTTGTGTAGGAGCATATTTGTGTAACCTCTGCAAAGGGCCTTTCCTCAGTCTTCTCTCAGCTCATGGAAAAAGCCAGGTGGTCCTGAAAACTGTTCAGTAGTCTCTGTTGATAGTTGTCTGTATAGATCTACCTCCCTCTCCTTGCCTCTCCCTCCTCTTAGTGATATTTGCACCTTTCTTCATGTGCTTGTCAGCTTTCTAAGAAAGCTCTGGGTCCAGTGTGCCTTCTGGTAGTGTATTGCTCTGTTCTCACAACACTTCCCGTGATTCAGCATAACTCCTAAGAAGAGACCATTACAAATCATGAGCATTTATCCAGAAACTGTACTTGGATTTTAATGCTTCCACATCTGTCTTGAGTTGCAAAGTTTCTGTAGAAGTTGAGCTGAAGGAAATGAGTGAGCATAAAAGGGATTCTTCTGTCTTGCAAAGAAATTCTCTTTAATTTCAATGTTGACTGTGGCTTGGTGCCAGTACATTGAGATGTTTTGCACTGCAATGAAGCATAAAAGAGGACCTCAGCTGTATGAAATTGCTCTGGCCTCTTCCACTGTATCGTTCTAGGAAAACTGAATTTGGAGGGAAGCTAGTTAGTACAAAGACACGTGGAGGCTGTCTTCTGTCATGTGTTAGAGCATTTCAAGGTGTGCTTCTCCAAGAATGGGACAGCTGTTCTCACTGCAGGAACCATTTCCTTCCAGAAGACATCTACAGAGAAAGGTAATGCAGGCCTATGAATTGGATTCTATTTCAATGTTTCATCTTCCCAGGTGCTTCATAGTACAGCCAACAGAGTGAATTGTCTCAGAATAAAGAAAATCTTGCAATGCTTATTATTTTACAGCTATCCCAAGAAAACTCCTGGTGATATGCATGTTGGACGTGTTTAACAGGAGCAGTTAATCTTTACGTTCTCAGGAATATTTTCAAGAGTATTTATCTTAAAGAACTGCTACATCAAATGATTACGTAATGCCTACAAAGGTAATTGACAGCTCTATTTTAATTGGGAATCTCTTAGCATTGTGTTTCAAAATAAGTGTAGTAACCATTAAATTACAGTTTTTCCCCCTTTATATAGCCTCTAAGAAGCTTGATCAAAAAACTACTTGTAACTGCTCACTTGGCATTTGTAGGAGATTCAGGCTTAATTCTGTACCTGAAGGGCATTGGTGACTTGAATCAGTCCTAGGTAAGTGAACCAGTTTCTGGGCTATTTAGGAGGTTCTTGGAAAGTTAGTTTTGGGGGCATGACACTGAGGAGTATCTGATGTTACTTGGGATGGGGGTGAGGAGGAATACTCTGAAAGGAGCTCCTGTTGGCTCTGAAGCAGGATAACTTCCAGATACCTTTCTGTCTTTGACAGGACATTTTCTCCCATTGCCTTATTTATCTAATGATTCTAAAATTCTGGGATCTCTGAAATGCAATTTTTGCCCATTCGCAACGGTAAGAAACCTACCAATAGACTCAGTAGAAGATTTTTTACATGAAGACTTGGAGTAAGTATAACTCTTCTTTGACTTTGAGATACTATTTCTGACAGCTTGCAATAAATCTCAGAGAAGGGAATGACTATATTCTGCAGCGATCTCATACTATTTATCTTAGGAAGCATGAGTTTTGAATTTTGAACCATATAGCCTTTGATTTATCTATCCAGATTCTGTGTTGCTCTAGGGAATACAAAAATATTGGCCTTTCTATGGTGCCAAGATATAAAAGTATCGAACTGGAAAGCTGAAATAGCATGGATTTAATGGAGAGAAACATCTGAATTGAACTTGCTCATACTTTAGACACTGCATTTGACTTGTTACTGTGACTTATTTTAAATATGCTTCCTAAGTGATGTTTGTACTTGCCCGTGAGATTTATTCAGCCTCAAGTGAAGTTAACAGCACATAAAGTTCTAAGGATCATTTTTAACCTCTATATGAATGTTTTGTTGCTGTCCGATGAAGCCTCCATCCAATGGAAAACATTTGCTTCTAACAATTCAAGATCAAATCCTAAATCGCTGTAGCAGGCCTGGAATCAGTGCACAGCTGGAATGTGACCATCACAGAAATGTATATCCTGAAACGTCTGGAGGTGGCAGAGGGAGCCAGGAGGCTGCTGCTGGCTTCTCAGCAGCCCACTTTGCATCCAGGCATGCCAGAAACCTGGGGACTGCTCTCTGAATTTTCTGCTTGAAAATGCATGAGGACTTGAGACTAGAATTCCTGTCTCTCTCCCAAACACTTTGCTTTAATGCACCACACCAATACCACTTGAATCCCGGAGACTGGCACTTCATATTTTGCATCCAAGTAAAATGAATTGTTCCTGTGTTTGATTTCATTTCCTCGACTCCTAACCTCCAGGCAGAGCAAGAAAAAATTATTAGTGTTGACTACATAGGCGGAAAAGGGGGATCTGTGTCGGTGGAGAAAGTCTTGAAATGAGCCACTCTTCTGACAGAAAACAAGAAAACACTTTTCAAAAAGTTCAGTAGTTTAAAAAGTATTTACACATACTGCATCAAAATAAATTTGTAAAGTGGTCAAATATATCTTGAATATTAGATTCTTAATTTCCTTGGATGTTCATTGAGTTGAACTATCCCAAACAAACCTGTAACAACTTCCCCACTGGAATATAATTTTCTTCTGCCGTGACACATTCTTTGTTTCATTTTGCAAAAGGAACATCTAGCTGGAGAGTGGGTGGAGGCAGACTGCAATGTATCTTCTAATAGTTTGGCCAGTGATACATCTGCTGTGGATATAATTTGAGCACAGTGGAATTTAGAATTATGTCTATACTGGAATTTAATTATTTGTTTTCCTTGACATCAAAACTTGCACTATGTGATAAAATATAGAGTATAATTCTGCTGGTTTTCTGGAAACCTTTGCTCTTCAGTACTTAGTTTCTTCTTTGTTCTCCAGTACTTAGTTTCATTTGAAACACAATTCTACTACTGATAACCTTGACTGCAAGAAAAACCTCCCACTTAGGTCTTTGTGAGGTGTGAAATCAGTTTTTATTTAAAGTTCAGCTGAGGAGAATAATCTACTGTTTAGTGGAAACTGAAGGTGGTGTCTGATTTTTCCTTGCTGTTAATGGCACCACAAACTGTCTTAGTCTGGTCTTTATATGGCAAAGTTTTGAGTTTTCCAGTAACTGACAGATGATGTTTTCACCACCCCTTCAATGCTGGAACAAAACACAAGCAATTCATCTGTAAAGTAAAATCAAGATCAAGAAGGACACAGACTGATTTGGTTCAAGTGTACAGCTGATTAGAATTTTATGCCTGTTCTATCTGAAAATGGTTAAATAGAGAATCTCACTAACAAAGCACTGGGGGTGGGGAAAATTCTAGATTTATCATTGTCGAAGCTGTAAATTGAGATGTCATCAGGTTCACAGAGACAGCGGCCTGTGCTAATACATGATGTGAGGAGACCACACCATGTTTTTATCTTCTTTCTCTTATTAATAAAATGTCTGTTTTTTCCATATGTTCAGGCTGCCTGAAAACAGTCCCCCTTGGATCTTGGCCTATGTTGTGAAATACTGCCATGTGGTGGTATTGCAATTACAGGTGCTGTGAACAGCTACCCAAGATCCAATGGTTCAGCAGGTACCATTGCCTGAAATCTTGTTGCATTCACTACCGGTGCTATAATCCCTTCCCCATGGTGCAGTTTTCCCTTTCATATTTAAAATGCAATAATCATCTTATGAGTATTGTTTCCAAACTTAATTGGTTTAATTTAGTTAGTTTCTCATTAGCTCTGGATCAGGACCTTGCTGGAGTACTGACTCCACTATACTTCATTCAATTATTTTTAATGCAATCTCTATGTTTCCCCAGAGGCTAAAGAAACGTGCAGCCAAAGACTCAAAATGAGTACAGAAGGCTGCTTTCAGGCAGGTCTAGAAGAACTAGACTTAAAGCATGTATTGCATCTACTGTTTAGTTCCCAGTCTCATGGCCCCCTAACCTGGCAGCAGGAAGCCAACCCAATTTAATACAAAAAACAGATCTTTCCCTCTGGACAGCTAATAACCTGGTTTTGTGCATGTTGTGGGTTTCCTACTTTCTTTTATGTCTGGTCTTTCTACATTCAAATGCTTATTTTAGCTGAAGACTTGAGTTATGTTTGGAACATCTGGCAAGGAGACATGGTATTGAGCACCTCCACAGAGCATGGGGCTATTCAGTCAAATCTCATTTCCACATTTATGTGCTGTTAGTTTTCTGACAATACTTACTGGAAGAGTCCAATTTATCAGTTTTCTTTCCATTTTCCAGCATAAGTTGAATTCTGCCATTCCAATGAGTTCCTATGTTTACTACCAGTACTGTGGCTCCATTTCCCATACAAAAAAAAGGCAGTTTTCATGCCCTAGGAGATATCCTGCTGTTTCCTAGGATACTTTTCACAGAAGTTCAGAGATGCCTCTTTCTGCAAAAGTAGTATTGCTGATTGCCCACAGGTGGGGTGAAAAGGTCAGAGAGCAACTGGTTTGAGCTGAAGACCTAGGGAAAACAGTGTGAGGAGCAAAACTACAGAATCTGATGCTGTGGAAATTTGTGCCCATTTCTCCTTCCATATCTGCTTTTTAAAGCATCACCAGGTCCTATTTGCCTATTTTTACTGCTCAAGTACACACAGACACACACTACAATAAGAGTCCTAAATGGCAGAGTATGTGTTCAAGTTTCACTGCTGGGCATGTTGCAGCAGGAGATCACGCTGAATGAAGCTCCTCAGGAGCAAAGCAATTATGAAGAGGGAACAAAATTAGCATTTCCTCAAAACCGTGGAGCCTCTACAAGCAGAAGAGTTGTGAAGGCTAACTGAGGATGTGACTGGAGGCAAAGAGAGAACACAGATCCCCTGTTCCTACTGTGCCAGATGCTCAGAGAAGGGTTGAATTCCCTCTGCTTTGAGGAGTACTTGGCTTTCTATTACGTCTCACATGTCACTGTCCTCTATTTTTGAAGGTGGTTTTCATTCAGTAGTAAAAGCCAACACAGGATTAGGTGAGAATCTGGTTAAAACCCCATTTCATACAGAAGAATTACATATTCCTTTGGATGTTTCTGTAGTGGTTCCAGGATCTTTTGCCTAAGCTTCAATTAGTATAGCTTTGTAATAGTACATTTCACCCAGAAATACCAAGGGTTTAATAAAATTAGCTCTGTGGTTATGTTGTGATGGGATTTGTAATTAAAGCTGATTAAGGATGTTCCAAATACATTATTTTCTATTGGATGATGCATATTCAGCAGCATTACAATGTTTCCTCTTACTTTGCCCCAGGAGCCCAGGGAGGTTATATGCTGTATGGTGTAGAGCCAACCTTAGCATTTTGCCCTTCCCCAAAACAAAAAGTCTGAAGTGGCAGCCCAAGAGGATTTGAACAGGGCTGCCAGGGCTGCAAGTGTTCTTGACTGTATGGAAGGAAACCAAAGGCAGTCTCCAGGAAAGAGAAGTCACTGTCATTTTGAATGGCTGAAATTAATCTTTTCAAGCCTCATTCTGTAATGACAGTTTGCAAGAGTCTTTCTGATTAAAAACTCTGATTTTTTTCTTCTGGAATCTCAGACTTGTTTATTCCAGCCAACCCTCCTCTTTTCCTGATACACAGAGGAGTAGAGGCATTATCAGTGTCTTTAGCTTTTCTAAAATCTCACAGGAAACATAGGAAATAGCCAGCAATAAAGACCAGCAGCTATTATCACAGCTTTCTGTTATGATAGGTGTACAACCCCTGACACTGTCACTTTTCAAAGGCCACCTACCTTTTCCTATGTGCTTAGAAACTTCTTTCATTGAATGGATAAGATTAGTCAGTAATGATTCTTCAGCTGGATTGCCTTGGACTAACAAACCACTTACTCTTTTCTACTGGGCTTTCAGGAATGGGGACTTTTAATTTGCTAATAGGTGACTTAGTAATACAAGCATCTGAGTGTATAGAATCCTACCATGCTCCTTCTTCAAAGGGACATCATGTAATTCTTGCTTTCTTCAGCTTCAATAGGGTCACTCCTGACCTTACATCAGCTCTCAGAGCACGCTGTGCTACTCTGCTGTCACTGAGTACTAATTATGGCAAATAACCCCACAAATTTCTGCTGGAAGCAAGGAATATTCATGCATTTGAAAGTCACTGTACTTGGATGTACTTAAATTATGCTCTATATTTGCATTTTTCAACATCAGCATCTCATTAATATCTCAATTTATAAATGTTGATCATCATATTTTTTTAAGACCGACAGCAAGCCAAACTTACATCTGACTCTATTCAGGTGTCTGGGAGCAGGTCCAATAATTATAAAGAATCAGAGCAGCAAGCTATACTTATAGACATCAATGCAAAATCAATATAGAATATGAAAGAATTATGACTTTGAGAATTGCTGCTTTTAAAGCTATCTAGGGAAGCATAAACTCGTGCTCTGGTGATAAGGTAATTCATGAATATATTGCATGCTGTATGGCTGAGCTGAAGTCAGAACTTGGAAATATTTTTTTTTTTTATCCTACTTTTGGAAAGAGAAATTGCTTAAAAAGAAATCTTTAAAACAAGCAACATATTTTCTTTAATTCATTTTTAACTTAGGAACCAAGATGTTGGTGACTGAATCTTCTTTTTCCTTAAGGAAAATATTTTTATGCCATCATGAGAAAACTTCCACTGTCTTTTATCTGACAGAAGATTTTTAAAAAATTGAAAAGGATTAAAAAGTGTGGGAAGTATTACACAGGTGTACAGAGTCAATAGTCAAAATCACCCCAGTATAGTAATAATGCTTAAAAATACGCTGAATTTTAAGTGGTAACTTAATTGGATCAGGATGAAAACTGGGTGTGGAGTGAGTTTGGAATTCCAAAGAAAGGAATTCCTAACCTCCTCATACTGTTTGTACTGTAAGACAAAGTCACAGCACAACTTGCAAAAAAAAAGACATGGAAAAAGAAACACTGTCAGAACTTTCTGCTTGGAGAGTTACATGGCACAAAATGTTGTAAATCCTTCACCAGCAGGGATTAGGAATATACATTTGTTTTAGCTTTTCACAAAGCTCTGGCAATTGCTCAAGAAATTGCAGTGGAAGCAAAGCATGGTGAGTGAAACAAATAATAAGGCAAAGCCTGCCTAATAATATAAATCATTTAAAAGGTGGTGGAGTATATCATTATGTATTTAGGAAATAGGTTTTCTTATTAAAATATACTTTGCAATAATGACTGCAGCATTGCTACAGGAATATATTAGCATTAGAGTGATGATTGAATGTAAAATTAACTTAAAAAAAATTCAGCTGTTAGAAAGTAAGATACATTAGAGGACGGAGCAGGAGATTGCCAGAATGACATTCACAGTCATCTTAAATGGCAGTTTATGCAAAGACAAACCTATACAATGTAACAAGGTAAGTTGCAGTTTATTCACTGACAAGCTTCAGCAGGGATTTTTTGGATAAAGGTTTATTCAGCTTTGATATTTGGAAGACATCTCTTTTTCAGGATATTGGGTCTTTGATAATTTCAATGTGCAGAACTGCATAGTAGTCATTGGTTTGTTCTTACAGCTGAAAGTACCTCTTTGTCTATTTTTCTTTTAACATTTCTAACAGCTGTTAGAACCATTCAAGTGTTTTCTCTGCCTCTTGAGACACTGAGATCAGAATTTCCACCCTGTCTTTGGGGGGTTTTTTGTTATGAAAGGTAATCAGAGTATTTTGAATACCTCCCAGGGAGAAAATTTGGATGTTTATGAGAACTCAGATGGAGCTGAGGATGTCAGCTCAGCAAATAATGTAAGTGTGTATGGCTGTAGAGATGGGGAAGGCCCATGGGTTTGAATCAAACACTGTTGTGTTAAGCACAGATCAGCCACCAAGTTTCTTGAGCTCTGAAACTCAAGGAGTGGCTTTCATCTTGCTTAACTTCAGATATAATACTTTCCATCTAAGCTAATCATGCTAAGCTCAGTTTACAGTCAAGAAAGACAATTAGGTAAACTCTTTTGGCAGCTAGTATGAGATAAGTTGAGCCTGACACTCTAGAGAGGAGACTGGACTCTACTCCCTTCCTGATGTCTTTTGGGCTCAGGTTAATGTAGAGCAATGAATTACTACCTCATTTTTTGCCACCAAGTACAAATAGGCCCAGCCTAATGGCCAAGTTAAAGCTCTAATTAATGAGACATTGAAATAGCCAACTGTCCTGCCTCAGGCAGGTGTCCTCTGTCATTCTGTAAGATTATGTTTGAAAAGCCTGATGTCTAAAGGACAGGATATTAGTAAAATAGCCCACCCTGCTGTGAGAGGTGTGATGAGGGAGAGGGATATTTAGATCTCCCTGGTGTGTGCTGTGAGACTGCTGAGCTGCACACAAATAGCACTCTGCCAGCTTTCTGAGGCATACCCACAGATCATGGCCTGAGCATGTCAACAGGATGTCAGGAGATTCACTGGACCAAGAATGAAGGCTCTGACAACTGTCAAATGTACACTACAAATGTATTTCTTTGCTCTTGACTGAAATATTTAGGCTCTGAAATACTCTCTTGCACTTTCCCTAAGGCATCTTGGGCAGCTTTGTCATGTGTCAATTATTATTTAATTCAGTTTTATTTTACTTTGCAGCCTATGAATGCCGTAGTTTATTACACAGCCTTGTATAATGTCCTTGGTGTATTGTTACGACTACTTTGCCTCCACCTGTATCTGATAAGAACTGCTATTCCATTTACTTTTCATTGGGAGGACAGTTTTTTCTTGTTATACAAGTGTTGGGCATTTGATGAGACAATTAAAAAACTTGGAACAGAACATAAAGAGAGACATGATGGTCTTTAAGTTGTCTTCCACTCTTGGTATGTCAATTTGAAGCTTTTTTTATATTATAAGGTCACAGTAGAACACTGTAACTTTCTGTGTAACATCAGTCATAGGACTAATCAGCACTAACTCCTTGCAATAATAGCACATCAGCTGAAAAAATGTCTGACAGATTGGTCCTTATTTAAGATTGAATGGTGTTCCCATTGGGAACATAAGTTCCCAATGGCAACTTATGGCCATTTGTTGGGATTTAAGCCCAGATGGAAATTAAGCACCATACACAGTTCAATAATTAAAGTACAGTAACAATTGTAATTTTTTATAATAAGGATAATGAAAAAGGAAAAAAACAAGTGATGCACAATGAATTTGCTCACCTCCCACTGACAGATGCCAAATAACCTTTCTCAAATCCAGATCAGCCTCCCTTCCAGGCAAATCCCCCCAGTTTATATACTGGGCATGACTTTCTATGGTGTGGAATATCCCTTTGGTCAGCTTGGGTCACCTGTCCCAGGTATGGTCCCTCCCAGTTTTTTTGCACCCTTCCCCACTGGAAACAAGAGACACAAAAAAAAAAAAAAAAGTCCTTGACTTACGATAAACATGACAGCAAAAACCAAAACATCCATGTCTTAGCAACACCATTCTAAATCCGAAACAGCACTGTAACAGCTACTGAGAAGAAAGTAACTCTATCCTAGCTGAAACCAGGACACCATTACAGAGTTTTAATTCCCTTCTCTATCAAAATAAACATGAATAATTAGTTGAGAATGGAAAAGATTGTCCCTCTGAGAAGAATCTGAAAAGGCAAACACATTGGCTAATTTAAGTACTGCAGGATGTGAAGACATATTGGTTTGAATGCATAAAATCTATATGGAAGGTAGAAGTAGTAATACTTTACCTTATTAGGGGCTAAATTTTGTTGCAAAAGTGAGAAACCCTGTAAGGATTAAGGAAGAATGGGAAGACAATGCCACTGTATTTACCTTATACCAAAGGATATGTAGATGACAGCTCTTCTAAAAAAAGGCTTCAGGACACCACAAAAAGACTATTCTATTTAGGAATAAGCTGCAAGAAGTACATGGTACACTTTATCACATTAGTAGCCTCGCTTCTTATATTTAGAGAGTACATATTATGGGTTATTAATAATAATAAGTTTAAGGTATGCTTCAGGCAAAAGCAGGACATATTTTCAGAATTTCTATTTTAAGTCCCAGCTCTTGCTGTGCAGAAAAAAAATCTGTTCAAGAAAACTGTTGGCAGACTTATTACAAAGACTTGAATTACAAAACAAAATATGAACAAGTACTCCTTGGCCTCAGATCACCAGCCCTTCACTCTATGACTCCTGGAGAGAACCACACACTGAGTTCTGTAAGCTCTGCTTTGAAGGCAGAAGTCACAGACGAAAACTTTTCAGTTTAATCAAAGAGTTGGAAGTCATGAAGGGCCTTGGAAGTCTGGAAGCAGTTTTTTAATACATTGATAAATGCCTTTTGGTTCCTAATATGTCATATTCACAATTGAATGTAGTTTTATTTCTCTTTGTAAATTCCCAGAGCACAATTTGTATATGTACTTGTCACTGTCACAGCTCGGGCTCATTATATTGCAGTCCAAGACAAGTACATCCTCTGTCTTGGAGGTCTTATTCTTCCCTTCATGGACACCTCTGGTAACTGGGGTTGCCTTGGGAAGAATCAGTGGTTTTCTCTTCCATTTACTTCCATCTCTGTTAGCCCTTAGATTTGTCTGCTTGTTATACCTCTATTTCTCTAGAGAAAAAAAGTCTTATGTATCCTACCTTGAATAGTACAATTTTCTCAAATGAATCCACTCTCATTTCTAATCTTTAAAATTTTCCACTTGCCAACACATTGAGTATTTTTCCCTTGTGTTTTCCTTCTTTTTGCTTTCATCTTCTACTGGAAATTTTTAAATAGCTTATCACATCTTGATTGCCTGAGATAGGCTTTTTGTCTTGAGTGACTTGAAAATGGCCTTTACCTTCTAGAACTGATACTACATAAGAACTCTAAATGGGGATTTTCCCAATTGTAGCAGACTGGTGTTTTCCTGACTGCTCCTATACCCATTCTTTTTGAATTGTGAGGAAAAAAAATAAAATAGTGTACTTCTAGGTAATTCCTTTTACTTGAATTATGAAACCTTATGTTGGAAATGTTGCAATTTCTCCATCAGGCAGTTTTCTTTATGCTGGAGCCCACAAGATGACAATCAGTGACGTTACATTTCACACTGCATTACTCAAACCAGTCAAGTGTCTCTTGTGAACAGCTCAACTTTCACAATTTTGCAGTAGCACTTTTAATGCCCAACTGGATTTTCTATTTCAGCTTTTCCAGGAATTCTTTCCCTTCTGAAGTTGTACTCCTGGGTTTATTTTTTCCGTCATCACATTTTAAGCTGAGTTCCCCTTTGTGCTCTGGCAGTGACTGCAGCTCTCCAGCTGCCTGCTTCTCGTTTCCTCAGTGTCCCATGGAGAGCTTCAGGCACAGTAGTGAAGTGTTGCAGGTCAGTAACTTCTTACTACAAGAATCTTGAATGTCAGATTGTTCCTCAAAGAATAAATAGAAGCTGGTCCCTAGTGCTTCAGAACAGTTAATTTTATGGTTTCCAGTCCCTCTCCTGTTTGTCTCCATTTGGGCTGAGAGGGTTCAGATCAGAACAAGTTGAACCCATCTCTTAGGTGAGACTTTGAAGATCAGTGTTTACCTTTTCATTTGAGAAGTTTCCTTCATTAACACAGTCCTCTGCTTGATTTTTGGTGTTTGGATTTTTGGGGGTTTTTCTCCCTAACGAGTGTCATGGAATCAGAGCTTAGGTGTTTTTGCTGTCTCTTCAGAGCTCAATTTCAAATATCCATCTTAGTCCACAATTCTACAGTTCCCTGCATGACAGCTTTCAGAAGGGATGTTACATGAGGGTATACATGTATTTTATACATCCATTATGTTGCCTTTCAGTGGCAAATTACTGATAGAGTGAGAATGTTAGGTGTTACTCATACCTATAATACCTGTCAGAAGTAATTTACATAGATTACAGGTAATATAATAGGTAATATCTAGAGCATTTTTGATACCTGATACCTGTTGCTGAACAGTTTCAGCATGACTGCTGAAGAAAAAGATGAAAGATTAGTAGTAAGACACCTGGGGTGATGCAAGCCAGGTTTATTGACAGCATTGAAGCCCTTATGAGATATCAGATACAAAGTATTCTGGGCCAGAGATTGTAGTCTTTACTAGGTGCAGAACACAGTGGGGTCATGGTTTTACAGCTCATAGGTGTTACCTGAATGTAAGGAATAAATCAACAAGTTTATTTTTTCTCTGATATGATCATTCACCAGCCTCTCATTACAGAAGGTTCATAGGGCTATTTATGTATGTTGTCACCACTTATCTTTGCCTCTGTGTGATGATTCATTGTCTAGCACTTTTTCTTGTCTTTTGTCAGTACATAAATTTTAGGAATGGGTGAAAAATCCTGTGATGAAAAAAGGGCTAATTGTACAACAGTTCCCGGAAAGCTGGTGAAAAGCACACATGAAGTGTCTCATAGAATTCTCAGATTATCTTCTGAAAGCTTCTTTCATCCTTAGGAAGCCCTTTACATCACATATATAGAGCATTCTGATTCCTTAGCATGGAGCTATGTTAATTTCTCCTTGAATCCTTGATTTTTTCTTGTTGTAGTCTACACCAGACTAGACAGAACAGAAAAATATTTCATGATATAATAGTCTTGCTCTAAGATCAGTCTGTTTCTGAAGTATTCATAGGAACAACATGATGTAAGCATAAACATGCATGAACATTAAGATTTTTTAAAAGAAGACCTATCCTAGAAATCTGGTGAACTTCAGATTTTCATTTGATAAGTTATAAACAGATAGTAGGAAATCTTTCATATTCCATTTAGGCAATAGCTATACTCCAGTTTATTAGAGTTAATAGTTGTGTCAGAGGAAAAACTATGCCGTGCACATAGATACAAGAGATGGATGAGGTTCAAGAGCCTTTCAAATGATTAAATTGCCTGTATATACCCTTCAGAGACTTGTTACACATTGAGAAAAATCTAGATCTATCCATCAATGGGAAAAGGACTAAAAATTATTGTGTAAAATATCCGTAGCTAGTAATCACTTATACCCCACTCTTAATAAATATACTTTTCTTGGCTATCAGTAAAAATGAAAGAAGCAAGGCTATTTTTCATACAAAGACACATAATGTATTAAAATGTCATGTAAAAGATGTACCTACATACACAATTTTGGGCTTGTTTTCAGCTGGTTTTGGTACTCCATGTTATCTGTGGGTGGCTGACCACAGACAAACTTCAAATCAGTTTTGTAATTTCTATGTCTACCAGGCAATCTGTGAAGCAACTGGTGGGGCTGCAGACTCTGACTTGAGTTCTCTGTGATGAATTCCTATTGTCAAGAATTCTGATTCTCTTCTCAGCTTCATTTTTCATTTCTCCTCAGTTTCCTCTGAGGTTCTCAGAACGGCAGAAGGAAACAGACCCAAAAATGTTTCAGTAGGTGAGACAGAACAATTACGCTGTAACTGTATAAAGAGACACCAAAGCCCATCAATCCTTTATCCTGGTGAGATAACACCAAGTAGTATTCATTATGCTGCACTATGGTTCATTGGTCATTCATAAATACAAGAGATTTCAGACCAAAATCAATTGCCACAAAAAATTTGTTAATATTCAAAGGTTTTAAGTGTTTTGTCAAGCTCTTATTTTCTGTGGTTTTTATGTTGTTCAGAGGTTACAATTGATAAACATACCTTATAGAATATCTTGATCTTGTTTTTATGTTGTTTTCATTTCATTTTTTCATGTACCACTAAGCTAAATCAGTGTCCCTAGAAAAGCTTCCTCCTCTCAAAACCAGGGTGTGAAAGAGAGATATATTGTCTCCCTAACCAGTTTCTTATTATCTCCTCTGTTAGTTATGCAAAGATGAGTACTCGGAATATTCAAATTTTAGCAACTCGTATCTATCTTTCCATGGAAAGACTTTATTCCTTAATAAATTGGCTTTTTTTACTTTGAAACAACCAAGGAAAAAAACTATGATAGAATAATTCTAGGACCACCTGAAACCCTTTAAAAATAAAAGAAATAAAGTAATAAAATTTTTCTTCCTTTTTTTTAATGCAGTTTTTTGAACATTATTAAGCTTTTTTATCCATTGCAGGTATTCTGAAGAGATCACAGCTACTTCCATGAATGCATTAAATTTTGAGGACACTAAAACATCACGTGTTCTGGAAATACTGGAGTTCTATTAACTGCAAAGAATATAATTAGTTTTCTATCTGTGGTTCTTGGCAAGCTGTGCTTCCTTATTCACTCAATGACAGAAATATCCAAACAATTAAGATATTAAAATAATGGGGGAGTGGTGGGAGGAAGGGGAAAATAAGACCAGAAAAGAGAACAGGCAAGGATAGTAACTCAAAATATGTATCTTTGTTAAAAAATTACACAGTGCTCTCCCATTAGAACATAATCAAGGAGATTTTCCTACTTTTAGGAAGGGCTGTCTTTTCACAGATGCAATAATAAAAAATAAATTTTATTTTCACTGAAAGAGGAAAAATATTTACAAATACCTTTTTTGCTCTTTTTAGTTATTTAAATATTTTTTAGTAGAAGACCTTTAGAAACTGTATAGTGGCCCATTATTTGCAAGATTGGTTTGCCAAATGTTCCAAGACTATGGAAAGTAGTAGAACTTGGTTAATAAGGAAACCATACTACCAAAGTACAAGTTATCTGTAGGGCTGTGGAAAGCAGTCATTAGGAAAGGGAACTTCTGTGATAAATAGCATAAATATGTCAGATAACATACATTTTGAAGTTGTCCAAAGGATCTCCAAGGGGAAGTGAAGGCCAGGTGCTATGGGCCTTTATCCCATCATGGGACCTTTAGGTCAAAGTTCATTTGGAGCTCTTTCTTGCTCCCAGAGCTCTGAATTAAGAAAAATTGTGTCTGGAAAATATAAGCTTCCTGAGTACCAGAAGCCTAATGAAGCCTGGCTATGGCTTGTTCCTTGATGAAAGATCTGATTATTGGTCAGAGTATGGGTCAGAATCCCTTGGCCACGCCCTGTGCTCCTGTGGCATCTTTCCGTAGAGCACAGGCTGCTGCAGCCACAGGAGACTGGCCAGAAAAGTAACTGTCTTTATACCTAAAAGGTGGTGAAGGAGTGAATTTCCAAATATTCACACAATGTCTTTTTGTCTGCTCTCTTTAATAAATTTTGTAGGCACTTAATTATCATTGAGATCTCTACGTATTCTGATCAAAATTGGGCAGCAAGCTCAACAAAATATTTATCTAATTTTAAAAATGATACTACAGAATATTGAGTTTCTGGCTTTTAACTCTCTACAGTAAAATAAAACAGAAATAAATATGGTCTGTAGTCTCTCTTTAGCTTCTGCATACCTGACCATGGCAGATAGTCTTATCAGCATGTTCACTGTGTATTTACTGGTCATGTGTCACTGGTGCCTGAAGGCAGTCTCACTTCACTGTAACAGATGATAAAACTTCAATTTTCACTGGACGTGCCCAAACATATTTCTCCTTTTCAAGAATAAATAGTTAATTTCTTCTGAAACAATGAGTGCAAATGTGATTATAGAAGTGCTGATACTGTCCTGAGAGATACAAAGAGTAATAGCCTTCTCTGACAGGAGGAGTTCTTTGCTGAATGCCTAGATAAATGCTGGGCTTTGCAACGATTGGTAGCTGCACATTAATCAGTGTAGGTATATACCTCACCATGATCTTGGATTTAGTGCTCCCTTAAAGTTCATTTTGCAAAACCCCTTGAATTAAAAACCTCACTTCTCTTCCTTTCTGCATCACAGGTTGCTGTTGGAGATGACATCGATGATGTTCAGATATGAGGTGAAAATAGACACCATTTGCACAAATGCCTTGCCCTGTCTGTTGGGGACAGCAGTCAGCACAGCAAAGTGGCCAGTCTTGCAGAGACCAGTGGGGCTGGCTGGCTCTCCAGCAGTGGCAGAGGAATTTGGGTTGGGAGCTCTGCTGTTGATTAAACCTGTGGCTGTAGCTCAAGGACAGAAAGAGAGCACCCATCCTTTCATAAAGGGACTGGAAACAGCAAAGACTTCAGGTATAAGTAACAGCAAAATAAAGTACTAAAACTGCTTTAGTTTTCTTTGATGCATAGCTGCAGAAGAAGGACAAGAGACAATGCAGTGGAAGGTAGAAGTAAAACTTTTGCCTAAAAAAGTGATTGCCATTATGAAGACCAGGTTCTTTCAACACACTTGTATGCCTGTAAAGTCAGCTGTCCACTGATGCCTGTTCTTCTAACACCTGTTTTTTTTCTCTTTTCCCCTTAATGCAGTCATTTATGCATTTCTTAATCTCCTTTAGTCTAAAAAGAAAAAAAATCAGAGTATGTCAGTGTAGTAAGAAAGGGTCTGTGTTATCACCAGTATAGATAGAAAAGGTTCTGTGAGAATCTCAGGCCCTCTTAGGCAATATGGTTTTACCCACCTTCATTTAGATCAGGGGAGACTCTCCACATCTGTTAGTCTGTAGCAGCAATTCTATTAATTTCAACGGGGCTAGATTAGTTCTTAGCTGTGCTGAGCAATCAAATACTTATCTCATTTAGCTTGGCATTCTTCTTATTTCGTGTGTTTCACTATGTACAATCCCTCTTACAGAAAACCGTGCTTAGTAATACCGCAACACAATTAAATTTGTCATATGCCATCTCTGATTACCAGAGCTTAGCAATCAGTCTGAGGGGTTTAGTTTGGGGATTTTTAAGAGGTAGACAACACAAGGTCAGATACCAGAAGGAATGAAACTTCAGGTTAAAAAGCCGTTGTGAAGAAATTATTCCTGGAAATGTTTTTGTTGAAAATAGTTTCATACAAAAGTTAAGGCCTAGGGACCTGAAATCTAGCCTGAAATGAACCTGAGATCCTGAAAGGACTTTCTGATAATACTATACACAGTTATAATTATGCACATGTCTGAACATTTGATGCCAGGAAAACCTCTGAAAACCTTTAAAAATATTTAATATAAAATCTGTTATACGTTGTCTGGATAAGAAATTCCTTTTAATGAAAAGAATTGACTTCTAAATGACACAAACCCAAACCCTCTTCACATCAAGTTTCAAGTCAGTTCTTTCAGAAACTGCAAGAATTGGAGCACGTCTATCCAAGTCAGTGCTGCTTGGTGTGTTCCTTTGGAAGAGGCTCCATTTCAAATTACTTTTTTTGGACCAGAGTGTGGTCATGGGCAGAAGAGCCTCAACATCCTGCCTGGGGTTTTTTTGGTGTATGTATTTGGCTTATACCACAAAACTTATTCTAGAACTGAAAAACCTTTTTAAGGTCCATTAAAAGCTATTATTAAGAGCTATTATTAAGAGCTATTATTAAAATCTATATTAAAAGCCAAATTATAGCTGGACATATAGATGTGCTCAAAGCCCAGAAAGCCAGACACGCCCTGGTCAGCACCAAAAGATCCGTGGCCAGCAGAATGAGGGAGGTGATTCTGCTCTTCCACTCTGCTCTGGTGAGACCCCACCTGCAGTGCTGCACCCAGCTCCGGGGCCCCGGCACAGGAAGGACAGGGACCTGTTGGTGCAAGTCCAAAGGAGGGTCACAAAGGTGATCAGAAGGATGGGTCACCTCTTCTATGAGGAAAGGCTGACAGGTTTGGGGTTGATCAGTCTGGAGAAGGGAAGGCTGCAGGGTGACCTTATTGCAGCCTTTTGGTACATAAAGGGGGTTTATAGAGAAGTGGGGACAAATATTTTAGCAGAGCCTGTTGTGAAAGGACAAGGAGCGATGATTTTAAGCTAAAAAGGGGTAGAGTTAGACTAGATATAAAGAAATATTTTTTACAATGGGGGTAGTGAAACACTGGAATGGGTTTCCCAGAAAGGAGGTGGATACAACATGTGTACTTTGAAATCAGGCTTATTCTAAGTGTTTGTTTTTCACACACATGGAGCTTTTCACTAGCTGCCTAGATCCATAGATACAAGATGGAAAGACCCTGTTTCATGGCAAATACTTTTCAAAAGACTGCTGAAAAATGCAGGATCGAGTCCTGGAATCAGATATTTGGTATCTGAATGAGGCTCTTCAGCTCTTTCATAGCCTGTCTCATACAAAATCACTATACTGTAAATTTCTGAGACTGTAGTCCTAGCACATGAATCCTAATGAAACTGTCTTATTAGCACAGCCAAATCAATGTGTAGAAAGAACTTGAATTTAAATTTTAAAAAGAATACTTTCTAATTATTCAGCTTCAATGAAATGTGCATTGACATTTAGAAGAGTAAGTTACTCTTAATCAAGATCATATTTAGTAATGGTGACAATAGCTTTTGGGGTTACCTTCATTATGTGCAAGTTCATGACTTTCACATGTAGAGATAAGATACTCAGGTTTCTGTGTATTACACAGATGTGGGTATGAAAAACTGCTCAAACTTTGAAATTCTTTTGGATTTCTAGTGCTGTAAATTAGACAATTCAGTAAAGAAAAAAAAATTAAAGCCTCAAGCCTCTAAACATTTGCACAGTATATGGTTTGGCCATTGATCAAAGCAGCAGAGGTTAAAGGAGGAGCTGCAAGAACGCTGGTGGGTGTGTTAAGGACTGCACTTTTGTTGTGCTCTGGCTACTTTTATGCTCTCTCTCTCTGAACATCATTACCAATACAACCTTCTAGACTGAATGTTAGGGACTCAGCTGACGAGGTCTGGCTGGAGCACACACAAAAACCAAAGCCTTCAAACCTATAAACGTTCATACTGGAAACATACATCCAAAAAAAATAGAAGTTTAAATGGCTTGTAGCATATATACAAACCAGAATCTTCACTATCTGATACCAGCACAAAATGTATACCCTCATTTCAGCTACTGCATGACTGGTTTGACAGTGAATGCTTGAAAAAATTGCAGCCTAGTACCCATATGTTTAACAGAAGTTTAAATACCATAACAAATACCATAATAACTGTGTATTATTCATCTAGTTCTAAACAGTGATTTAGAACTTCTTATAAAAGCAAATACACACAAAAATACTTACATAATCTACTGAAATCTCATAAGAACAGAGGAAGTTGTAGCTATATTAATACTGTATATTCATTAAGTGGAAGAACAAAACTGACTGCCCAGAAGAGACATAAATTTGCAATGAATCACTTTCAGAATTAAATGTGCAAACTAAAGCAATTAAACTATAAACCACTGTAGCAGTATGGTTTGCCTGGAAGGGAGGTAAAACAACTCAAACAACACTCTCTTTGCAAAGCTGTCAGTGGTGAACTGACAAAGGGTTGTCTTGCTGCTTCTGGTGCTGAATAATGCTGAAATGAGCCTGATTCAATTCCAAAGTTAAGCACCCTGGCAGTGAGGGGAAGATGTGGCAGAAGTGGTGAAATATCTGATAAAGGAACCAACAACTGATACTATTGATAACTCATCTAGAAATACTGAGCTAACACAGCTGGCCCAGAGAGACATGACTGACAATCACTTTATACTGTAAAAGTCCCTTCCTACTCTTTAATGGTGGGGTCTTCTTCTGGGAGTGTGTGTGGAGATTCTTCCCTTGAGTGGGGATGCTCCTCAAGGCTGAGTGAAAGAGATTTTCCTATGGTTGTGGGTATGGGTGAGTAGCAACAATCTCTTTAATATCATTTTCTATCTTGAATATAATTGCATCAATATAACTTCAAAAAGAGTGCACTATGCTACTAGTTATAGCCACTTATGCTGTGTAGCAAATAATTCTGGTTATGATCTTTTAGTCTAGTCATTACCATAATAAATAATTTATTTCTATATAAATATATCTGGTTTGTCATCCTTAATCCTGAAGGCTGAAGTTGTACACAGGACAAATTACACCTATACCATCCTATATACTCCTTTAGAAATAAAACATTGAAAAAGTTTCACTCTAATACTGAATTCAGCCACACTTAGACTCCTGTCAGAGAAGGAATTTAGAATGCAACTTGGTGGGCTCCTCTAATAAACATTGTCTGAAGCTCCTATTTCTGCCCATGAGAGCCATCCAGACAGATTTCAAGGCTAAAAGTTTATACCTTGTAGAAATAAAAACAAACTGGCTTGCTGAGAGTGCAAAAAATTTTACTTCACACTCTCTCATATTTTTTGTCACCTGGTCTACAGCCTAAGCTGACTCTCTGTAACACCCTCTGTGACTAAGTAGAGGCCTTTTCTTTGTCCATCCCTGTTAAATCTACAGTAGCTCTACATTAGGCTACATAACATTAAGAGAAGACTAAGACGTTTCTTAAAGCTAGATATAAAGAGGTATAATTTCCTATTTTTCTTCCTTTCCTCCTCATCCATCCTTATAGCCTATCAGGTTACTCCCTACTGCCCCAGATGTTTGTCAAAGTAATTCAGTCAGCCTTTGCTTTGCTTTCCAGTCTGCCTTTGGCACTCACCCCTCCCAGACTCCAGACTCTGGAGGCTCCTCTTTTCCCTTAATCTGTGTATCCAAAGCCATAAAGTGCAGTAGCAGCAAGGAGGGCCCAGTTCCACAGCTGCTGTGCTCAGATTGCTCAGGGAAATGAAGAGTCTGATCTGCTGTGGAAGAAGTTGAAAGTAAGAAAAGATGTGTACCATCTCACTCATTTTTCAAAGCAAGTATCATCAGCTTAAAAGTGAAAACAAAAATGGAAATAGCAAAAAGAGAAGGGGAAATTTATGGTGATATTCACTCTGACATTTCTCTTTAATGAAGAAGCAATTGCTACTTAGTTGCACTGACCAAAACTTACAATGAAACACAAGTTATTTAGATAAAAGCTATTATAATCTCAGTCACCTAGTAATTAATTAAAAGTTGTATTGGTACTAATAGACATTCATTCATATAAATGGAAAATGAACTTTGTGACTTTCTGTTTTTTCTGTTTTTTTTTTTTTTCTTTCTGCTTTATATCTTTGTAGAGGGCAAATAGAACATAACAATATGGAATAATGATTATGAAATTCTTTACACTTCCATAGCTTTCCATTTCTCTTTGCTTGAAAAGAATGTACTGTGCTCTGTTCTGGCCCAAGAAAATAAAACTGCTAATTATTATTTATTTAATCCTAGAAACACCAATATGTAGAGAAATAAAACCTACACAACAACCAAACAACGTCTATATTTACAAATAGACAATTATCAAGTAAATTTTAAATTGAAGAGATAAGGTGAGAGGTGATGTCAATATAATCACAAGTTTTTAAAGGATTTTCCTAAAATTCAGGAATTTTCCTGCCTACTTTTGTGCTGCATACTTCTCTGCCAATATAAATAGCAAAAGTAGACATAAAGGTCAGTCAATATGCTGGGGCAGCATCAGTGATCTTTCCTTCTACAGTTTGCTATTGCCTGACAAATTGCAAGTGCTGAAAGAAAGAACATGAGCCATTATAAATACCATAGTGCATTCCAGGACATCATTTTCATAAACTTTTTGAGTCAGATTAATAGAAAGACTGAAAAAAACCAGCCCATATTTCCTATTGGAATATTGTGATTTAAGCAGCCTTTGGATTAAAATAACACAGAGGTGGTTTTGATTAAAACTCGTCATATGGAGGTTTTTCTCCATATGACATAAGTGGCATATGAAAGCCACATCCATGAGTCTGGAGACTTATCCATCCTCCACTCAATTCGATGGAATAACTATTCCCATCTACATCAATGGATTTTGTCTCTATATTTATTCCTTGCAGACCTTGTTTCATTATTGTGAGCTTATATTTTTTAAAATTTTTACATTTTCTATGCTTTTTTTTCCATTCCACCTTTTGCTTTTGAAATTGCATGTACCATCACTTCCCTGGCTCTGCTAGAAACCCCTCTCTTGATATATCCTATTATCATGTTTGCTTTTTTCATACATCATATTTACAAATGTTGACTATCTTTTCATAAACTCATGTAATTTGATCTTTTTGTGTTTGCTGTTCTCAGCTAATAAGCTTCTCCCACTTAGGGCAAAAATTTGTACTCTTAAATTCATGGCATCTCAGGCAGCATTGTTACATTTATAATTTCTATTGTTTTTGCACTCTGAGTCATCTAGCTCCTGCAGAAAGATACTCTGATATTCATCTGTATTCACAGTATCTTGTACCTTCTGTCATCAGCCAGTTTTGCTCCCTCATTTCTAATGGGGCCAGGGTCATTAATGAAAACAATAAATGTGTGGGGCCACTATAGGATTCTGTCTCTCAAGAATGCTCTGGGTGAGCTTTTTTTTTTACCAGACTTGGTTTTTCTCCTGCTATGCTTTCAGCCTTAATTCCTTGAGGAATGTCAACAGCTGCTTCCTCCAGTCCACCAGTTGCACTTGCTTTTTGTGAGTGGAACCAGCCAGAAGATATCAGAGTCTTGGCTGGGATGCTCTTCCAGAACTAGGTATCACAGAGACAACACAGAGACTGATTTGGCTCCCACAGGTTTCACATTTCTAGTTCAAGTGAAAAAAAGAGTGCTTGTTCCTAGCACACCTTTTTATTTGCCATCTCTTACTTTTGATATTATATGATACAAGTGCTTTTTTCTTTCTGACAGTCACAAGCACTGGCTTCATATAAAGATTGACCTTTAATTCATTACTGACAATAAGCAAGCTCTGAATGTGTATTTGTTTAGCTCATAGATATCCACAGGGACTTCATACAAAAATAGACTGTGGCTCTGGAAATTACACAGGAAGAAATGAAAAATGTAACTCAAAGTGTTTTGATTTCCCTTGCTAATCACTAAGGGGAGGAACCCCTCTCATATCTTCTGGATAGAAAATCAAAGACAATTCTTCACTTTGTATGTGAGAAGGTCATAAAAGCTGATTAACCCAGCCTGAAAGCTCTAAAACATTCAGGAAAAAAAATTGAGACTGGGTAGTAGACTTCACAAAGCACTTCAAAACGGAAAATATAATTATATTTTCATACGTGCCAGTTTTGACAAAACTAATTTCTGGTTGAGAAAAGAAAAAAAGCCCAGAACTCTGGAAGTATTCTGGGTTTTATCATTCCAGAATGGCAAACCTTGATCTTTCTACTTGAAAACTGCTTTTAAAATTATTTTTAAAAACATGTCTATTGTAAAATACTGACTATTTATTTTGACAGTTTTTACAGCTTATCTCAATTTAGGAAAAACTTGTTTACAACCAAGTCCAATTTCCAGTGTCACTGTTAGGTCCTGTTTATCTATAAATACATACTGAATCTTTCTTGTGTGGAGGAGGAACTCATAGAACATTTTTTTTTGTCTGATACCATCAGATGCCTTTTGGTCATCATTCCACCCAAAAGCCATTTTCTGAAGCACTTCTGAGGTCTGGACATCAAGGCTGACTTGGGCAGTTGTATGAGGCTGAGGCTGGAGGTACTTCTGGCTGCTACTGAGCTTTGGAGCCCGTGGTGCCCTCTGGCTTTTCTTCTGCTACCAAAGGAACCAGCTCTTCAAATCTCCTGCTGTGATGGTATCCATAAGCACTCCAGACCTGCTTCCACAAGGAGTATTTGTTGGAGGCTGGCAGTAAGGACAGAAAGATCTGACTTTATGACAAAACTGAGAATGTTTTAGCACACACTTGCTCTTATAATGCAGTTATGTAAAGACAGGGCCTGAACTGTGGATATAAAACAGCAATAAATGAAAGCATAACTTCATCTGCTCCTCTGTATGAAGCTTCAGAGTTCTTGGTGGAAAGCACAAAGTCACTGCCTGATGCCACTGTGACGAGTGAAAATTGTGTGTAGTCACACTTGGGGGAATTAAATTAAGAAATTGACATGCCCCAACCTTCTACACAGCTAGTAGAAAATAGGCTGTTAGCAGAAAGGACAAGCTGGAGATTATAAAGTCAGTCAAAAGTAAAAGTGGTTTAAATGGAACTGAAATTGTAGGGGCATCAGAGTATCAGCATTCATAAAAAGCATATGCTCCTTTCTGAGACTGATGCTTCCATAGGGAGACAACTTTATTATAATGTCATGCTGAATTTAATGCTGGTCTGCTTTATTGCAGTGCTAGGAACAACAACATCCTTTTGCTTACTCTGAATTAAAACAGATATTGTGTCTCAGTAATGTTTAAGAGGTCCAAGTTATTTAGCAGAGAGTTTAAGATCCCAAACACAAAGTGTTCTCTGTTATCAGAAAGGGAAATTAGGGACTTGCAGTATTGTTTAATTTTTCTTAAAGTCAAAATCTATATCTAAAAATATACATTCACTGAAGCACAATTTTGGAGTGAGGCATGAACTGCTTGTTGGATTTCTATAGCCTACAGCATGTAGGAAATCAGGTTAGATAATCGAACAGTCCCTTTTGAGCGGAGGAAGTCCTAGCGCTGCCAGCGTTGCCCTGCAGTGCCACCTAATGACACAGAGCGTCTCCTGAGATCCGTCCTCAAGGCTGCCGTAGTAGTGGGAAGGTCTGCCAGACACCACAATCTGTACTTTATGCATTCTATAGATATCTTTAAAATGTGTGTCCCCTAATGTATAAAAATATGGGGTTTTTTTACTCGAATACCATTCAGAAATACAAGAAAAACATACGTGCAAAAGGAAAGCTTAGGTATCTACCAAGTGCACTCTGAGCTATCAGTGCTTTACTGACCTGTTGCATACTTGCAAAGCTTTGTAAGTTCTTTGGCAGCAAGGAAAACAGAAAATCCTCTTTAAGGCATAGAGCATGTTTCACCTTAAGGAAACAAAGGCTTAGAATAGAATATTAGCAAGGATACTGTGTCTGCGGGGAAAAAAAAGGCAGATGTTTGGTAACATTTCTCTGGAATACCGAAATTAGCTGTATTCAGAGACAGATGCTCTCCATTAAAAATGTGTCAGCCCTGTGGAACTCCCTTATTAACTTCGCTGGGAAATGTGTCACAGCATCTAAGAGACTACCTCCAGGCTGTAGCAGATAACCAGGATATTTTTCAGATATTTTCTTTTAGTGTGGCACATCATGAATTATCAGTACTAACATCACCTAAGGAAACTGATTGACTTGAAAACTTTTTGGGGATAATTTAGTTCCCTACCTTGTTTCTTCTGGATTCCATTATTTTGTGGACCACAAGAGAATACTTTTATCTCCAAATTGGTCTTCCTCCAAGGTGTATGCTGTACTGAAATCCATGCTGAACTGTGAATGCATCCTTTAGAAGAATGTCTGGGAGTGGATTCAAGGTTTTTGCAGTGTTCAGTTGTTTAAACCTTTTTCTTCTCACAAAGACCATGTCTAAGGAGCAGCTACTGTGACTGCTCTTGCATTGGCTGGCTTCTGTCACTACACTACTCTTTTGTATTTTTCATTTTCTGATTCATCTGTGCTTCTTGATACAGACTCCTTGCATGGCCAGGGTTGTGCACTGGTGTTCTGGCTGGACTCAGGGTGGCAAATGCTCCTGTACATGACAACCATGTTGGAGACCCCTGAACTGGTTTCCAAAAACCAGGTGTATCTGCATGCTACAGCAGCAGCACCCATCAGCAGCAGCTGGCCTGAGGTCAGAATTGCTCTGTTACTTGGCAGCTTTGTACTGGGGCCACTTCCAGAGCAGCTTACTCAGCAGTAGTTGGTCTAGTTCCAGCATGACCTGGGGGCCCCCTGTGCTTAAATCCATGCAGACAGTGATAGCCCTGTTAGCATTTTGTTGTAAGTAGAAACCACCTTGAAAACCTTTGAGAGCAAACTACTGTCTGCCAGCTAGTCATCTGATTAAATGGAACTGTTAAACTGTCAAGTTACAAGTACTTAGAGGATAATAAGGTGGTAAATCAAGAGGTTAAATGTGTTTGTCAGAAACAAACACAGTCAAAATAATGTCTTTCTTTACTGGGTAAATAACTCAGCTGGAATTGTGTCAGTAGCAGACTTTTATGCATTTGGACTTAAAAGGAGCTGCTGGCAATGCAGCAAATGGATCTGAATTGAGCAATCATAAAAACAGATGCACAGAGAGCAGTTTGTAGCAGAGTTTGATGTTGAACTGGAAGACTGCCTCAAGTGAGGCTCCACAAAGGTCCCAACTGGAGTCAAAACTGGTTGATATTTTCATCAGCAGCTTGGATAATGGAATGAAAAGCATGGTTTATAAAGATTTCATCTGGCACTAAGTTCTAAGCAGGGTTTGGAGAACAGGCTCAAAATTCACATGACATAGCTCAAAAGCAGTTAAATGAAATTCAGTGAGGATATATGTGAAGTACTGTGCTCAGAAAAATAATACTAATGAAAATCTGCAACTGTTAGAACCAGTTCCATGGATCTATACAGGTC
Source organism: Promerops cafer (assembly GCA_013398275.1). Taxonomy (NCBI): domain Eukaryota; kingdom Metazoa; phylum Chordata; class Aves; order Passeriformes; family Nectariniidae; genus Promerops; species Promerops cafer. The sequence goes on from VZSE01009779.1 coordinate 1,494,457, forward strand.
CTCTGAAGTCAGGAAAATTTTGCCCAAGTAGCTATACAGGTTGACTATGTGCTGGCCATGTTGAAACCGGCTGATGCTTGAATTATTTGACACACATGTATACAACATTTTTTTTCCTCTACAAGGAAACAACAATAGAATGCTCATTCTCTGTGAAGAATGAGGCCATAGCCAGTGTTTTTTGAACAGTTCAGCCAGTTCAGTATTTTGTTAGTTCAGTTTTGACAGAATCTGTGTGAGAATTACACAAGCCAACCATCTCACTTGGTGATCTGGTTGTTGGGGGGTTTTTTTGCTATAATTAGAATAGAATAAAATAATTAAGGCTGAAAAAGATCTCCAAAACCTTTGAGTTAAACCTTTGATCAAACACCACCATGCCAACTAAACCATAGCATGAAGCAATTTCTTGAACTCTTCCAGGGATGGTGACCCCACCACTTACCTGGAGAGCCCATTTCAATGCTTGACAAGCCTTTCCATTAAGAAATTCTTCCTGATGTCCAATCTGAACCTTCCCTTTGGGTCATATCCTCTTGTCCTATCNGAATAGAATAAAATAATTAAGGCTGAAAAAGATCTCCAAAACCTTTGAGTTAAACCTTTGATCAAACACCACCATGCCAACTAAACCATAGCATGAAGCAATTTCTTGAACTCTTCCAGGGATGGTGACCCCACCACTTACCTGGAGAGCCCATTTCAATGCTTGACAAGCCTTTCCATTAAGAAATTCTTCCTGATGTCCAATCTGAACCTTCCCTTTGGGTCATATCCTCTTGTCCTATCAAGAATTGCCTGAGAAAAGAGACTGACCCCTATCTTGCTACAGCCTCCTTTCAGGTACATGTAAAGAGTGATAAGGTCTTCCCTGAGCCTCCAGACAAACAACTCCAGCTCCCTAGATGCCCCCATTTCACTCATTCTCTAGGTCCTTCACCAGCTTTGTTACCATTCTCTGGACATGGTCCAGCACCTCAATGTCCTTCTTGAAGCAAGGATCCAAAGCTGGACAGAGGACTCAAGGTGCAGCCTCACTGTAGTTGACCCCAGAGGATGATAAATTCTCCAGTCCTGCTGGCCACACTATTTTTGATGCAGGCCCACATGACTTTCTTGGCCACCTGGGCACACTGCTGACTTGTCAGCCACTGTCAGCCAGCACCTCCAGGTTCTTTCTGCTGGGCCACTTTCCAGACACTCTGCCCCCAGCCTGCAAGGCTCCATGGGGTTGTTGTGACTCAAGAACACCTTGCCTTGCTGAACCTCAGCCCATTGATCCAGATCCCTCTGCAGATCTTTCCTACCCCCCAGCAGATCAACACTCCCATGCAGCTTGGTGTCGTCTGCAAACCGATTGAGGGTGCTGTCAATCCCTTTGTCCAGATCATCAATGAAGATATTCAACAGGACTGGCCCCAAAACTGAGCCATGGGAACCCCACTAGTGATCCACCACCAAATGGATGCAACTCCATTCACCACCACCCTCTGGGTCTGGACATCCAGACAGTTTTTAACCCAGAGTGAACCTGTCCAAGCCATGGGCTGCCGGCTTCTCCAGGGGAAAGCTATGTGACTGTGTAGAAGGCTTTACTGAATTACAGGTAGATTAGATCCACAGGCAATTCTTATTCTCTTTATCACACTGATAATTGTTGCAAGGAAAATAAAAAGGAAGAAGAAGACTTTTTTAAAAATGTAATTATTCACAGTCTTCTTTTCGGTGTTTTTTTTTAATTGCTGTTCTTTAGTGTCCAGGTCTTGTGGAAAATGATTACGTGAATGCCAAAGTTCATTACTCAACAGATTTGATCATTAATAGGTTCTTAGCTTCTTAACTTTCTCAGTTATTTCTTGCAGTGCTTAGTGAGCTGAACTTGTTACTTCTTATATATCAACAGAAGTGTTGCCCAAGTGACCAGCATTTCCCCAGGCACAGCACCTACTGGGAGCACTAGGATTGCACAACCTCAGCTATGTACAAGTAATTGAAGGTTTCAGAGCCTGCATTGATTTCACCTTCTGGAGGTCACAACGTGGGTGCTTCTAGCTGAGCTAGAAAACATGTGAGAATTTGATTTATCTGACCTAATTTGGATATGCACTCTAGGGTGAAGAGCACTGCACACTTTACTCCAATGAGACCAGTTTGGTCTGTGTTGATTTAAAGGGATTCCAAGATGGCTAGTTCAGACATAGATACTCAAAGCTGAGCAGAGCTGAATATGACCCAGGCAGATCTGGGTTACCTGTGAAAGAATCAGAACTCAACTGGAATTTTCAGGTTCAACCAGTAAAATATTTAGTCATAAACGGAGAAAATTTTTAATTATTTAGAATAATTAAATATGGTTCCTACACATAAACTTACATTGCTATAAAGATATTATTACAGCCACTGTATCATTTTGGTAAGCAGTATCTAAACTGATGCTTTCATACATGCTGTGCTGGGTGGAATTTTTAGGAAAAGCTAGACTTTATTGTGATTATATGCAATATATAACAATAGTGCAACTTCAAGATTTTAACACTTGCTACAATTCAGTCACAGGACTATTTGAAATAGTAATGCCCTGAGGTAGTGATTAAGTTTAGCATAACAAATCATTGTACATGAAAGGTCCATTTATTTTCAAGCATTCCTTTTTCAACAGGGAGTTCTCTTTTCCAAGTCTTCATTAAGATAATAGTCACTATACTGGGAATGGTTCACACAATAATTTCAGACATTTGGTTAAACATGTTAATGACCTGTTAGAATGAAATGGAATGAAAGGGATAAGTCGCTGGAAATAGAAAGATTTAGATATAGAAGCCAACGTAGAAAGAACAATATTTCTGTGCTCAGGTAATTACTGTATTGTTCATATAAGTAACCCTTTCCTAAAATATGGATCAAATGCAAATAGTTGCCTCCCTGTTAAAATTGATGAGCTTTTGATGGATGAAAAGTTCACGACCTTTCTAATGTTTACTCCAGACAAAAAATCTCGAGACATCAACTTGATTTACAAACAGTGAAACTTTAAAAAGCCCTTTCTATGATTAAGCCTTAAGACTTACAAGATACGGTAGCTCCCAAAGCTCCAATGTTCTCTGTATGGAAAGTGATATGAAGGAAATACTTGATTTCACCAAAACTTTTAAACCACAGTAGTTCTTAATGACTGGAATTCAGTGGTCCTGCTAAGGATGCCTACCATATTTTGTATTAATCAGTTCTCAGTTCATTTGGTAAACTGTTACATATTATCTTGATTTTCATTTTGTTGTAGCCAAATTACTTTGCCGGTACAAACTAAATAATAGTTCTGTTGATAATCTAAAATCTGGTGTCTTTTCCATTGTTTTGTCTTACCTTCCCCTCCTTCTGGGATTTCTTTAGAATAGAAAATGCCTATACAACCTTTTTATACACTCATTTTTCTTAGAACAGCAGCCAGTCATCATGAAGATTGACACTGTTTCAAGAAACTGTCAGTGGTTATTAATTTGTAAATTATTTGTAAGACAAGTGGAAAGGCCAGATAAACTTAATTTTCTTTGGCATACTGTGTTTTTTTCCACTGGCGTATAAATGCTTCTAATCATCAGTTAAAATTGTTCATGCTTTTCATTCCTCTGTAATTACCATTTTCAAAATTAGATGTTGATAAATAAGATGCAGTAAAAGGTTATTGCAACTTTTTTGGTGCATCAGAGTACGTAAACTCAAGGAGAGCGAAGTCTAGTGGGGCTGTGTCATTTTGTGCGATAGAAGTGGCAAGTGTAATTTCTTCTAGCAACTTTTCTGGTAGAAGATCATTATGGAAGGAATAAAAGTATTGGCCTTAATATAAACAAGCTATTGTTTGAATCAAACCATCCAGCATCATTACTACAAATACAATGCAATAGAGTGGCATCTAATTTAACCAACTAATACAACTAAATTGTGTTCATTTTGGAAATCGCATGGCTGCAGCACAGCTTACTAATTCAAGTTTAATTACTTTAATTAATAGATTTAAATTTGGAAACATTCAAAATGAGTAGTGAATCCTTTGAGATTTTTGTCAGTTTACTTCATGAATCTTAGTTATTCAAAGCTCATTGAGACTAAACTTTAGTTATTTGTAATTGCCTTTTCCAATTTCTGGGAGCTATGGAAATGTCCACTGTAATTGCATTTGGCTCAAGAGTGTGGAATAGAAGGGTATGACAAAGCTACCTTTGCCCTGGAAATGGGACTGATCTCAGCAGACAGAATCTGTATTCTTGCTTGTAACCATTTGGAGCAGGACCAGCTATTCTCCCACTACATTCTGGGGTCTGATCAACATCATTACCAGCACCATGAAATAAATGTACTGAAACCAATTGCAAAGAGAAATTTTTAATGGGACAGCAGAAGGTCTAACACAATATCAATGAGATCACCATTGTTACATAATTATTAATCGGGCTTCACAAAGCAAAAATAATTAAAATTATCTTTCTTGGAGTCCTGTCATTTGTGTTTCCTTTGGGTAAAGACAGGATGCAATATCAAGGATCAAATGTTTTCAGAACATTACCTATGTGGGTTGTATCTAACAGTCTGAAATAATTTCTAAATTTCGAGGTTTTTTCTTCAGGTTTTTGTGATATTTAGTAATCAAGCAAATTTCAGACAAAAACACTGAAAAGGGAAGAATAGTTAACAAAGGGAAATAAAGATAAGAAAATGAGATAATGAGGTCTACAGCCAAAATTCAGATGTTTTTCTGTATTTTTCTGTTTTTCTGTGCTTTTCTACATTATTACTGTGATTCAAATTAACCTGCTACTAACAAATTGAAAAACAAGGGCAATGATTGAATGTAGAGCATGAGGATTTGTTAAATTGACAAGAAAAGCTTTTCCCAGTAGAGTGATGGTGTAGTTACACATGTATGTAGTTGTAACTACAAGAGTTTCCATGGAATTTCTTCCATTCTTATCTGCTCCTTCCCAATTCCAGACATTACAAGATTCTCAGAGAAATATATATTTAATATTTCTGTCTGAGAACCACATTCTTTTCTTCTCTATGTCAGCAGAAAAATAGGAAAGATTTAGCTACATTTCCATATAATGCACCAAATAAAAAGGATTATTAGTTTAGTCCTGTTCTTCTGTCTGGTCAGTATAAATTCCAGGCAAGCAAATATCTAAGGCATAAAAGATCTGGAACTAATAGACACTTGAAAGCGTAGTGGAGACTTGGATTCATCCTTATATCCTTTTTCTTTCCAAAATGGAGCAAAAATTTGATATTTCCATGTGAAATGAAAAATAATTCTTTTAACATCACATGGTTTTTTTTATAGGGTCAGTAATTTCTGAGTTATGCAAGACAACAAAGCATGCATTTATTAGCTGTTTGCACGGTTTTCATAAGATGGGGAGGATCTAAACTCCATGAGTTTAAAGCATTAAGTTTGGAAACAAGAACATAAACAATTCAAGACGTATATCCTGAGCCAGAACACAGCTGAAGATCTCTGGCACTCAGATTCCTACTCTAAGAGCAGCTCCCAGCCCCTTCTGCAGAAGAGTCACAAAGACAGGCCCAAACATGACCCAGTTTTAATAAGGACAATAACCAGCTGGGACTCAAACAGATGGAGTTAGGCCAAGCTGGAGTGGGATGGCTGTAATAGCAAATATAGAGTGGCCACCATGTGCCAGCTGCCTGCCAAGGTCTGGCATGGCAAAGGAACCCACTTCTATTGCCCTAGGCTCATAATATTATTGACTATGGCAATAGCAATGATGATCACTGCTTCTCTTCACTGACAGATAAAGACAACCCTGTGTGACTGGTCTCCTAATTGGAATAATAATAATCCAAAGGTAGGCAGGATAAATTTAGGCCAAGTTCTTTTATTATTTTATGTTCTTTTATTTTCTTTTATGTTCTTTTATTTTTTCCTTCCTTTCCCCCCCTCTTTTTTCTTTTTCCTGGGCATTATTTCATGAGTTGAAGGGGAGATTTAAAGGTAAAAATAATGGAGTGCTCATAAAATTTTGTTGAAGAATCCTCCTGTAAATAAAAGACAACACAGATAAATACTCAAGACTTTTTTTTGGTAAAACCTGAACACAGGGCAATTAGAGCATCCAAAGGACAGCAAAGGAGATAGTAAAGGGTCTGAAGGAGAAGCCGTGTGAGGAGCAACTGAGGTCACTTGGTCTTTTCAGGCTGGAGGAGACTGAAGGGACACCTCATCGCAGTCTACAACTTCCTCATAAGGGAAGAGGAGGGGCAGACACTGATCTCTTTGCTCAGGTGGCGAGTGACAGGACTGGAGGGAAGTTGTGTCACAGCTGAAGTTGTGTCAGCGTGGTTTAGGTTGGATAGCAGGAAAATGTTCTTCACCCAGAGGGTGTCTGGGCACTGGAACAGACTGCCCAGGGAAGTGTCACAGCACCAAGCCTGACTGAGTTCAAGAAGCATTTGGACAACATTGTCAGGCACTTGGTGTGATTATTGTGGATGGTCCTGTGCAGGGCCAGGAGGTGGGCTCAATGATCCTTGTGGGTCCCTTACAACTAATCTTATTCTGTGATCCTGTGATTCTGTGATTAAGTGCAGAATCTTTGGCAAAAAGAAGGTGGATGTGGTTTGGGGAGGAGATTATTTACNGGTTTAGGTCGGATAGCAGGAAAATGTTCTTCACCCAGAGGGTGTCTGGGCACTGGAACAGACTGCCCAGGGAAGTGTCACAGCACCAAGCCTGACTGAGTTCAAGAAGCATTTGGACAACATTGTCAGGCACTTGGTGTGATTATTGTGGATGGTCCTGTGCAGGGCCAGGAGGTGGGCTCAATGATCCTTGTGGGTCCCTTACAACTAATCTTATACTGTGATCCTGTGATTCTGTGATTAAGTGCAGAATCTTTGGCAAAAAGAAGGTGGATGTGGTTTGGGGAGGAGATTATTTACTATATGTCTAAGAGATGAGAGGCCAGATGGGACTAAGTCTCCAAGAGAGGAATGGAAAGCAGGACACCACTGCCAGAAGTCAAAGAAGTCATGTTATTTAAGCAATCATTTTGATATTTTCCAAATGAGAAATAGTCCGTTTATTCTGAAACCAAAAAATATTTGGAGATATTGCTGTTTGGGGAAAAAAAGGTGCTGGCCTTAAGCTTTGAGTAGGAAAAAAGTTCCTTGGGTAAGGACTACACTTCTGAAAATCTCTAAATGCTCTTCCTAGGAAAAAAACCAAAATACTATTGGTAAGAAGCTTTCCACACAGATATCGAAATAGGTACTAGAAAACCTAACAGGTCTTAATTATAATGTCTATAAGAGAATCTGAGGCCACAAAAGCTGTACAGGCAGTTTCCTGTAGTCACAGAAGGTGGCAGAGCCTCAGAGTGATTTCTCATTTCTTTTTGAATGAACTTCTACTGAAACTGCATTTTGATATAGAGCTTCAGGACTCCTAAAATTGCTGATGGCAGGAGTCAGGGGAAGCACCTAACACTTCTAAATGAAATACAAAATAAATATTTGCACAAGCCCTTCTTGAGGAGATGCAACTGATCTCCAGACAGGTTTATTTAAAACATAGGCAGCTTTTACTGACAAGTATCATTCCCATTCATTAAAGCAGCAGTTCAAATGAAGAACCTGAAGAAGCTATCAGCTGCCATGGAAGAACTGTAAATAAGACCAAGGTCAGGAGCTGTTTTCATGAAAAATAATAGGCTTCTTTTGAGTGTGGAAACATAGAGAGCAACATTCCTTTCAAACCTACTCGCAATGTGACAGTTTGTGTACAAAATAACAGGAACTATGCTGAAAGCACAAGTGATCACCACACCACTCTGGTTTTGAGGAATGTTGCAAAACTGTGGAGCAGAACAATAATGCTAACAGGAAATTATTTTATTTCTCTACCTGTGTGTATCAACCCGTGTGTTTGAATTCACTGCTATAGTATGCATATGGCTATTTATGGAACCTGTTTAAGTACTCATTTTGGTGATATTTGATTTTCCTGAAACTGAAGTAATCACACAGTAAATGAGGCTGGATATATTGTTGATATAGATATCAGAGGACATAACTCTGTGCTACTTCCTACTCAGCTGTTAGAACTCATCACCAAAAAAAATTATTATGCTGCAGCTTGACGACCTCTTTCTTTTTATGTCCTAGTGGCAAACTGGATTATTTTCAAATTTATCTATTTCAAGCAAAGTTGATCAGTTGCCATTTCTTGATATTTAAGAAGCAATATTTTAGTAAATGTTATCTTGCTTAAATTTATATTTTATTGTATGCTTTATTACTTAATTGGTCACTCTTGATTATAAAAATATAGGGGTTTTTGAAACATTTGCAATTAGCAAGAAAGACCTTGAGAAGCATTAAGAGTATTAGAACATTCCAGTACTTACCAAGTGATACCAAAATGGAAGCAAAAAGGCTGAAAAAAGACAACTAGATTCTCTCAAAAATATCTTGAATCTGAGGAAATAATACCTGAAAGGATAGTAGTAGTTATAGATAGATAAACTGTAGTTATATTATTGAAAACACAGGGCCCTGAAAATAACATTTGACAAACTTCTTATGCCCCGATGCTTCCTATGCATATAAATCAGTTTTTATGAGTCAATAATTAATGGTTAGATAGTAAAGGTTTTAATAATGCAAAGATCCAAGAAGAAGAATTACATTTTTTATTCATAGTGAAAGAGCAGTGTGAGTCATAGAAATAATCTCTGGACGTCTGTACTCGAACTTCCCACTTGAAGAGAAACTACTGAAAACTAGCTCAAGACAGCTGTGGGTTTCTGTACTTATTGTTCATAATAATTTTTTCTGTCCCCTTAATTTTTCCAGTCCCATGGCAGAAAATATCACGGCAAAGATCAGATGAGTTAAAGCTCTACAAGACACCATAGACATGAACTGCATGGAAATGGATTTGTTTATTTGGTCAAATGCCTTAAACATATGTACAGCTCTTGCCAAAGAAGCAAATCTGTTCCTATTTCAATGCAAAAGATCCAAATATAGCATTTGATTTGTAATGAATAGTAATTAATTATCTTCCGTCTTTCACTGATGTAGATTAAGATTAACTGTGTTATAAAATCAGTATCATTAAATATAGAATTGCTCAGAGTAATTTAATTGTATTCTGTTTTGAAGAGCACGTATTTTGAGGTGGAAGCTCTTCTGGATAAACTTCTGAGGTCTATGATGGAAAGTACCAGCATTTGTTGGATTAGCACTACCCAGTCTCTCATATTCTTATGGCTTAGTGAAGCTAGAATTACTGGCTTCACTATTCAAATCAGTTTAGACTTGTTTTTCTGGAACCACATCTGAATTTTTTTCCTGTAAAAGCTTTCTGGTTCTGCTATGAACCCATTCAAAATCAGATCATATAGCTGTGTCTTGCTCTGCATATCCTGGCATCTTATGTCAAGAAAAGAGCTTTTTCCTTGTTCATTTCTGTTGGAAAATTCACTTACAAAGGCACATTTCTTCCAAAATAGAACATCTTTACATCCCTGCTGCATCCCTGTGTCTTAGTCTCTATTTAAAACAAAACTTTGATTCATCATTGATTTAAATAAATGATGTGAAGTCACATTAAACTGATTGAATCATATTGAATTCTGCTTTTGCTATATGATATATTAGGGAGCTTCAGCTTACCTAAACTCAGTGATTTCATGCTTGTGCACTCTGAAAAACAACTCCCCTGAACAAATCACTAAGGGGTTTTTTTAATTTATATCCAGTGCAGAGATGTATAGTCATTATTATTATTTTTCTAAAAAAAATTGCTAAAATGTGAAGAAGTAAAATGAAGGCTGGCATAATCCTGAAATAAAAAAGCCTCCTAGCTATATTGTAAAGAGAACTGTCAGCTTCACAAAGCATATGAAATCAATCCTATAAGATGGAAGTAAATATTTTTAAGTGAGTAACTGAATCAGGAAAAATATATTCCCTTTCATTACCATAAAGAAAAGAGGTAAGTCTTACATTAAGTTGGTGTTAACCCACTCCCACCACAGTTTGTATTTCTGCTGACTTTTATTAGACATTAACTGCCAACTGTTGCTTAAGTTCTGTCACATTCTAGAAGCTCTGCTATCTTCACACTAATTTTACCCCCTCTTCAAACTAATAAGATTTCCAGGAAACTCCAGACTCAAGAGTGATACTTACAACAGAAGAGTCAAAAGTTAAGTATTAACTATTAGTCATGAATATTTAATATAAGTGCTTTTTAAACAATTTTTAATTAGTGAATTTGTTAAAGTGTATGCATGGATTGACATTTTACTGATTGAAGGCCACATTTAACTACTGCTTTCTTTTTTTATTTATTTCCTGATAATAAAAGGATAGTCAACCAGCATAAATATTTCCTGTATTCTGTAGCTTCCTAGGGTCAGCAGAAGGAAGCTCAGAATAGTACCTGTGAATGCTGCTTACCCAAATTTTAACTTTTCTTCTTTGTTTCCACTGTAAAGCAAAGCCACCACCAAGTTAGCAATGCTACTTACAGAGGTGCCTTTCAGGTTAAGCTTCTGAAGACTGGTTATGCCTGAATATGAATATGTTGGAAGAACTAATGTGAAACTATGCAAATAGTGGATAAGCTTTAATTAAAGCAGAATAAAAAAGAAAAGTAAAATTTTATTCAGTGTTCTCATGGTGTGGTAGCAAAGAAACTTGATTATGTGTACTGTAAAGCAATTTCAAAAATTCCTTAAATTTAAGTGTTTTCTCAATTCTCTTTCAGTTAGAAGATGTATAAATGTATTTTGGTCAGTTTGGTGTTTTGAAATTCTTCCTCTTTTTTTCAGTAATCCAAAGTGGAAATGTAACCAAAAAATGGAGATTGTAGAAAGATTTTTTAACTCAATTTTCCTAAAAAGGTTTTTTATTCAGGGAAATGTGATTCGAAAAAAAAGTGGGATTTTGTGTTGCTGGTTTGAGTTTGGGGTTTTTGGTTTTGGTTTTTTCCATGGGAGACAGAAATATTTTCAACCAGGAAATGTTAGGAAAGATCTGATTAAATGAAATAATATTTCTTGCAAGTCCATGAATTTTCCTTTGTAAAGAAAAGACAGGATAGGTCCATTTGCTGTGCAAATAATTCATTGGCTTTATGTTAATGAGCTCCCTCAGAGATATTTAGCAGGCGTAGCTCTGCTTTGTGGGATACCTGGTAAATTTGAGTTGACCCTTTATACCCAGTGTTACCAGCGATGGTGGAAGGTGTAGATTAGTGGAGGCACCAAACAGTAGGATTGCATTGCATGTCTGCATAATTGTGCTGGTTTGGTGTGCCACTTTCTCTCACACCAGGGGATTCTAGCAATTTTGCATCAGAGGATGGCTGTTAGCCCTCTAAATTTCCTCATTAACCTGTATGAACTCTCTTCAGCCCTTCTGACTGAAGTCACTACAGTGCAAAGATGATCTCACAATTTGCCATTTACTTCCACTATGATCTACCAGTAAGCTATGAACCAAAATATGCAAATCTCTGCCTACACAGGATTTAGGCAACAGGGCTGTCTCAGTCTCAGTTTGTTAAATTGATTGAATACTCAGGAAAAAAAAAAAAAAAAACAATCCACACCTATTTATGTTGGGCAAAATGCAAATTTACCTTCCCACTTAGAACTCTTTGTTCTTGTTTTCAAAAAGTGGATATCTATTTGCATAAATGTTTCCTAAAGGAGTCATGAATATTCATGTGTGCATATGCCTCTATCTTGAAAGTTCTTGGGAGGCTGAGAGAGGAGGAAAAATTATTCAGCCTGAGACAAAATAAAATCATGTTGGTCTGGTTGTGAGTCAGAAATTTACCAGACACAAACAGCCAAAATGGTGCTGGGAGCTCATTGGGGAACCTGAAATTTCTTCCACGTCATTCATCACCTTCAGAAAAGTGAAGTTTATCTGTAATCCTAAAAAAAGATAACAGCAAATTTAAAGCAGTAAGCTCCCACTTCTGTCAATTTTCTTGCTCCTTTCTTTACTAGTTGTATGGAAAATACTGAATAGCCATAGCAGGATTAAAGCTAGCCTTTCTCACACAGCTTTCAGCATGGCTTCTCCAGAAACCAAAGGAATGTCCCTGGGGATCTGCCACCAGTGTTGGGCCCATTCACATGCTCAAGCCTGGACAGTCACGGGGTGTGAGCAAGTCTTACTCTAGAAACCATGTGACCATACACATCTGTGTGATCAAGCCCACCTGAAACGCAAATTCTTAAATTACTGCATGTCTGAGCTAGTAATAGAATCCTAGAATGGCCTGGCTCAGAAGGGACCTTAAAAACCATCCAGTTCCAACACCCTTACCATGGGCAGGGACACCTTTCTTGAGACCAAATTGCTCAGAGTCCTGTCCAACCTAGCTTTGAATACTTCCAGGGATGGGGCACCCACAACTTCTCTGAGAAACATGTTTCAGTGCCACACCACCCTCACAGTAAAGCATTCATTCCTAATATCTAACCTAAACCTAGACTCGTGCAGTTTGAACAAATTCTCCCTTGTCCTGTCACTAAATGCTCTTGAAATCTGTAAAGTAGTTGAGTTTCAGTCCATTCATCCAATTCAATTTTCTTCGCCAGTTTCTTTTCCACTGGCTTTGTGAGAATATTAGAAAATATTTTAAAAGTTATAAATAAAGAAGGGCAGAGTTACCAGCAGAATTCTTACATATTCTAAACTTTTCTTAGTAAACATACTAGAATTGGAAATAAGGAACTATTTTCTTTCCTTGCCACAGATTTTTTAAAAAATTACATAAAAAAGTAAATTTTCATTTTATCTTTTTTCTTAAAATGAAGCTACGTGCCATTACATGAACCTTCCCTAACTTCTTACTTCAAGTAAAATTTAAAAGGTATTTCTATATAAAACATTTCTCTAGGGAGAGTTTGGTACACTTTGAAGCTTATTAATCATGGATATCATGCCAGAAAACAGAAAACGTACAAAAATTGTACTTGTCTTAGCTGTGCTTGGCTTTCATATGTTCACAAATTGAGCCTCAAACTGAAAAAAAAAAGAAGGAAATTGAGCATAAAATTTTCATTTGACTTATTTCCACATAAACAGCTCTAAAGGAAAGGTTTCTACCAACAATGCTTCTCAGTTAATATGTTCCTAACCATTCACTAAACATAGGAGTTAGTCTGCTATCAGTATTCATCCTTTGCATACAAGAGCTATCATATTTCAGAATATATGGCTGCATAGTCCCCTTCTATTGCTTTTGGTATTTTTTTCTTAATTTTCTCCATGATTGACTTGGATAAACACAATTTAGAACTTGTTTTAATTTATCCGTAATCATTACTCTCTTCCTTTTCCAGCCCAATTAAAGAGAACCCATTTTTCCTTTGTTAGCATATTTGCCTTAGTTGATAGCCAGAGTCCTGCTATAGTCCCATAGGTTTTAGGAGAGAAGAAAGAGATTATCAAGAAGGACCATGGGCAATGTTGGCGTATCACCTTTTAGTTTATAAATAAAATTTATTAATAACAATTTTGTTTCCTTCTTTTTATGTAAAAGGTAGAAGGGTACTTTTCTCATTCCTCTGTATTTTGCACAGTGCGTAGGAAATATCCCTATGACTTCAAAGACTCCAGGAATCTGGAAATACTCGAGGAGAAGACAAAATAACTATGTAGGGTTTGGCTAGGTAGGAATGTGCTCTGGAACTGCACACTTGAGATACATGTGGCTTTCATTAGCCCATAAGCTGGATAGAGCATTTACTAAGATTGAAAGAGGCACAACTAAGCACGAGGGACTGAACATCCTCTATCCCCCAATACTTAGAAGGACAGAGCAGCATGGAGTCTTAAAGCTAACACTAAACTCTTACACAGCTTTTAGCTTTTGCGCAGCCTCATCTGCTTTGCAAATGAGTTTTGGAGAAGTATCTCATTTTTATGTAGCATTTTGATCCCAGCTTGTGATTAGAGGCTTAGAAAATGCAGCTACAGCAGAAAGAAGCTTGCTAAAATGGCCCAAATTCACTGTAGATGAGCAGAATTTACACACTTAACAAAGAATTCCCCATCTCTTCTGTGGAATGCTAGAGGAAAAGCCCATGGCAGGATCCTTGGAGGCATATTTACAGATTATCTTTATAAGGCTACTAAGTCTAACAGCTTTGTTGGTTGTTTGGGTTTTTTTCACGTGCATTTATACTTGTTCCTTTAAGTGCACACGTCAGGGTTCCACATATGCTGAGGGTTCCCTGGGCTGATGGCCTCCAAGAGCCTCCCCACCACAGGTCCAGGGCTCTCCCCAAGTCACAGAACCAGGCTGCCTTGAGGACCTGAGTGCAGGAGATGCATTCAGGGCCATAACAGCACATTGCCAAAAAATTCCTTACAACGAGCTCACTTCAGGCTCCATGAACAATTTTATAACTAATCTGAAAGAGGGCTGAAATATCTCAGGGCACCAAGAGCCAGCCAGCAAAGGCAGAGCCAGCCAGGTCCACGGCTCTGTCCTGTAGAGAAAAACCTCATTGACCTTGAAAATACATTTTAAAACAGAGAATTAGAACTGATAAAAATACAGCTCAGGGCACTACTTTTATAGGTGTTCCACCATGGGTCACACTGAAGTTATAAGACCGTGGTGACAGTAATGCCTCTGCATGAATAACTCAAGAAGAGCTTCCTCACAGGAACATTTGGTTAAGTATTTGCAATATATCGTGGTCCCTACCATAGGGGACAGTTATGGCATTGATTTGTGTGAATTATCACTGAATGTAGTAAAAACCCCACCAAATTACTTGTCTCACAGATTCCTGTTGTGCCTTGGGGAGAGCGTAGGCAGCTACAAATTAAAGTGGGGCTCTCTGTGCATCAAAGAAGATTGACATTTGTAATTTCAGAGGCTTTAAAATTTACTCATGGGTTAAAAGTGTGTAGTTATGCAATGAAACCTGTTTGTGCAGCAGTACAGATTAATAGCCAGGGACCAGTCACTGCCTGAAAGGAGAGAACTCACACAAGGGCCGCAGACTTATTCATATTTCCACAAGCTCTATCCTGAATTTTTTCAGGGTCCTACAAACTTCTGTTGGCCTTATCATTCCAAGGGACAGGATTTGTGCCCACATACACACAGAGGAAACAACAGTCTGTTTTCTTCATATCCCACAATCCTGCCAGAGCACCTAAGGAGCCTGGAAAATGAAAAACTAGTGAAAGAAAGACTGGTTCCTTGCTTTGGCTGAAAGGGACCCTGCTATCTCCTTCTGTTTCATGACAGCATGTTTCCAGTAAAGATGTGCTGCCAGAATTGACTTAGGTGTGTGATTCCTGGTGTTCTTCCTCCACTAGCTCTTGCAGTGCAGGTGAACTTCTAAAAATAACAGAATCTGAAGATGAGACCCTTACTGGAGATTTGCTTTATGGTTGGTAACCTTAACTCCGGGTAGAGAACCAAACCAAGAAAAGAGATGCTTAGACTTTTTTCTCTGATTTTAGGATATTTTTTAAATTTTCTCCGAAGATTTTTAAAGCTGAAATCAGTGGTTTTGTAAGTTTTACAAGCTTGTACAACAGATAGTTCACAAGGATCATCTTGCTATCAGAAGATAGATCACTGGTAATATCCAGGGAATACTAGAGTTTATTTATTATTATAAGATTGCAGTCCCTAAAGTAAACTGGAACAATAAGCAAAGGAAGCAGTCTGTTATATGTGCTTATGTTGCAGCATTTGGAAAATTCTTCTCCCTTCACAAGCAAAAAGTTAAATGTAGATATGCATTCATTACCATACATGTAAACCACCCACGTCTTGCTCCCAGAGATATTTTGGGATTTATTTAAATATTTTTGTCCTTGTTTTGCAGGCTGCTTAAGTATAAACCACCACTTTAAAAATATCATTAATCAGCACTTTGTGATGCCCCATGGGCACACGGACTTGAGTGGAAAAGATTTGTGAGTATCTACCATAGACACAATGGGTGGTCTTGGATAACAGTTTTCAATTTTTTTTGTCTTTGAAACTGGGAAAATACTTATCTCCTCACAAGAATGCCACTTAGAAAAAATTTAGTTTTTTCTAATTGTTAATGTGGCTTATGTTAAATGTTAATTGTTAGGCTTGCTGTCAGACATAATTACTTGATAATGTTATTGTTGTATGAAAAGTGTCTTTAAACCATTTGCATCCAGGCAAAACACTGTAAAAGGAGGAAAATTTCTTTAGAAATTTAATTTTAAAATTTCAGCAACAGGGGGAGGGTTTTCCCCTATAAGAATCCATGGCTGTAACAGATGATAGTGCTTTTGCTAAGAATGTTACTTTGGTTAGGAACAAAAACTGTTGTATCTATATTGGGTAAAGATTAAATAGGAAAAGAAGTGCAGAAACCCAAACTCCTAGTTGAACAGCAAGTGCAGAACATAACAAAAGAAAAAAAAAGACTTCAAGCAAAGCCAATCAGGATATATGTAGCAGTGATTTAAAACAAGCATTGTTTCAACAGTTGTTTATAAAGGCAGAATCCCCTGACAGGAAAAGCATGAAAATACTGCCCGATGTTTTTGGCCGTAAGAGAGCAGATAGAGGAGCAAAGGGAAGAGCTTAGGGTGGAGCTACTCCTGGTTTGGTCAGGTCTCTTCTCAGAATAATCAGCAGCCTAATTGCATCATTCTTACTTTAAATGAGCCTTTCTCAGTCTTTTGACAGACAAGTCATATCCTTCCATGTTGCTCTTCCCTCCATGAATTTAGTTCTTTTTCTTCGTAGGACAGATGTTAGGTCCATTCAAAACTGAAGACCTTTTCCTTTGGGCACATTTCTTAGACCAATTTAATAGATGTTTTATTGAAGCACATTATAAAAACATTGAGTGGTATTCCATTCAGTGCAGTGCTTTCCCCAGTTACATATTCTTTGGATGCAATGAGAGATTGATCAAAGCTGGACTGAGCCATCTGTTGTTGCTGTTATTTCTTACACTTTTGGTGAGAGTTAACTTGACAAAATCTAGAAGAGTTAATTTTCTTTAGACTGTTGACCACGTCATACTCATACTCTAGCTTCATCTAGGGTTTGCAGGCAGTTTTGCTGTGTATTTCTCATTAAAAAGTCTTGAGTGAAACCAAAATCTTCCTCAAGACACCCACAGTGAACTGTTCATGGTTAAAGTTGCAAGTAATTGGGCAATCTGTATTTAAATAGAACTGAAATAGAATTGAATAACCTCCCGAACTTAATAAAGCTTATATATTTTTGACATCTATAAATATATATAAGCTTAATAAAGTTTTAAAATTTGCACTGTTCTAGACACTTCAGAGGTTTTGGTATACCACAGATATTTGATACACCCAGTCTGAATATCTGGAAAAGCTCTGAAATTCTCAAGTTGATACTGTACTCTAGCTGTGGAAAAAGCAAAATAAAACCGCTGGGGGAGCTATTAAAACTAAAGATTAGATTTATTCTCTGTTTCAGGACCTCTAGATACCTAGCTTTCTGGGAAACTAAGGAAGTACGTATTGTGTCACAGAATTTATCTCCCAAAGCCTTCATCTTGAGTAGAGCCAGAGAGCAACCTCCTGGGAACAGTTTTCCTTTAGGGTGTGTTGAGATGCTGCATTCAAAACTGTCAGCTGAGAGCTCAGCTGGTGAAGGCTCTTCCAGGAGTGTCCCAGGAAGGAGCATCTGGAGGTACCTGCCATATGGATGCTGGAGGCTGGGGCCGAAGAGATCTGTGTAGTGCTGGAGGAGAGCTACAGCTGAAAATGACACTTTCCCTCACTGCATGAAAAATACCAAGAGAGAAAATTGCTTCAGATAAGGGGTTTAGATGTGAAGATCTGAGTGGGATTGTTTAGACATAAAATTTGAGAACAAATTCAGAGTTCAGTAAAACATCCAAGAGCCAATGTACCATCTGCTCTCTGTAGCTACTCTCCTCCAACAGAACATTTGCAGGCAGAAGGGAAGGAATACATATCCTTTGAGTGTTAACTCTGGGCATTTGGTTATCCATCACACCTGTGTGTTTTGTTTGTGTCCCACTCCAGCCCTCTTCCCTAACCTGTGCTCCTCACAGCGGTTGTGATTTCACTTTGCTACCGGTGAGTTTGGTCTCATCTTCAGCAATTAACTTAAATTTATGCAAGGGTTTGAGTGACTGGAGAGATGCTTTCATTAATTGTGTCAAGTTTAAATGATATAGAAGCCCTCTCAAAGACCTGCAAACTGGTGTCTTCCAGATAGTTTGAATTCCTCGTATGGCCAAACAGATGGCCAAAAAGTTCTTTTAGACAGGATATCAAGAAAGAAACAATATTTGGGACTCTACTTCCTACTAGTTTAACACAGTTTCAGTCAGTAAGACTGAGGATCTGAATTCAGAAGTTTTCAATTAAAAAAGGAACTCCAGATGCAGACACAGATGTACATGGACATATTAATTTACCAGCTTTACAAGTCTTCACCAGAATTAATACTTTTAGAACCTTAAAGTTATTCAACATTTTGGGGACCTTTTTTCATTATTTTTTTCTCAAGATATGAAAATAACTTTCAGAAAATTCATTGGTCTATGGCAGATAAAGTTTCTAAAGTATAGAAAGTGCCATTACAAATTGATAAACAGTAGAGCAAATAAATGCATTTTCCATAAAACACTCCTTCTTATGACAACATCAGTGACCCTGAATAGTTTTATTAGGTTGTTTTAATAATTTAATATTTTTAAAATCAAAAAATTATGAAAGAAAATATCAATGCTTGTTTAAACCAAAAGAATAAGACATTGGAAGGATTTTTTAAAACTTAAAATCTAAGACTCAGATAGTAGCTTGTTAGACAATATCAAATGCTTTGTAATGGAAACAATTTCCACCACAAGGACTGTATCCTTTATAATAGCGTGTTGATGATTCAGGGGACCCATGAACATTGCAGATCCATTATACTGTCTTCATAATCCAAATATAGAAAAGCATTTCCAAATGTAAATTTGTGAAACTTTTCGAGAAAGAGAATTGATACTGGAAATCTCATAATTGATACGGGAACTACCCCAATATCACCAAGATGAGGTAAAAAATCTGCACAGAAACTTCAAGAAAATTGTATCCCTTATATTTTTTTATATGGTTGCCCATATTCAGTATTTGCCTGACTGCAATGTTTACATTTAGACTTCACGGGTATATTAAAGAAGGTATTAGCATTTGTGTTTTTTAATTGCCTAGAATACTTGCCAAAGCAAATACAGTTATTTTGCATGTACTGTTGTGCTTGCTCTACAAAAACAGCATCTCAGCATTGCTTCAACATTTCTTCAGAACTCTAATTAGAGTAATTTCCTGCAGGCTCCTCAGCATGCTGAGCTTTCCTTGTACCAAATTAGGCACAGAGGTTCTTAGGATGTATAAATGGGAAATCAATGGAAGCTCCTGACCTAATTACTTTCTAAGATATGGACCTGAGAGTTTTCGGGGGGGTTCATGACAGGATGTTCATTCTCAGTTTTCTCTGGGTGGATGCCAGTTTTAGAGGGATCCACCTCTTCCTTCTACAGACTGTATTTGTTTCAGAATGGCAATCATTTACCCTTGTTTCGCTCTTATCAGGCTTTCCACCATTACCTTGTTTATCTCTCTCACCATTTTTCTAACATTTTTTGCTGTGCTATTTAAGTATTTCCAACCTCAAAACGTCACACCTCAATAGGCCAGAGATAAGCTGCGAAAAATATGTAATGCAAATACATTGAATTTTTTTTAAGTATCATCTAGTTCTCATATATTTTTTACCTTGAAATAAGGGTTTTTTTGTATGAAATATGTGCTTTGGGTGGGATGCCTAATTCTCCTATTTAATGCTTGCTGTTATGTCATGAAAACTTTCCCAAGACTGTTTGATCTGCAGAGAAAATTGAGCTAAGCCAACCTCCACTTGAGCTAAGCCAACCTCCACTTGAGCTAAGCCAACCTCCACTTTGCTCCTACAGTCCAGGCAAACAGGCATTTGGGAAATGGAACGTGAGGGGAGACCACTGCAGGCACGCTACACACGGATTGCAAGAGGACCACCCATGTGACAGCATGCCATGGCCTATCCCAAACTCTTTGTCAACACGCCTTGGACCTTGGCAAATCCTTGCTAAAATCCTGGAGACAATAGAGGAGTGAAATAATAGTAGGGCACAGAGAAGAGATGGATGCTGAGCATGCTGCAAAGTCTTGATGCTCATATGAGGGAAAGAATGAGGGAATGCAAGGTTAGAACGTTACAAATTGAAACCTTAACCTCCAATAAACACAAGTCACGATGTGCGCATCTCCTCCGCTCTTCCTTGGACTCACTTCCCAAGGACCAAGTGTCCTTGTCCACTCTGTCAAGCATTCCCCACAGGTTTACCTAAACTGAGGTCCCTGTATTCCTTTTTCTATCCTTCCTGTCCACAAATTATGAAGCAAGTACTAACTGAATCAATACCAAAACAAAGGAGAGGAATAGATGAAAGGTCATCTCGTGGCTTTTTTTTTTCTATAAAGGATTTCTCTATCAAGACTAAGAGTTTTGTGAAGAGAGATTTAATTGTTCTCTAGTGAGCATTTAAAGACTTGGAGTGCTTTTACTCCAAGATTGCTCATGGATCCAATAAATCTCAATTCATCATGCTAATAAAAGGAACTATGTAAAATAAAGAGGCTTTTAAATATAGCAAAACCATTCTATTCTATTCTATTCTATTCTATTCTATTCTATTCTATTCTATTCTATCATATTAATAAAGTCCTCAGGTTTATTTATCCTGAACAGTTTATCCAATTTTCTGTCGATTGACTCTTACAGCTCATTTGCCTTGAGAGTGGTTGCATGCTTACTGCCTCTGGCCATGCACAGTACAAACTGGCATTTGGTCCTGTGGAGATAAAATAGTCCTCTGCCTGACATACTGCCAGTTTGAACAGAGAGACTAAGGACTGTTTGGTCATGACTCATTTTCAGAAGCTGTTGAAGCATCTTATTTCACCAATTCCAAACCAAATTAACAACATAAAATTGAAAAACGTAGCAGAGATTGAAATAAATTGAAAACTATTCCTAGAGTTTTGGCCTCACATAAGATACTGATTGCTTAAAAAAGGTCTCTGCATTAAATCTCCTAAGTGCAGTGTTTATAAAATTAATAAGTTTATTGACTATTTTTGTTTGGCGATCAATGAAAGAAAATGCTTTGCTGAATTATTTTCCTTCATAGTGATTAAATACAAAAAGTACAAAAGTATTTTCTTGGGAGAGCCAGGATCAAAGGCCAGTGACACTTAAGTTTCCTTATCTAAGTGGGCTTTCACTGTGTGTGTTTGTGTGTGTAACCACAATATGGTACTTCCTCTGGCAACATCCTGTTAACATTACTGAGAGCTTGTGTGAAGAAAAATCGATGTATTTGTCTCTTGGTGTTTTGCCATGGACATGCAATCACTAATCAAGCAGAAACTACCTCTGCCTCCTTTCAGTGATACGGTTGTCTGGTCTCTGCTCTAGGGGGCAATGAAATACAAAGCCTTGATAAATCATAACCATACTGAATGAAGCAATTTGTTACTGTTTGAGTAGTTATTTCTTTTTATGTAGGCAAATGCAGTTTGAACTGACTGCTTCATCCGACTTTAAATTTACTATAACATTTCCAGTTCATATCCAAACCAGAATTTTCCATGCATTTGCATAAATAACTATTATTCTTCTTTTACTGCCATTACAAATGAGCTTTATAATATTAAATTCCAGCAGAGCCATCTGAAATGATCAAACTCAAATCTATTCAGTCTCCTGCTAACAATAATGGTGGGGTGTTTGGTTTTAATACAGTCAGTAGCATAATTTATGTGCAAATAGATTTTACATTTTACAATGCATTGAATATAGTAGACAAAAAGGGTCCATAAAGAGCATAAAGAGAAGACCAAATGATTATATTACTGTAAAATCTTGCTCCAATTAGTAATAAGGCGATTTAATTCTACCCTTTTCAGAAATATGTAGTATTTTCAAACATTTCAAACACCTGCAGTATTTATTAGACAATTATTTATTCGACTGTCTGACACTCTTGAAGCAGCAGGAAAACAGAAAGAAGCTAAGGAAGGAGCAGTGCACTCCCTGCTGCTGCAGAGTGCAGACTGGGCTGCTGAGGAGCCCCTCTGACAGCTGTGTTCAGGACTAGGGGCTCAAGGGCAAGAGCAAGAAGAGAAAACCCACACCAAAATTTTGAGACATCCTGGAAGAACTGTCCAAAGTCAGTGTCACAGCACACCCCCCTCACTGATTTGGGAGGTGATGGGGATGAGGGAACTCCAGAGTAAAAAAGGATCTGAGCTCTCATTGTGCAGGATTTATTCTCAAGGTACATCCCCACACAGGCTAATGAGGACAAGGGATCATTTCTCTCTCCTTTCATACAGTCTATTTAGTGCACTGGAGGGCAGTAAAACTGCACAGCTACATTAAAAAAAAAAAAACACAAGTTGGGGGGAAAATCAGAAATCCATTCATTTCATGGGCAAATTATTCCTTTCAGGATTTTCTTAGGGTTTGGTGGTAAGTTTAATCCTTACCATCATCAGGAATCCCACTAGTTATTTTCTGTGGGCATTATGGCTCCATGCTCTGGAGCTACAGGATATTGCTGAGAAGGAATGGGTTGAGGGAGCAGGGAGAAGAACACAGTGCCCTCCTGCCACTTGCCTGATGGGAAGAAAGGATGAAACCCAGCTAAGAAATATCCTCCCTTTCCAGTTCTGGCGGTTGACATAAGAATGGAGGAATGACTGGGTGATTACAAACTTACTAATTTCTCAGCCTGTTCTGCCCAGCAAAGACTTTTACTAATGAATGCTTTAAAGAACTCCTCATTTCCTCATATATCCAAGTGATTTATTGTGAGTTTTTCTTTAACTGTGGAGTCTTGGATATAAGTTGAACAGACAAATTCTGAAGCATATGTGAATTTCAGACAACTCCAGTAGAAGAAAACATTTTCTAAACAATCAGGTGTTTAATTAGTGTTTCCTAGTGGACTTTTGTACATAAAGATACAACAGAAACTAAATAAGTTTTTTTTTATTTCTTTTTTTTTTTTTTTTTTTTTTTTTTTTACAATGAGTGCATTAGGCCAGGCTGTAGGAGAGGCACAGAGCTCCCAAACACCTTGGCAACACCACTGGAAAAGTGGGCTTGGGAGATTGTCTGCTTCCTGCAATTTTCTCCCAGTTCCTTATACCAAAATATGCTTTAAATATATAATTTATTTCCCCTCTTTGTTTCATTGGGGTTTATTTGTTTGGTTGGTTTTTTGTTTGTTTTGCTTTGTTTTCTTCACACACAACTTTTGTGGTTATTAGACAGCAAACACCATGAGGTTATTTAAATACAAAGTCATTAACTGCAAGATCTTGAGCTTCTCCTGCAACAGTTCTTTGGATGCTGGATATATGTATTTAAACATTAGGAACTAGAGGAAAAAAATCACACACATCTGTACAAATATGGTACAGAGAGGAGGAAATTTTGTCACTGAAGAATGTCATATTGAGGATAGCTGCAAACAAGTTAGATGAAGTGAGAGAAATAAAAAGAAGTTTACAAAAATAGAAATTAACATATTTACAAGAGAATGTTTACAATCATATATCCCAATTATAGTCCCCCACTGGCATAATTATGAAGATGTGGTAGTGCAGACTTACATGGTAATTAACATGTCAGATCAGTCTAGAGAAGATTCACACTTATCACAGCACCTAACAAACTGCTATAAGTGCATGAGTGCTCTGAACACTACTCAGAAAAATTATTTAGGTTAATAGTGGTCTGTGGTAGTTACAGTCTGTGCATTTTTATTACATTTTTAAAGTGGGTGTAAGGTACAAATTTAAAGCGAAAGGCAATAAAAAATTGGTATGGTGGAAAAAAAGAAAATATTACTGTAAAGGTAGATTCTTGTAAAAATCCCACTAAGTTACAATATCTGAGCCAAATATTTAACAAGCTGCTTCTTATTTACCTGGAGTTCATAACTGATATCCTGCTGCTTTTTTGTATGCTGAACTAACATTCATCCATTCCATTGCAGAGGAAAGACAGAAGGCAAAAGACAGAAGGCAAAAGACATTGTACTTCATTATTGTAATTGACTGCTCCATCCTATTATCATTCCCTTTCATTTTTCTAAATAGAAACAATGGAAGAATTACATAATAGAGAAATTTAGCAAGTATCAGATTAAAGATCAAATTAGCAATTATTTCCTGACATTTATAAAGCAGGCAACAGCTCCCAAGACATCTGAATTAGATCAATAGGGTACTATTAAACTGAATGAACAGTTTAGTACATACTTATTAGCAAATTATGAATGACTGAATGGATGATTGTGGCTGTTAATATACAGTGATTTCAGAATAAAAAATATTTTTTGAATTACATCTTAATAGACCTTGGTAGAAGCAGTGATTCACTTCAGAAAAATTATAAATATGGACATGTCTAGTCTGCAGTTAAGTATTTGCAGTCAACTTGTCTACAGGCTTTTCTGCAGGCTTTGGTATCAGAGAATAATTTGTATGTTAATTTACCATTTTATTTTCTCCTTTGCCACCTCATAATATCAAGGTAGTCTTCATTAATTCATAAAAAATTAAACTACTCTTATCCTGAAAAATTATAATGTCTCAAATCCATCACGAAGAAGAGCCTGGCTAGCTCCTCACTAAGAAAATTAGGCAGAGTATGTAACAGATTAATAGTTGTGTAAATAACAAAGCCAATTATTACAAATAACTTGATTTGGCATTTTGAACTTTTATACTTTAGAGTTTGCCATGTAAGATCGTTTCCATGTGCAATATTTAGTTGTACTGATCAGAACATATGCTAAATACATGAAATATTCATTTTAAAAATGAAAGTTAATTAAAAAATAATTTACTGTAGATCAATATGTGCAGCACTTGTCTGAACACTGAAGAATCTAATACCATTTGTGCTTTTAGATCTAATCTAATGTTTGTTTACCAGGGGCAGATCAAAACTCAGAGCACTAACATCTACACCAAGCTTTTACTCTTTCAGCCCAGGGAGGGATGAATGGCTTAACACATTAATATATTTTTTCTTTTTAAATGTTGAATTTTACTTCCTCACACAGAACCTTACGCTCTTTTTTTTTTACTGTATTTTAATGTGTGTATATATATATATATGTATATATATGTGTATATATGTACACAGACTCTCACAAATTGTTAAGAAACTTCTTTAGAAAGACACTTTTGCCTTCAAGCCTAGAAAAACTGGGCTGCTTCATTCTGCTTATTAATCATAGAATCGTGGAATCATTTAGGCTGGGAAAGACCTTTGAAGGATCATTGGGTTCCATTGTTAAAGCAGCACTGCTGAGTCAATCTGCCAATGCAGATAAAAGAATAGTGCTGGCACATCCATATTACACTCAGTCACTCAGTGGGACTTCTTTGTGCTCAACATCTCTGTAAAAGTGCCTCTTAGGCACTAAAAATAGTAGACATGAGGCAGTTTTAGATTGCAAACCTATGTCCCATGGTATATCACGCCTCTAAAGGAAATACACTTATTTATGTTCCACTCTGATTGTTTGCTAGCTGTTGGAGAAATGGGGCTGCCAGCTTTAAAACCTGGCAGCTTCTGATGTTTTGGGGCAAGGAGACAGCGCCGTGCCCTCTGCCAAGCTGGGGATGCCTCTCTTTAGGGGTGAGTAATGTTCCTGTTACTGATGCAGCAGGGCTGGAGCAGCTCAGCCTGCCACGACTCAGCAACAAACTGTCCTTGTAGAAATGTCAGTGAGAAAACCATGCTGGGAGGGGAAGATACAGCAATTTTACCCACCTACATGTTAATGCCACCACATGTGGTGTGTGCTTTTATCACCCTACAAGGAGAGGCTGCTCAGACACTTCCCCTCACCCCAGTCCATGTAGAACATCCATAGGTAACTCTAGACAACCATTTCCATTTTCCCACATATCTGTTCTGCAGGGCTTAGTAAAACTATCCAGGAACATCTCAGAATCAGCTGGGATGCACAGTTTTTGTAGACACTACAAATGAGTGGATTGATGAATCTCTTAAACTTTTGTGCCTTGTATGATTGCATGTTATTAAGGGAAATACCTTTTTCTTTAACTCAAAATAAGTAATTGCAGCTGGAATCTGTAACTAGTCTTATCTGTAAGCTAAGGAGTTGTTATTTGCACGTTTTTTAACTTTGGTAAAAAATTCAAACAGGAATTAGGTGTTATATGTAACAAAACTCTTCAAGTAAAAGTATCAGACAGGGCTGGAGGGTCCTGAGCTCTGAAGAGGTAAGAGACTGTGATAGAGGATGACAATCAAAATATGGTTCAGGAAGAGCCTAACTTGACACTTGAGTAGGTTTTAATCCTTTGAGGGTGCTGGTCAGTGACAAGGAGTGAATCATTCCCTTCTTTCTTCAGTGCTCTCTGGCAGGTTTAGGCAAATTTCTATGGATTTACAGGTTTTCTTTTTGATCACATAAAATTTTAAAAAATGGTGCTGAATTGAATTAATTACTATTGAATTCAATATATTTAGTATTATTGTAAAAGTTTCTTATGACTTATTTCTGACCAGCTTGATGCCATGTGTACCCAAATTTATTCATAGAATATTCACTGACTTAAGAAGCAGCAAAAATGAACACAGTTCTTTGTTTATATGTGTAGGATGAAGGCAAAAACTGTGGAACCACTTGCCCTATTAAAATGACTTCTCCTGGTGTCTCATCATGTGTGACATGCATGACATCACTAAACAGCACCCACATGCAATATTCAGTTTTAATGGCCATTCAGTGAAAGTCAGATATGGATCATGTGAGGATAATTAACAAAGGCAGCAGGAATAGGTCTTTTACTATTACTACTCTTATATCAATGACTTAACAATTTTTTTACTACCTGTGCAGTGAAGGCTAAAGCTCTTGGAGGACATGGCTCATGACATTTAAAATCACGTGCCAGCTCACAAATTCAAGATAGGCACTGTGCTAGTTACCAGTGTATTACATAAACACTCGTGTTACTTTCTGGATGATATTTTATCAGATTTCTGTATATGGCATGTCAATAAATCTTTTTTCTTCAGAGGACTCATGTGATATATATATAATCTGATTTCTTTTTACAATTAAAGCAAGATTATGCTCAGGGCATGGTTCATTGTCACTAGATGTGCAAAATGAAATCTTTCAAAAGATTATTTTTCCACTTTCATACAATTCAAGTCATCAAGCAACATATTGCAATGAAGACTGGAAAAGAGGTCACAATACTTAGAAAGTTATTTGGACAGTACAACTTTAAAAGGCATGTCAGTTCCATGTACATACTAGTAAGACCACAGCAATATTCCTTCAATTTAAATCTAACTGTATACTATAAAAACTATATGTAAAATAGCAATAAGTATGCTGTGTTTACACTGAGAGAAAACATAGGTATTTTTTCTATAGAAAATAAGTAAATAACACCTTTGAAGTCAAGGAATTTTTAATAAGTTGATAGTAACAAAAGTTGGAATTCTGCCAGGGAGTCTTACATCTCATAGAAAAAAATAGCTGTAAAAATATGAATTCTAAATAAAAGTGAGTATTTGATAACTAAAATATGCACTTGCTCTCTTTTCTTCATTTAGTCATTTAATTTCAGACTTATTGTTAGGGTAATTCATGCATTCAAGGAAGTAAAAATTCTGAAAAACTCAGAAATCTTCAAGAACGAAAAATGAGGTTATGCTAAAACAGGAAATTTGGAATATCTCAGGTTTTTTTCAGACAAATTAGTTACCATATTCAAAAGTATTGTTACTCTGGGTCAAGCCTATCTGCTTGCTTCAATAACAACCATGCTAATTGCCTCCTGGCAACTGTTTTAAATATGCCCTGTAGTGTTTTGACAAATCCTTTTCTTCTTTGGTACCTGGCTTTGTTCTTTGAGGTTTTTTCCCTAATGTTATTCCTCTGACTGTGAGAATTGTGTGTTTTCCATAAAGACAGCACAAGCCAGTCCTTTATATCTAAATTTAATTTACTTACTGAAGGTGTTTTATTTCACCTGAGGTATGGAATAATCAGTAAAGTTTCATGCACCATCATACAGAAAGAAACAGCTGAATACAGCAGGTAAGGTTTATCTTTTTGAAATATTCCTGTCAAAGTGTTCTAAATTATCCCAGAGACCAATGTGCCACCAGTATCCATCAATCACAAAAGATAAAAATATCTTTATACATCCTTTGTCATGCATCCTTCCCTCTGAATCATAGAGAGAGCAATGGGAACATTGCCCAGTGCCCAGAGCAACATTTTGCTTTTATGCTCTGATATTTACCACAGCGAATCCTTCTGGCATTTTCTTTCCTTACCAAAGAAGGTGCCAAATATTTTGCTAGGAAGAAGTCTTGTGTTCTTAAAACTTACAGAAAAAAAGACTGACTTTTAGTCTTTGGCCAGCTTACGCTGAGTCACACCAGAAGGTCCTTGCTTTAAGTTCTACAAGCAGCCTGGGCATTGGTGATTTGGGTTTTGCTCTGAGAAACCCAGAGCTGGTTCATGACTCCCCACAGGGTGTAGGGGTGTCACAGCAAAGCTGCCCAGGTGCTATAGAGTGTGCAGGGTACACTGGCCACCACTATTCATGTGCTCAAATATGCTCAGACCTTTGGGAGGAACAGTGTCTCTAAAGCATGGCAGCAATGACACTTCAGAAATTACACTGCCAGTTGGTGCTGAAGCCATACAATTCATGCATGATTGAATGACAGAGTCCACAGTGAAGGTAAACAAGAGGCTAACTGCTTTTTCATCAGCTTTGTGATTGGCAAAATACAGGAAGGGTATCTTTATAGTTGACCACAAGATAACCAGATTCCCCAAGCTTCCAACTACATCTTTGCTTATCCAGCACTAAAAAGCCAGTCAGAAGATAGATGCTGAAAATTGCCTGATGTGTTTTCTGTAATTCTGTTCTACATAATGATATCATTAATACCTACATTTAGGCTTTTCATCATTATGCCCTGATAGAGATGTAAGAACACTTTTCTTTGCTATTTTACTGCAGTTAAGGGAAAAAGAGCATGATTTTCTGCTCTGCCTAATGCAAATTAAATGCCCATCCTGAACATTATGTCAACTATAGATCAAGTGTTTGCTGGCAGCACTAAAAAAGAACAAACTGTGTAAGAAAACTAAATTTAACCCACCAGATTTAAGGCACATAATGAATATTCAGACAGGACTTGGGGAGCAAGCAATACATGATCCTCTATCCAAGCATGCCTAAGACAAACAGATCCTATATCCAGGAGAAAAAATTCACCCCAACAGTGGAGGCAACAGAAACTGCTCTAACAACCATTTGCAGAGAACTTTGATACAAGAGTTTCGAGGAATAAGAAGAATTGGACAGTGATGGTGCCTGAAGCAACAGAAAAGGAGACCAAAACTAGAAACACTGAAGACAACTGGATGCTGCAGGAGGCCTCGTGAATTGGTTTCTGATGTAAGTGGTGTCTACAGTGAAGCCCTGTCTACCAGCAGGTGGAGATGCAGCTGGAGATCATGGAAGAGCTCAGAGAGGGCTTTTGGAGTCATGGAAGAGAGGAAATGGTGCATGCACAACTCCAAAGTTTCTGACCCCCAAAAAAGTTTTCTGAACAGTAATATGAGAGCCGATCTCTAAAAATGTGTAATAATTTTTTTTAAAAGCTCATATAATTAATTGAAACTCATCATACAAAATATATCATATTGTTGTGCTGCAGAAACAGCATTTGAAGAAATATTATTAGAGAAAAATAGCTTGTGTTTTTTACTTTATGAATGACATGACTGCTGTATAAAGTCTCACCTGGGTAGACAACCCAGTGCCATGAAAGCATACTAAAGACTGAAAGACTGTCAGCCACCTTTAGAGAATTCAAATCTTTCTATTAAAGTTCCATTCCTTTTACCTTTATCCATTTTAGATGGTGCTTTTGGAGCAAGTAATTACAGACATTCTTGGAAATGTTTACGGAGTAATATTCTCCTAAAGGTATGTAAATTTACTGTTCAATTCAAATTAGCATATAAGGATATCTTGAGAATAAAAGTCCCAGCCTTAAGCAGGATATTAATTAAGTTTGCATTATCTTAACATGTTAAAAAAAAATGGCCTGGAAATGGTCACAGTAGTTTTTACTAGTTTCCAGGGATCTGAGCATTGCAGTTTCCCATTCAATGCTCAGTATTTTTATTTGGAAGAATGCTGTGAAATGTCTGTATGCGCCATCTGAAGGTCATGTCCTTCCACTGCTAATAATTTGTAGTATTTCTGCCATCTTCCTATTAGGAGACTTTATAATTGCAAAGTAAGTGGAATAAAGCTTCCAGGGAGGAGGCAGAAATATTTATATAATCCCATTTCCACTACAATAAATTGGCAATTTGTTGTCATATATGACCATTACTGAGGAAAATAAACAAAAAAATATATAAACCCCCAAAACAAACTGTCATGATTTAGCCTTGATATCACTGCAAAATAAGGGGACTCTCAAGAAAACAAAGAAAGTAGGGCATAAATTGTTTTGTGAAGACATGAAAGAGCTTATGTAACTGGATGAAGCATGTGGATTCAGGGAGACATTTGAACAGGAAAAAATACACATTAATGTTGCCATTTATTGATAAATAATTATGGGTTTGGCTGCTTGACAGGATACTGGAAAGAAATCTGCTAGGAAAGTTCAAAGCTGGAAGTGATTATGTAACAGAGACATGTATAAAGAAAATATTACCCTCATCTGTTTCTCAAATATGTGATAAACCTTTGGACACATTTCTGAATTTTTTGCAGCACTGGTATCTTAGTTCAGACACCCAATCTAGAAAAATCTAAGTTCTTGTGATTTCATCTGACAAAGCTTCTCCATTCTCCCATATTGTGGTGACACAATTGGCACCTGCCACTGGGACAAGGATTTAGCTTGCATTTGCTGGAAGATGGAGAGATGCAGATTTAGCTGATTTCAGCACAGGCTACAAATGATCTGCGTGCCATTCTCAGGAAAAGTACTTTTTTCTGGCAAAAAGGAGAAAACAGTAAAATTGATTCTATCTTTATCTATTTTGATTGTAAACTCTTTATACCAAGGGACTGCCATTTGGTATTGACATGCAGAAGAACTGGGCCATCACTTACTTCTCCAATGGCTTTGAGGTACTGTCATGGTTTAAGCCCAGCTGGCAACTCAGCCCCAGTAGCCACTTGCTCACTCCTGCCTGGGTCGGATGGGGTACAGAACCAGAAGGGTGAAAGTGAGAAAACTCCTGTTTGGGATAAAGACATTTTAACAGGTAAAACAAAAGCTGTGTAAGCAAACAAAGAAAGAAAAAGAATTCATTCACTACTTCCCATGGTCAGGCAGAGGATCAGCTATGTCCCAGACATCAGGGCTCCAGCATGCGTAACGGTGACTTTTAGAGCACAAATGCCACCACTCCAAACATTCCCCTTCTTCTTGCACAGCTTCATATGTTCAGAATGATGCCATATGGTCCGAGATACATCTTGGATCAGTTTGGGTCAGTTGTCCTGTCTGTGCTCTCCCCCAGCTCCCCCTGCACCCCTGTCCCACTTGCTGGTGTGGCAGTGTGAGAAGCAGAACAGACCTTGACGCTGTGCAAGCGCTGCTCAGCAAGAGCTAAAACATTGCTGGATTATCAACACTGTTTCCAGCACAAATGCAAAACAGCCACACACCAACTATGGTAGAGAAAATTAACTGTACCCCTGCCAAAACCAGCACAGGTGCAATGTCAGGATGTAAGATACCAGTTATAGGGCTGCCTTGTTTGTCATTGGCTCTGACTTACCAGGGCTGCAGTTCCCAGCCTCAATTTTTTAGGAGTTTGCCACTTCCTAGCAGAGTAGAAAGGGCTAGTGAGGAAAGAGTCCATTTATATCACCAGCCTACAGCACAGGTGATGCTGGGAATGTTTTCTCCTAAAAGAATTAATACTTGTCTGTCAATTAAAGTCAACCAAAGGTCTGCAGTGTTGCACACATGGGCTGCTTCCTTCCTCAGTTAAGCTGAACCCTGGCAAGACCACATCCCAGAGCAGCAGCCTGCACCGTGTCTTGTGTTTTTCCTGCTTACTGAGCAGAGAAATTGGGACAGAAAAGGCTTTAGTCCTGTTTTGAATTAAAAGAAAGAGAATTAGTGAAGGTTAGGAGAAGTGATTGCCTACAAAAGCCACAGGAGCATTCATCAAAGAGAGGCATCATTCTTATTCTGTTCTTAATGCTCTAATGATTCATTTATGGATATAACTCTTACTTCTCAGGACTGTCCTCTCTCACTCCCCATCAGAATTCAGTCTTGTGTCCAAAGAAATTCTTTTTCTCTGGAAAAAAATAAGCCTCCAGATAGGACAGTAAATACTATTCAGACTGCTTTTTTAAATAAAAATGTATAAATTCTAATGATACAACTTGCCACTATTTGGAACTCCATAGCATCAGCATTTTGGGGAAATTTGCTGACAAACACTGCATATATATATATATATATATATATATATATATATAAACACACTTACTACTGGCCAAACTATTAATGGATTTTTAGCTTGTGTGGAGTTGGAGGCTTTGTAGAGAAGCTGGACTTTGAGCTGATTTGGCCACTTCAGAGAACAAAAGTTGTGTGAGGACCTCTGTTTCTGACCACTGCTCCTGTACAGAGGAGAGGCTTGGGCCTTTTCAGGTGGGAAAATGTGGCTGGGCTGCCTGCCTATTTCCACTGGGAGAGTATTATTTTTTTTTAATCTCTGCCACTTAAAAGAATATGTTACTTGTAAACGATAAGCCATTCATTCCTTAAGAATACTGTAAAAGCCTCAGAGATTAACTTTCTCAGAACAGTGCTCCCAAGCCTATCTTTGCTTTGGAATAGGAGCCATCCATAACTTCCCTTCAGTGAATTTTTTAGCAAGCTTTAATTTTAGAAGTCAAGGGCTGGCATTTCCAGTGTTCAGCATGTGCACATTACTGGTGTAACTTTATGGCACTGATGTCAACATTCCTATTTTTTTTTCCTACAAAAGCCACAGGACTTCAGATTGGGATACTGTTCTTTGGGATTTCTGCCAAAGGACATTGTGTGAATCTGACAAGTCTTTCAGCCATCCAAACTAGAAGAGTCAGAAAGTTGGTAATATTTCACTTATCCTTTCAAAAATGCTGACAATTTTTCATATTGCCCTTTCAACACTTTCAAAGATTCAGAGTGGGCTTGGAGAAATCTTATGAGAATCTGTCTCATAAAAGTGCTGCATAAATGGAAGAAATCTTGTGAGCACATGAAAAAAATTGAAATGAGATAAGATATGAATGGTCTTGGGCACAACAATACTAAGTCAGGAAGAAAATGGCAACTGGGGCTAAATAACAGGAGAGCAAAATTCTTCCAGGACAGAAAACAATATAGTTGACCCAGCAGAGTGAGAAGAGTAAAATGGAGGGACTGAAAAGAGGAATTCAGCTGAGCTCCTCCCTGTGGGTGGAAATGGGCAGGCTTACTGAACATTTTGCACAAAACTTTTTCTTTGGGAGAAAGGAGAGAGTGAGAATAATCAAATACATATTTCTAACAATTAACATTTCTTTCCCAGCTCTCCAGCTGAACTGTGACTCGACTAGTTCCTCCCCTAGGATATAATTCAAAATTTAGTGGATTAATTGAATTCTATTCATTTTCTTTATTTCTACTTGTCTCACTTACAGGCTGACTATAGGAAAGCTCTGATTTTTGAACACACTCTTTATTCTATTACCATTTGATCTGAAAAGATAAAATGGCTCATCAGTCATCTCAAAGTCAGTGATTCTAGCTAAGCAAATATTTTAAACATTATTGTTGTTAATACTGGTTTTTCTTTAGGTAATCTGAGCTTAACAAATAGATCTTACCAAATAGATCTAAAAAACTATGACAAAGTAAAACTAGAATTCTATGAATGAAGGCAAATGAGAGTCATCAGTGAATGCCTTCTCTTTTTTTGAACTGCTCAATGGGCATTGCTTATATAGGTTGAGACATGGACAAGTAAGATGCCATGAGATCACTATCTGCATCACCTGAGGCCTTCTGAATCAGGCCATGTTAATGGGATATTTTCACCCTTGCCTACCAGGAAACATGCCTAAAAGTAAGGTCTGGCTAATTATGGCTCTTTTCATCTAAGCACGTAAAAACAGCACAGTGTGACACGAATAGTGTGCAGCTTATTGTCAGAAGTGATGGTTTTCTGTGTGATATTAGTACTCATCTAAAATAAAAATAANAAAAAAAAAAAAAAAAAAAAAAAAAAAAAAAAAAAAAAAAAAAAAAAAAAAAAAAGAAGAGAACAATTGCAAAACAGTTGGTGAATACATTCTTAGTCACCTCAGCAATAAAATAGGTTTTAACATATTCCCAGGTCTGAAAATTTAGTGTTTTTCAAGGAGAGGTTTTACACCCAACAACCTGGATGGAAAGACTGATCTGTGTTTTGACCTGACCTCCATAACTTGATAAGGATGTTGTGCTATAGCAGCAGTGGCAGTATCCTGATGGCTTTCTTTAGTGTTTTCCTAAAGAAAAGCAGTTGATTTTTGTTGATGGCTTCCTCCCCACAAGTTTAGGCACACCTTGAGCTAATCAATATCTTTGCTGAAGAAAATGAAGGTTCCAGTTGCAGATAGCAAAGCAGAAAAATAAAAAGCATGGATACAGTGTAAGACAGGATCTTACCACTTGTGCATCTGGGTCAACACATAAACTACACAGCTAAAACCACTGGAAAAGACACAGTAACAAACAAACATCCACTGCTGAAAAGTCTGATTTCTTTTAAGAGTTTGGGTTCTACTGTTCTACCGTTCTACTCTTCTTTGTTGTGAGACATTAGAAAAAAATTCTTCATCATGAGAGTAATTTAGCATTGGAAAAGGTTACCCAGAGAAGTCATGAAATGTCCCTAATTAAAAATATAAAATGCTTGGATTGACAGGGCTCTAGATAACCTGATCTAAGGGCTCCAGGTGAACCTAAAAGAAGTTCCTGGAGCAGCAGGCAGAGAGTGTGGTAGGATGTTGCCAGTGAGGCTGGTCAAGGCCATTAAGGCCTATTGGTGGCCTTGGGATCCTCACAGATTCTGTAATGTGTGACATTCCGAATAAAAATCTACCTTTTTCACTGCGAATAGCATATAAACAAAGAAGCTGTTCTTAAACTGATTATTGGTTTTGGATTTAGCCCGAAAACTAGAAAAAAGTTATGCAGACATGTATGAACACATCAAGTTTGGGGTTTTTTTTTGGTTTGAGATTGAGTTATGACTGTATTCTCCAGCCTAGCCCCATGCAGTAGTCCCAGTGAATCCTTTACATAGCAAAAAGGAAGACTACCTAGATTCTGCCTTGATTCAGCCTTCACAACTTTATGTTTTTAGTCAGGACACTTAGATATAATACTTCCACCTCTATAACTGACAGAGAGAGATGCGTCTCTAAAGGGGATTTCCATCCACCCAAGCTTTGGATGTCCCAAGGTAAGTTTGGAACACATCCAGACCATGT
The DNA here is from genome assembly GCA_013398275.1 of Promerops cafer. NCBI lineage: Eukaryota > Metazoa > Chordata > Aves > Passeriformes > Nectariniidae > Promerops > Promerops cafer. Next base: position 1,530,214 of record VZSE01009779.1, read on the forward strand.
GTTCTGTGTGGATTTCTTCATGTTTTGTGTATGACCCTTAGCTGTCTTTTTGTTAGGTATTTAGCTTTCAAACACAGAAAGTCAGGCAGTTGCTGATGTATCAATCAATACATCTGATACATAAGTCAGGGTGGAGACCAGCTGTGTCATGCAGTCATTCTCCTGCTCTCCAGCTGATTCTTGAATTAGAGGGCCACAGGCTAAACTAGTAATGTTCTTGTTAGATCACCAGTTGCAATAAGATTGCAACTAGTGAGCAATGACTTCTTGGCACTCCTTAGCATCTCACGCTTTGCAAACCTTAAGGGAACATCTGGTTACCAATTTACTGCTGTGTACTTCCATAGCCATTTAACAACTTCCAAAGTGTACTAGTGACACTCGGGAATGAATATTGCCTGAGGGAAAATGTGTTTAGAGTAGAATCCTAGAATAGTTGGGGTTGGAAGGGCCCTTTAGAGGTCACCTAGTCCAACCCCTCTGCAATGAGCAGGGACATTTTAGGCTAGGCCAGGTTGCCCTGAGCCTCACCCAACCTGACTTGTTTCCAGTGTTTAGTAGAGGATCACGAAAAAGTCATAGCAAAATCAGCCCAGAATGTGGCAGAAAGAATCTTCAGGTAGAATAAGGTTGACTATTCTTAAATTACTGCAGTCATTTTGTATAAAGTACCTAAACACAAGCTGGATTGACTCAGTGTTTGTTCCAGGGTCAATCTATGGTCAGGCAAAGGGCCTCAACTTAGGGCTTTTCAGCTTAAATGCAAGCTGCTTTAGAAGGTAAACCCTAACTTTTGCCCCCTTATAACACACAGTGTGAATGTGACTTAAAATAACTCGTGGTGTGGTTCTTAAGGTGGTCTTGTGCCAGGCCTGCAGCTGGACCTCGATGATCCTTGTGGCTCCCTTCCAACTCAGGGGATTTCATGATTCTGTGATGATAAAAGAGGATGGGGTGTCACTGTTCCTCAGTCTGATGGAATAAGCCTTGGCTCATGTCAGCAGACGTCAAGTACAAATCCCTGGGACTGCTTTTCCAGTATCAACCTGGGGTCTAAAGAAGATAATTTGTAGAAAGATCAGTGCATAAGGCACCTTTGGCGCTTCAACTAAATCTTCAGATATCTGAGAGCTTATAAATTTGTCTTGAGATAGTATTCTGAAACATATTATTCACAGTCAGTGTTCAGAAGTTTAGGAATAGAAAATTACTTGGAAGTGTCAATAAGTTGAAATAATATGCAATTCAAATTCTTTCTCAAGTCACTTAGCTTTCTCTTCCGTGTTTTGAAAACCCTCAAGCAACCTCTCGTATTCATGTGGGTGTGCATCTTGTGGGCTATAACGGCACTGATTTTTCTTTGGAGTAAGCTGTTGCCTAGAAGCAGTAAAGGAGGAAGATTTGGTGGTTAAGCTTGAAGCTTCTTAGCTGGAGAAGAAGACAGCCCACACCTTATAATTCAGGACCAAGAGGATTCCAGACTTAGTCAGGTAGAAGGAGTTGAGATAAAATGCTATGCTCATTTTATTTCGTTCCAGAAAACAACTCAAGCACATGGGCACATTTAGTAAGCCTCAAACTTAGAAAACACTTGAAAATTTTGAACTGTGCCACAGGGACCACCATAAAGCAGGCAAAAACCCTTAGCTTTAAGTGCAGGGAGGTATGATTTCTACACAGTTGCTTTTGCAACCAGAGGTTGTCCCTGCACCCAGTTCTGTACTGGCTGGTCAAGGTGTTATATTTCTAACTAAGGATTTATCACTGAGGTGGCAGCATGTCCCTAACCAGCTTCTGCCCAGACTCCCAAATGTCACATGCACACAGCAAGGCCAGCTGTGCTCTACAGCTCTCTCCAGATCTGCCCTACCACAAGGAGTACTGGAGGATCAACAGTGACATTTAGTCTAAGGGTGGTTATCTGAAAGCAGGAATTAACTCATTCCAGTTAGTATTAAAGAACAAAGAGATTAATGGTTTGTATTTGCACTGTAGTCATATATCATGAAATTTGCACTGTAGAATCACATCATGAAATAAAGAAGCATTTCCAAACAAGCAGAGGATTTCTGAACAGTTGTGGAAAAAAATTTAGAACCTTTGGAACAAAATACTTTGAGGAAACAAAACCTGAGAAACATTTGGAATGAGTTTCACTCAATCTAAAGCTTATTTATTTTCCATTTATCCTGAAATTAAAACTCAGATTTAAAAGTTAGGATATCTATTCTGAGTTTTATCACCGCCCAGTCAGTTTGGGTGACTAAAAAAAAGAATTTTTAAGGCCATCAGAGGTAAAAAACTGACCCTAAAGAGATGATTTTTTCCCCTTTTACTAGCCTAATTCTTTTTCTGTTTCAAATCTTCTCTCAGCCTAACCTTTTCTTGAAAAATGCTGTTCTTGTGAGTCAGCACACTCTGCTGGTAGAACAAGAGAATGTGACTGACAGAGCAAAAAAAATTCCAAAAATAATGCAGGCATGCATATTAAAAGTATACCAGTTGTATATTCTGAGAAAAGGGAACAAATCACAATAATATGTAACTCACAACTCTACAACACAGCAGAGTTAATTCATTAATACAGTTTGAGTCATGTCACTATACCAAAAAGGAGCTGGTTCATAGCCTTTACTCTGTATTGAAGACAACAGCTGTTTCAGAAGGAATTCTTTAGAGCACAGAAAGCCCACAGTGCTCCAGTGGGCCTAGGTCCAGCTATCATAATTTCCTGCTCGAAAAAAGAGAAGGGAGCCTGAAACTTATCTTCAGATCCTGTCCTTGAGTGTAAGGGGCTGGGGACAAGAGAAAACTCCCTGAATCCAGCCGTGACCATGGGGCTCCAGTTCTACTTCTGATCTCTAGTCAGCTGCACAAGGAAGAAGCCTTTGGGAGCTGATGACCATTGCTGTTCTTTATGTTATATGTTTAACAGATGAGGAGATCTTGCTCCAGTGGAGCACCAACCATTGTCGAACACAATCAGGAAGAGTTGAGCTTCCTGCATTTACATGATGAAATTCTTGGTAAATATTTGTTATTATCATGATGCCGTTTATTTTGAAAGTTGATAATAGTTGAACAAAGCATTATCTCTGAAATTGCCAGAGATTTCTACAAAGTCTCCTTGTGTTTCCTGATTAATGTTGCTGTTTGACCAAGAAGCTTCTGAATCCAAATTCTTTTTGGTCTTATTTGCTGCTAGATATTATATACTTATACTACACTTTGCTCTACTTTTGGAAAAGCTGATTCAGTGGCATTAATCTATACTGAAAATGGCTTTGGAAGAGGCAATAGAGGAAAAGGACAATAACTGGGAAGATGAGTTGTGCATGTGTTGTAGATATTCAGTAATTCTTTTCTTATATATGCTATTTTACATTTTGAAATTCATTTGCAATACTCTGTCCAGAAAAAACCAAGCAATTCTATTTACTGTGGATAAAATAGAACAGTCTCTTATTTATATGTGTCTGTCCTAAGTCCTAGCATACACCCTTTCCACTTATTTAATCTCCTTCCCATTTTCTCTATGCCCTTCATGACACTTCGGATTCCTCTTCTTGCCTTATTGCTGAACTCAAGAAGTGGTGGTGCCCACTCCTGCCTGTCCCAAGTGGTGCCTTGCTGCCTGACCAGGCAATGCACATGAGCCTGGTGACCTCACGTAGCTCTCAAAGTGTAAACAATACCTATTTTTACAAAACCTTTAGGAACAAGATTATCCTGCTGCCACAGCTGGTTGAAAATGGCCAGCAGGTTCAAAATATTTCACCAAAACAAAAATGTACAGGAGCTGATGGACACACAAATTACTAAAAGAACATCCATATTATACAAGCAGAAATAATGACACAAATTCAAGTTATTAGACAAGGAATGCTTTCCTTCATTTCCATTATCAAAAGAAAGCATTATGCTTTTGATTAGAATTATTCTGTTAAGATGTAAAAGATCTTTGGGCTATAAGAAGGAATTAGGAACTGATTTAAAAATGCAATAACTTTAATGTTGATTTTAAGGGCCTGAATGAGTTTTCTAAGCAGCATCAACCTTCAATTATGTTTAGTGCACAGTCAGTCATTGTAACCATTAACATTTTCCTGCTCAATCACACTGTCTGTAACCAGCCACTAATAAGAATTAATGAGACAAATCTGCCTTGATTTAGTTTCAAGGAACCTGCAGGAGTTCTGTCTCTTGGGAGAATTTCATTTATTCACCACCTGTATCCTAAATGTTTTTTTCTGAAATTTGGAAGACCCAGAAAATCTGCCAGTGTCTTTGCTCTGTTGTTCCTGTTCCTTGCATCAAACTTTGCATTCCTCGGGGGCTTCCCTGTTAAATCCTCCTTGTGTATGCAACATATTTCTGAGAGGCAGGCCCAGCCTCTTAAATCCCATGGACTCTGGAAGTCACATATGCTGTATGCATCCTCTGCAGTGAATAATCTTCAGCATCTGCTGGAACTTGCCAAATGGGTTCAACTGCTTCCAGCAGCTGGTCCAGCCAGACAGCGTGGCGGCAGTGGAGAGATGCAGAGCCAGAGGTAACTGCAGAAGTATATGTGGAGAATGAGGTATTCCAACAGGAAAGAAAGCAAGGTTACTTCAAAAGATAACTATGCTTTCATAATCTTTCAAATAAGCTACGGAGTCTCTTTATCATTTTCCTTCGTTGTTAGGACCATTTTAGATTTTTTTGTTGTTGTTTATATAGGTATCTTCTTTCATCTTACACATATCACTTTAGGAGCCAAGAACAGAATGATACAACAATATTACAGATTTCTGTGCTGGTGAGAGCATCCCTTGCTTGACTGTGGCAAGGATTTCTGCTGTAATTCAGCTGTTTAGGCTTCATCATCCTAATCAGGACCAGAAAACTGTAGCATCATGTTTGTACTGAAGTGCCAAATTAACTGCAAAGGTGTCTGTATTGTTAATGTCACGAAGTTTCTCAGCTAGATGAAATACTGAAACTGGAAATAACAAAACATTGATTGGAAGATGGGTTACTTGCCTCTACTAGGAAAAGCTTACTTTTGAGTGTTACAGCCTCCTGGCTCTTCAACACAACAGAATAAGTAACACTAATACTCAGAAGAGAAGAAGGCAGGAAAGAATGTCATTTTCCCTGATGTACATGATAGTTCCTGGATGTGCTAGTGATATTTACATGTACATTCAGAGACAGCTGTATTCCATGGACTAGAAAACAAATGGTCAAGGGTGTATTTAACAAAAATTTGCTATTACCATTCATCTTATATGCCCTGTCTACAAAATGTCCACTATGTTTACGTTTTCTTAAGCCAGAAGACATAAAAACAAAGGAAGAATGGAAGAAGAAAATGAAGAAAAAAAATTAGCAATCAATGAATTAGAAAAGCCATAAGAAATATGAGAAAGTAACAAAGAGATGTTACGAAAGAAGCAACCTTGTGCTATAATAGGGACCTCTCAGTTAAAACTGATCAGATCAGTTTTAACTGAGAGGAAGCATTTTGCCAGTACCTTTGGACAGAATTTTACTTTGCATCGAATCTTTTAGTGGTAGGAAACAAACCATGAAACTATTCTCTGAAATTGGGAAGGGAAAGGACTGCTTCCATCCTGCATCTCACTTTCATCTTTTTTGGTGAAGAGGGAAGATTAATAAAGAGAAGCAAAATGGAGTGGACTGTTACTATTCACACCATGCTGTATTGCAAACAAAATTAAAAAACAAAAGTGTCATGGAGCAATCACACCAATTCTCCAGATAGCTTTTTGCCAAATTTGTATTGATAAATGGAATTCTTATTTTTAGGTTTTTGTTGCCAAGAACTGAAATACCTCAGCAGCTGAACTAAACTTCTGCAGCAAGAGAATTAAATTGCAGATTTCGTACTTTTTAGAAGAAAGTTGAAGGCAGCTGTTAAATAAGGAAGAAGCTTGAATTTTTATAATCCATATCAATTCATATGGGAAGGACTTCTCTTTCCATTACAATAACTTCTAAGACCTTCATTTCAGCTACATTCTTATTTTGAAAAAGATAAAATCTCATTGCAAATATATTCTTTCTTGAAGTTAGTAATAATTTCAAATATGTGTGGCTTCAATGCTTACATGTAAATATGAAAATATAGTAAAGAATATGTATATAGCGTATATAGTAAAGGGTGATAGCATACATTATTATCAAATGGATGAGATTCCTTCCTGAGCAATCATCCTGAAAACAGCATCATTATAGATTATAAAATATCCAGATGATAATTTTATTGACAGCTATGCACCCTTGATGCCTGTTCTCAAAATTGCAAGTCTGATCCCATCAGTCAGTGTTCATAGGAAGCTGTGGCATTTTATTTCATACATTCTCCTCTTCCAGTACATCACTCCTCTTCACTTGCTAACCCCCTGTACTGTATCTTAAATTTAATTAGCCATGAAGTCTTTTCTAAGGTAAGACTGAATCTTGCATCTGACAGGTTATACAGCCTTGAACATAAGCCCACATTTCCTCTTTGTGTATCTAGTAAATGACTAGCACATGCTGATCTTCATCAGTATGCTCTAAAGAGTCCCACACTGCCTTCTAATGCTAATATTCCTACATTATAATATGGTACTGTCTGTTTGCCTCAGGCTTTTAATTTCTTTAATAAAATGGTAATGCGTCATGTTTTAATATTGTGGTTGTATAATTGTCTCAAGATGTGACTAGCAATTTCTTGACTATGATTTTTTTCGTAGCAAAATGTACATTTACTGAAAAACTAAATTGTTCCTGAGAATCCTGTAACCGAAAAAAATGGATAAAACATCAGAATTTAATGTACTGACTGTTTTTCAAGGGAATATTCTTATTTTCCACTTAAAAATGACTTGCCTCTACAGCAGTTGATTTATAGTTAAAAAGCCACATTTTAAATCTATTGAAAAAAGTTGCTTTAATACCAGTGATTTGGCCTAAATACAGTTCTAGTCAACAGAAAAACATTTATCTCAAGAATATCTTCTTATTTTTTTTGTTCCAGCTGATGGATGGTAAACCTCAAACACTGCTGAATGGGGAGCCCTCTTTCTCAGCCACCATGTGTCCTTACACTTCAAGTCTTCTTTGGTGTGTTTAATGCCATCCTTTGCCATTGCTGTGGAAAGCCTGGTGATATCTTTAGTGTGAGTGCCATGTCTGACTGTTGCCATCCTGTGCTTGGATTACAGAACACTCCTGAATTTTTATCACCTTGACTTGATGTCCAACCACCACCACCCCTCTTCATCTGACCTCAGCAGAGACCACAGAGACCTACGGTCTTCCAAAGGCTCTGAGTACTTTTATTTGCATAGATATCATCACTGGAAGGTGTAACTCTGACTTCCTTTCTAAGTGAACCACATGTGAACATGTGCATGTGAGCCATAGACATTAAAAGCCGTTTTTTTCTCCCTGGGTTGCAAGATGGAGCTGTAGTGTGTTTTCTTCACCAGTGGTTATCATGGAGCTGGGCTGTAGTGCAGAGAGGGCCCAGAGACAGAATCACAGGATCACAGAATGGGTCAGGTTGGAAGGGACCACAGTGGCCCAACCTCCTGGCTCAAAACAGGGTCATCCCAGCACACGTTGCACAGATCTGTGTCCAGGTGGTTCTTGAATATCTCCAGTGAGGGAGACCACACCCTCTCTGGACAATCTGTTGCAGTGCTTTGTCACTCACACAACTGCAGTAAAGCAGTTCACCCTCATATTCTGGAGGAACTTCCTGTGCCTCAGTTTCTCCCCTTTGCCTCTTTCCCTATTGCTTGGCACCATCAAGAAGAGCCTGGTCCATCCTCCTGGCACCCTCCTTTCAGATACTGTTAGACATGGATGAGGTGCCCTCTCAGTCATCTCTTCCTGACACTTAACATGCCTTTCCTCGTGAGAAAGATGCTCCAGTCCCTCAATCATCTTTGTAGCTCTTCACTGGATGTGCTCCACACTTCAGGCACAGCCTCACTAAGACTGAGTAGAGGGGCAGGATCACCTCCTTCATCTTGCTAATGCACCCAGGATACCACTGGCCTTGGCCACAAGGACACTGCTGGCTCATGGACATCTCATTGTCCACCAAGACACCCACATGCTTCTCCACAGAGCTGCTTTCCAGCAGGTCAGCCCCTAGCCTGTGTTGGTGCCTTGGGTACACTGTCTGGAAAAGTCTCAGATCAGGAAGGAGGTGAGAAGAGTAACAAGAATACTAGTTGCAACACTGAGTAATAGGCTCTTAGGTCTGTCAGAGAAAAGTGCCCTGATTTCAGTCTACCTCAGCAAATGCATAAAATCACTGATTGACATAACCCTTGCCCCTTCCTCCAGACTTCACCATGTCCTCTAGCTTATTTTGCCTTTCAGAGTCTGTCTGATTCTGTATCCTAGTAGCCAAACCCTCAGCGTGACTGCTCATGTTGAACTTCTACAAGTAACCCTGAAAAATGGAGGTCAGAATTGCAAGATTTAGTTACTAATTTAGGTGGATTGATTCAAAAGAAAATAATCTGCTGGAGAATCAGAGCTGTTCTGACCCACAAGACCCACGCTTTCCAATGTGAGGTACCTGAGCCTTCCCAAAACTTGTTCTATTATCTGCCGTGTGTGTATTAAATTCAAAATTTCCAGTGTGAACTTCTTAAAGTATGACCCCTCATCCCCTGTGAAAAAAATCTGTGTGCAAAATCTGCAGAAACTGAGAAGTCTGAAATTGCTTGCTGCCTCCTCAGGGCACATATTTGAATGCTAGTTGATTTGAGGAATAAAGGACAAAATGCTACTAGGATACAGCTGACTGATTCTATAGTCAAAATCTAGTGGTTTACAATGTGCTTATGTTTCTAAATCAGTATCACTGTCAGCAAGGAATAGCCATTTCAGCACTCAGTATGATTTAAAATGCTAAAGGACTTTTCTTTGATGCTGTGGTTTCACTATGCCATTTTTAAGAAGCAGTTGCATTTCTGATTGTCCTTTTTTCCCTTGATTGGGCAGGGCTATTTCTGCTGCACTTAGAAACCCTGGTATTTTTGCTGCGGTAGGGCCTAAGGCTTAACAACACAGTTCTCACAAAAATCCTGAGACCAAACCCCATTCCACCTGCAAACTCACCATCTGAAATTGCAAGATATTTTTCTATTTCTAGACTCATTGCAAGCCTCTCAATTTCCTTTGGGACTGGTGTGAGAAAACCCCATCAAGTTACCCAAAGGAGAACATTATGGAGGACTGGGCTGCAAATGGACCACCAGGAGATGCCTTTCATTGAGGAGTCTCACCAGGAGACAAGTCACCTCGAGGATGTATCTTGCTGTTTTCTTCTCGAGTATGACTGGCTGATTAATAATTATTTGTGAAATTAAGCATCATCACTACCCTAGTTGTCAAGGCAATGCCTTCATCAGTAATGAGAAGTATTCATGGGAGCCCAAAGTTAGGCATGAAAAGATTCTTGCCTTGGTATCCCTGTTCAGCCAGCATAGTCAATTGCTAGAAACTCCTCAGCATATCCACTCAGAAACCCAAAACAACAACAACAACAGCTGCCCCAGTTCCTGGGGCTTGGGAAGAAGTCCCAGAGCAGGGTCACAGCCTTGGCAAGTCTGCCTCAACACAGCCCTCCCTTCAGAAATAACCAGGAGTCCCACTGCTGCTTACACAGGCTTTTCTGATTCTCTCAAACTTTGGAGTTTTTTTCCCTTGCAATTGAAATATTTTGCAAGGTCATCTCCTCCTCCATAAAACATATCCCAACAACTTCAAGGGAGAGCGCTAAAGACAAAAAGCCTCAAGAAAGATGAGCATACAAAGAAGTGCACTGACTTTGTCAAAATAGACCAGAACATAACAGGAACAAAAAATGGCTTCAGTGTGAGTGTAAGGAACTGGCTCATTTAGTGTAGAATCACTGTGAAACTCAAACTCCAAGCTGGAGGCAGGAGGGTAGTGTTGGAGGGAGATTAATAAAATGAAATATGATTGCTCTAAGGCTTAGAAGGTGAATAATACGTTAGGTAATTAATTATAAAATTAATCTCACACATGAAACAAGGAAAAGCAGAAGCCACTGAATAATACTGAAAGTTAATAACAAAGTTCTCTGAAGCAGTTACATGAAGTTACATGGAGGGGTCAGAGAAGATGATAAATAGCTATGGGAACTTCCTTCCCATTTCACAGGAGCACTTCAGGTTTTCCTAAAACACTGCCCATCATTGATGTTGGTGAGATGAACAAACAACTAACCCTTGACAAGGACAGCTGTGGTGTGGATGAGCTAAGCTTCCTGGGCAGCAACCAGTGCTGGAGCTGCAGGGGGTCACCTGCTGAACACAGCCACAGGATCCACACTGAACAAGGAGCTTTCCTTCTTCTGGCACTGTGCATGGAGGCAGTTCACCTCCTGCTCAGGGGCACTTGGTGGTTGCAAGGCAATAAAAGCCCTTCCTTCTTTATTTGAAGCTCCTCATTCCTGGACCCTTACTGCCTCCTCAGTCACATCCGGTCTCCTCTCTCTGTGACCCCCTTCCTGAGCCAGACTTTCAGATGATGCTGTTTAAATAGAAGGAAAACATGGATGGGATGTCAGAGAGCCAAACAAGTGTACAAGCACACACAGCAGAGGGGAAGGCAGCCTGCAGAGGGGAAAAATGCCTGGAGGAGGCAGGAGGTGACTAGGCTGAACCTCTTTCTATCTGCACTTCCAAGGCACCTAGGCAGCTAGTTGACTAAAATGCCTGCCCAAAGGCTCCCACTGGACTGGTGCTGTACACTCTAAAACCAATAGAGTCCTGCTCCCAAAGAACTGCCAGCTGGAAAAAAAATAATAATCTCCAAAGTTCCAAAGCAAAGCTGATGCTTTTTCAATATGTGAGTCAGAACAACAGGGCATTACTTGTGGTACGATCTAATGATCATTTTTAAGCATGGCAGCTTATAAACCATAACACCTCATAACTCCTATTTTATGAATACCTATTTTATTAACACCTGTTCATAACACCTATTTGCTCTTCATGCTCCATTAACAGTATGGATAGCTCTCTTTATAGCAAACACATTAACAAAGGATCCAGAAGCTGCTAGCCCTTCTGGTTCAAATTTCCCCTATTTTCTTATAAAAAAATTGTGAACTATTGATTAGGGATGATAACGATACTGTAACAGAGTATAGAGGGCCATAGTCTTGTGTATTCCTGACTTCACTTTCACAAAGCAGTCCTGCAGGCAACATTCAGTCTTAGGACACATATCTGTTATATAAAAGTACTATTCTTTGTGTACAACTCATCACTGCAGATGCTGACAGTACACAGCCTGACTTGCTGCTTTCTTCATTACCTGTTTTGTTGCTAGGAAACTTTTGAACAAGAGCCAATACACCATTTGGCTTGTTCCTTAGTGCAGTTGTATGGAGAGGACCTAGGCTGATCATTACTTAAACAATGTTCTCCAGTTGTGGGGTTTTTTACGTGGCACTGCTAGAAGCAGGGGATGTGTGCTAAACAATAACATTCATTATGTGTATGAACAGATGTCCCAAAGTGGAAGAAGAAGAAAGGCAGGATCCACATTCAGTTTGGATTTTTTGTGCAACAATCTCATTCATCTGGAGAGTGAAAATGTATCTGCATTGCTCTTGGCCTCTTCATTTGGGTAGCACTACACATTTTATATTTCCATTACTTGAACTGCAGTTTGAGGCATGGCTCCAGCCAGAATGACCCCTCCAGTGTGTGACAGTGCCCCTGCTTTGAAGAGCTTGTAGTCTGACACTGTGTTGACTTTTACTGGAAAATTACGCCTTTCTCGCCTTTTACCGACCTACTGAACTGAGCTTATCTGGTGATTAGGGAGTGCAATAAACCCTTGCTAACAAGGAGGCTGTCCCACTCTGTAGACTAGAGTGCTCTGGATACCAACCCTCAGCTGCAGTGTGATTTCCCAGTGGCATTGCTCCTGTTCTGTCCAGACTGAGTCACCTAGGCTAGCCCAAAAATGGTCATGCTGAAGAACCAGAAACCAAGACTCATGAGGGGGTAACAATTAGGAAGACCTGTGTTCCCCTGTTCCTGATTGTGGTCACTGAGAAAGGCAATAGCTTTATTGGAGAATTCACACAAACGCATAAATACGGTTAAAACTATCTGTACCTTTCTGTACCTCAAATATTGTCATTGATTTTTTTTTTAATTCCTTCACATTTCCTGTAAAGATAATTTAAATACTCAGTATATGAATTGTGCTGTGAAACAATTTTCATAAGTAGTTTTCAAAAAAAGACAGATTTTTCCCCAGGGTTACATATGCAGTGACAGCCCAGAAGCCATAAAAGTGACCTGGTGACACAGAGTTTTCACAGTGAAATCCAAGAAAGTCAAGGAGGAGGATAAATAAAAATTGGGTTTGTCTGCTCCACAGATGTGCACAGGTCCTGAAGATTTTATTCTTCTAACTTTTGGGTGAGCCTGATATATTCAAAGAGGCGGGATGATGTGATGCATTGGTGTGATAATTTGGGAAAGGCTTCCTAACACCACCACGCCTTCCTTTTCCAGCACAAATCTTCAGACAGGTCACTAGATGTGGTGAGTACTGAAGCTGCCAATCTCAGCTGTGTGGAATTGCCTATTTTGGACCAGATTTCGAGTACAGGATGTTTTCTTTCCCCATCTACCCTTTGCTGTTCCAGTTCCAGGTTTTCCATTTCATAGAGTTGTCTGCCATTTCATTGGAAGTTCTTAACCATGCAGCTCAGAATATCCAAGCTTTCCCGCATCTATCCTGAAGTGCTCACCTATCCTGAGGCTCTTTAAAATGCTGAGGTTCTTTGCAGATGCTGGTTAGGGATAAATATATCCTTTACTTTTTCTCTCTCACTTTTTAATTTTACTCCATCATAACTGTAACATCAATGTTCATCATACATAAATTACATAAGCTTTGAAATAGCATCATCAGCAATGTTTTTTAATGTTCAATGTCTCACTCTGTATACCTAAAATTCTCCTGAAACAGATGTTGTTGTATATTTTTTATGTTTTATATCTCTGTTTAAATATTCATGTTGCACTGCCCTTTGCATTTGTCGGAATTTGTTTGTGTCTTCATCTCAGGAAGTGTAATATTCCATTATCATATCCATTATCTTGTTATAACACATAACAAGATATTACCATTATAGCAACATCTCTATAGCAACATAACTTTGTTTTGTGCTTTGTAAACCAGTAGTGTTTACTACAAAGCCTTGCAAAGTAAGATAATGCAAAGAAAAGTAGAAATAAAGCACAAGCATTAACACAGCAACAAAATGCTGAAATCCAGTATTCCAGAGCTACTAATCAGGCAAGAAGATGCAGACTAACTTGAGGATATCGGTTCCATTCCATATCAGCTTTTCAAAACTGCTTTTTTTATTCTGAGTTGAATTTAGAACAAAATAGAAACAGAATTTTGATGAAAAATATATTCTGTCATTAAAAAATTAATGTTTTTGTGGATATGAAAACCTGATATTACAGGCCAGGTTCTGAAAGCATTTCAAGTGTTTTGCACTGACTAACCATTCCAGCTAGGTCCAGTGAAGGCAGGGCGGCACAAGTGAGGATGTGCTGTACAATATATACATATAAACATATACAGTGTAACATATACACATATGCAATAACAGAAGTATTGATTGGAGAAGGTTTTTAGTTCAAATTTCAACATGAAGCAGGACCATTGCCAGCACAGGGTAAGATCACTTCTCACCACCGTTCTTTTATGCAGCCCATACCAGCACACAAGTACTCCAAAAAGGGTCTCACATCCCATTATCTCTGCAGCAAATTAACACTGTCAGGGAAAACTCTTAACATTGTAGGCAGTTTCAGAGGACTTGCTTTTAATGGTTCAATAAGTACCTCACAGTTTTACGTTCCTCTGTGCTTTGTTTCCCTTCTCTTTGATTTTCTTCTTAGTGGCAAATTGCATCTTCAATGTTACATTTTAATAAGCTGCTTTTTACAAATGAATAACTTCAGGTTCCTCTGTGTTAGAGAAAAAGACAAAACCACAGAGATAAAATCATAGGTGTTTGAGGTGATTCATTTATTCTGAAGAAGTTTTTTCACCTGATTGGATTGTTCACATTTTAGCTTTAAAGAAAGGGTGACTAGTGTAAAGCGGATGTCAATAACAACAATGAAGATCATTTGAATATTCTTTTTCTAAAAGAAACAAAATTTTGTCTGTAAACACAGGGAAATTTTTAATTCTGGCTTTACAAATCCAAAGAAGCACTTTGGATTGTTGGTCAGAGACCTGGGGCATTACTTCCCCTAAGTTCCATGTGTTAAACGTCTGAGACATGAAAGGCAACTATGCAGCATCATAAATTGCCATCTGGATAACAAATGCTTCCAGTCCTGACCTCTGACATTACTTTGTCAGGATGCTTTATCAGGTTACCCAGGATCTGGGTTCAGTAAAACACTTGGTCCCACAGTTTGGTGTGGCAACACAGCTGTGTTGGGGTGAAAGGCCATAGGTGATCCCAGCTGACAGTTTGAAGGGGAGCATAAGTCTTCTTTAAGCAGCAAGACTGAAAAGAGAGGATAAGACAGCAAGATCTGTATCTGTTCTTTAGCTGTAGTTAAGGAAATTTCTTTACATAAGTCATTGCCATAAATCACTGTCAACATAGTAATTAATTTCCTTCACATTTAAACATATCATTAAATACCTCACCATTATTTTCTAATTGCTTATTAGAAGGTAAAAATTATGATTCCTACTTTGAATCCTTCAGTTTAATAAACCCTATCATTTTCTCAGTTGCTCACATAATTAGTGTAGCTTGGTTTCATCTTGTCCTACAGGAAGATCAAACAAATCACATTGGGCAATGTAACTCCTCCAGAATGGTCTATATATACCTTAGTGGAAATAAAATCAATGTAGGGCTTTTGTGAGTTTTGCAGTGTGTGAGAAACTTCAAATCAGTGTGGTCTGGAATATTAAATACGCTATGCACAGGAGACCAGACATTATGCTAACTGAACAAAGTGAACAAAGCACATTACATTTCTAACAAAAACTAAGTAACAGCAACTTCCAGTGCAAAAAGACTTAGCATATTAATTTCACTTAAATATGTCAGGAAAGGAAATTGACAACTGAGAGAGTGCAGAAAAAGTCAATGTTTTACAAGGCCACTTTCCAGGGTTAGTTGAGCACACTGGTGAGGCATATGCACTGCATGGGATCTCTTCCAGATGGGATTACTGTCCCCTGGAAAGAAAGACAGCATGTCCCTGCTTCTGCTGTGATTCTTGTTAAGTATTTCTAAGGTCTTATTAAATATTCACATTTGAATGTGATTGTGAAAACTATCCTTACCTCAGATACTTCAGTGGCCCTCAGATTTAATGGCGAGATCTGCAGGTGAAAACGAGCTGAGCTCCAACAATGAGTACAAAAGTCTTCAAATTATTTAAGCATTTTATTCAAAGTACCACGTGAGACCAGCCCTCATAACATAACCTCCAGAAAGAAGATTGTTTGCTTAATTAGGACCTACGTGGATGCTACAAACTGAAGGATGCAATTAACTTGTCTCTTCTCTCAACATGCATAATTTGTTTCTTTCTTATTAAAATGTCTTGTGAATTCCAGCTAGTGGCAGACAAAAGTAGAATCATGTGGAGAGTTTTGTTTAAGAATGGTTGAAGGATAAGGGACATAGTAGTGAAAACCTTATAGAGTTAAGCTGTAAGTAGAGTAAAAGTACAGTGAAGGACGTTTTGTCCTTGACGGGAGGAACTAACTGTAGAATGTGATAAACAGAATGCTTAACAAGAACTTGATAACCGCAAGGCTAACCACAGAAATGTGGAAACAAAAACTTTTCGCTCATAGAGATGCACCAATAGTGAGCTGTGCTTTTGCAATATGTATTAGCTAATTATAGAGAGTATAAAATGTAGACGAGCAGATTAATAAACTTGAGTTTCGCTGATGACCAACTGGTGTCTGCGTCTCCCTTCTCCGACAGAATCATAGAATTGCTTAGAATGGAAAGGACCTCTAAGATCATCAAGCAAACCTAACACTGCCAAGTCCACTAATAATCCATGTCCCTAGGTGCCACATCTTCACATCTTTGAAATACTTCCAGGGATGGTGATTCCACTATTTCCCTGAGCAGCTTGTTCTGGTGCCTAACAACCCTTCCCCAACATCCAGTCTAAACCTCCCCTCATGCAACTTGAGGCTATTTCCTCTTGTACTGTCACTTGTTACTTGGGACAAGAGACCAACCACTGCCTTGCAACAACCTCCTTCACAGCGATAAGGTCACCCTTGAGCCTCCTGTTCGCCAGACTAGTTTCTCCAGGAGAAAGCTGTGGGAGATGGTGTCAAAGCTTTCACTGAAGTCCAAGTAGACATATTCACAGTATTTCCCTCATCCACTAAGATGGTCACCTTGGCATAGAAGACCAGGTTGGTCAAGCAGGACCGAGCTTTCACAAACCCATGCTGGCTGGGCCTGATCCGCTACTCCTCCTGTACATGCCCTGCGAAGGCACTCAAGATGATCTATCTGCTCCATGACCTTTCCCAGAGGTGAAGTCAAGCTGAGAGGCCTGTAGTTTCCTGGATCCTCCTTCTCACCCTCTTGTAGATGGGTGTCATGGGACCTCCTCAGTTAGCCAGGATTGCTGGAAAGTGGCTGAGTGAGCACTTCTGCCAGCTCCCTCAGCATCCCTTGGTGGATCCCATCCACCTCCATAGACTTCTGTGTGTGTCTACATGTTGCAGCACGTCTCGGACCATTTCCCCTTGGATTATGGGAGCTCCATTCTTCTACCAATACCTGTCTTTCAGCTCAGAAAGAGTTCCAGCCAAAATTCTCTGTTCAGCTGGGCTGGGCTTCTTCCATGATGACTCAGCTTTCAAACACATGGGGTCAGTCTGCTCCTGTGCTTTTACGATTTCCTTCTTGAAGAGTGTCCAGCCTTCCAGGACTCTTTTGCCCCTCAGGACTCATTCCCAAAGGACTTTACCAATCTGTCTCCCTAGCAGGCCAAGGTCTGCCAAAATCCGCTTCACTTCCCCTTTTCCAAAGGGGTAAAGGCTTGCAATTCTCACTGAAATCAAGTCCTCAACACCTCACAAAATCAAGCCAGTGATACATCTTTGTTTCTTACAGAACTTGTCTGAGATTCATGTGAGAAAAAAAAAATTCTGTGGCAAGAGTAGAGAAAACTCTCATCAATTAAAGTGCCAATTATCCAATTAAAAATATGTATGTTGGTGGTATTTATGATATAAATAATGTTCACTGGAAAAAACCCCGCACAAATATTTCAAAGAGCAGCTATGCATCATGAAACAGAATTAATGTGTTGGTATTGCTATCATGCAACATGAAGGATCCATTTGACTGCATGATGTCTGTCTGCTGTGAAATTTCTTGGGCTATAGGTCCAAATTTTCAAGATGGCCTGAGAA
This sequence comes from Promerops cafer, assembly GCA_013398275.1. Taxonomy (NCBI): domain Eukaryota; kingdom Metazoa; phylum Chordata; class Aves; order Passeriformes; family Nectariniidae; genus Promerops; species Promerops cafer. Next base: position 1,547,737 of record VZSE01009779.1, read on the forward strand.
AAAAAGTGAACATTTTAGTTATGAATAGAATTTATTCTGTTGTGTTTTACAACAAGGGTAAGATATAACTCATTATTAGTCCTAAGAAAAGCTGGAGCAAAAGACAAAAACTTCAACAGTGTTGGAGTGCAGCAGCACAACCTGGAGTCTGATAAGAGCCTGGTGCTGTTGCATTGAGAAGGCTGAAAAAATCAGCAAAACAGGTTAAAAATTCAAAAGCAAAATATCAACTTCAAAACATGTAGGTTTCTTTTTAATATTTACTTCATAGGAGAGAGATATTTTGTCATTTAATATCACATGTGGCAAGTAATGATTATATCTATAATTTGTTTTTTTATTGATTGTTTATAGAGATATGACACAGTAGCTCACCTGAAGTGGATTTCCAAGTGATATATCCTAGAAATAAAATTAAAACCCAACAGGAAATCAGAATGGAGTTTGAAATTCACCATGAGTGTGGGATTGTGTGGTTCACTACAATAGGTGTCAGATGGTAAAATGTCTTTTTTGTAAAGAAACAAAGCACACACATGCCCATGGAGAAGACAGCTCATCACCCTGAGGTACGTATCACTATCTCATGGGGAAAATGACCAACTGGATGGCACCAGGAGACATAAAAATGTGCCACAGAATAGTTCCACTGCCAGCTTATTCACCTCCGGATCTTCTGGGGAAACAGTATCTTCTGGAAAGAAGGAACCAAAGCAAAACTTTCTCACCCAAGAGGAGCCCTTTTGAAATGAAAAAGAAAACCTTTTTTTGGCCCATGATCATAGAAAAATGCAGCCAATGGTGGCAGAAGAATCCTTTTTCAGACACCTATGGCTAAATTTGTGGTGTCTGTGGATTTTATTGCTTAGTACAAAACTGGTGGACTTTTTTCTTGAGATGACTCCCAAAGCATCCTGGGCTAAAGCTGGCTTGCAGAGGATTGAACAACAAAGGCAGCAGGGAAAGGGGAAAGAAGGAAGGAAAAGTTCTTGGGGCAAAATGTGAGCTGTTATGTAGGGAGGATCAATGCTTCCACGACAGCGTCCTTAAGATTCTCCCACATCCAAGGGCAAGCTCAGACCAAGCTGCAAGATAAAGACTAGGCACCAACCAATACACAGCTGATTGAGAAATCTTGGGGACAACATTAAGATCTACTAGGAAGTGGGAAAGATTTTAAACGCCTGGAGTGTATGCAGCTTAAATAAATTGAGTCAGTTACGAGTTACACCAGGATCAAAGGATCCCAACCTGCTGACCTTGAATTCTTCTAAGTGCAGTCATTTTTATCTTGTCTCACAAAGTTTAAGTTACTATCCTAATCCCCTTGGCTACTTTTTGATGGAGCCAATTTTTACTCTGAGACATTCTGAAGTGTAGGTGTCTCTACTTTTAGTTCTTCGTGGTTCAAAGAGAGCATATCCTGTACGAGCATGGTAAAGTCCTGATAAAAATCAATGGCAGTTAAATGTAAAACTCTCATAAAACTGTATATGAGTTACATCCAGTCACTTTGGAGTTAAGTTTCCCAAGTGATCCAGATTTGAGCATTATAATAATAAGAGGAGTCTTTCTGCTGTCTGCACTGCATTCCCCAAAATCCAGAAAGATTTGCTTATACACAAAGCTGTGCATTTTAACCATGTATCTTAAATATCTGAAGTGTTTTAAATATGTGCTTTGTACCTGTAAGTTAAACTAATTTAAAATTTTAAGAAATAGCTATAAACAACTTCTGAATCACTGTGATGGTGACAATGAGCAATGAATTCTGAACAACCTTGTAGTTAGTCATTTTGAAATTGCTTTGTTCCTCTCAGCATAATTTTAAAATCCTGGGAAGAGTGCTGCCAGCAGAGTGTGCCATCTTTCCATTCAAGCTGTGTGAAGATGGGTCCCAAGCAAAGTTCCATCAGTGTATATTTGCCTTTAGAAAGCAGAGTGATACCATTCAAGCAGAAATGTGAGAGAAATGTTCATAAAACAAGAAAGTTAAAAATACCCTGGTATTATTTTGCTACTGTGCTGTTTTATATGAGACCTTCATTTAATTCAACAATTAAAAGGCATATGAATTTATGGAAAATATACTATGCTTAATGTACTGTGAGATACACCAGACTGCAAATTTTACAGCAGGTTAATTCAGCTCTGAAAAGTAGTGAGATTCTATTGGCATAAACAACAGAGTACACAAAACACACTGAAAAATCAAGAGATACAAGCCAACTCCATTTGATTTCTGTGAGCACTTTGTTGATTTTTTTTACATTTATTGCTTTCATTTATATGAGAATAGAAATAGAATTTATTTTATATGTTATACTTCTGGAAACAGAGTGCAAACAAAACATATTCAAGCTGCATAACTGATTTGTGGTGGGTATATAATTACCTTGATGCTCCTGGACTCAAGATCTTCTGTTTCCGTTACTCAGAACTTCAGAGTCCTTATCAAAACAAGGATTTGGGCATCACCTCAGTCAGAAAAGGTTGTCCTTTTCTTTTCTTTTCTTTTCTTTTCTTTTCTTTTCTTTTCTTTTCTTTTCTTTTCTTTTCTTTTCTTTTCTTTTCTTTTCTTTTCTTTTCTCTTCTCTTCTCTTCTCTTCTCTTCTCTTCTTCTGCTCCTTCTTTGAAGTACTTTGATTCAGGTATCCTGGGCCACCATGCACTGATAGTTGTGTCTGGTTGATGGCTTGGTTTCATAAATGTGCCCAAACCATCTAATATTTGACAATGGCTCTGCCACACGACAGGATGTATAAAGGCATAAGACAGTGACTGCTTAATAGAGCCTTCAGTCTTCCAGTGCCTCAGTTCAGACATAAAAAACCACCTAAAAGTAGTCAGAGCCCAGCCATTTCATGCCATAACCATTATAGAAATGTCCTTCTTGCCCCCTGCTGTGCCAGGACCATCTATTCCCAGGAACTGCCATCTGGTGTGTTGATGGCCCATTGGAATTAGTCAAGGGCAGAGAAGTCAGATTTTTATCACTAACAATTGCAATGTGTTTTTTTATTTCTCAGAGGTCACCACTGAGATGAGGGTAGCTGTTTTCATGTGACAGGAAGAAGATGGGCATGCTACCTTTTTGTTTCACCTTTTGTTTGTTAGATATGTGCTTATGCTGGAAACATAATGTATGATGTGGGATTTGTCACTACTGCCCATGGGTAAACCTGCAATAAACTAACAAAGGCCATGCACTTTGATCTAATAAAAAATTATGGGATGTGAAAACATCTTCCAAGGGTGGTGATCCATCCCCCTCTAGATGATTTCAGTGCTTCCTCAAAAATGCTAGAACTTGAAAGTCATTACTACCCCCAAGTCACCCAACCCCACCAAACACCCCAGTCAGCCAATGCTTGGTACATACTGTGTCTGACATCATAAAGGACACTGGCCTACTCTTTAATTTCAACTTTTTAAAATACTTTAAAGACTAAAAGTCTCCCTAGAAAGGCAGTGGAATGTGACAGGAAGGACTTATTAGCTTGACTTCTGCGGAATTTTTTAGTAGAGCTTTATTGTCAGTGATTTCCTTTCTTATTATAATTCTCCTCATTACTATTTTCACACCACTCCAAAATCAAGCTTTCAGCTGTGAATGTGTTGTGGGTGACTGATTAAATAGTCTATTTTTACAAAAATTTTGATAATAACTCTTGAATATTTATCTTCCAGGCACCAGGGAAGGACCCCCAAAAGGCAGAAAAACCCCAAAAGAAAATGTGTATCTTAAAAGGATCAGCAAGAAAATCATTCAACTACCAACTCACTAATAAAACAAATGCTTTTATTATTATTCAAGAAGGAGCAAAAATCCTGCTGTAAATCTTCAGACCTTGCTCTGCATCTCTTAGCATGGATCGAGAGGATATACATGCTATTTACAGGAATTAAGAATGGAAGGATCAAGTTTCACTTTATTTTTATCCCTTACTTACAATTTAAATGATTGCACATCTCAAATAGACTTTCACAGGCCTTAAATAATGTGCGAACTACCCATGCAAATAATTTGTCCATTAAGTGCAAGTGTATTTCCAAATGAGGGATAAGTTTAGTTTCGAGTAACAGTTATACTGAGAGTCTTGTTAAATAGGGGAAGTGCGTAAGCATGGTTAAAGTGCCAACATAAATCAGAAATGGAGAGGAGAATTAGGATACCAAGCCATGACTTGGAACAGAGACTGAGTCAAGATCTAACCTGGGATTAAGATACACACTTTGTAACAGGCCTTCAGCCTGTGTCAGCCACTCCTGCTTTCCTGCAGGTTTAGTCATTCGTGCCTGAACTTGTGCACGGCCATGGCTTGGCAGAGAATTGGTGGGATGACCTAGGTGAACAGGTATTATCCCACAAGGGAATAGCTTGTTCAGAAATCAGACACAAGGCAAAGAGGAAGCAAACTCTGCCCATTAAGTCAAGGATAGATACAAATGCTTTGATTTAGTTGTTAGGGCATTCTGCTGAAAGTTTCCCAGTGATGATTAATAAAGAGAAAAATTGAGACTTCATGATGCTGATGAACACATAAAGAAGATCATATGCATGAGGGTGTTTTTTGCAAGCTCTTAGAGAAACATCCCTCATGTTACACATTGACATTAGTGGATATCACTCAGATACAAACTAGACATGCAGTACAGACTTTCCATCCAGCTCATGAAGGGTAGCTCATGATCAATAGGTGGAGAGAGCAACTAGAAAGGATGGTTTGTCAGGTACAATTCTGATAAAGAGCAGAAAACTCCTCTCTCAAAGTAGAAGGTAGCTGAGGTGAGAATGGCCATTAAATGATGAAATTCATGATTGTAGAAGAAATGAAAGAAAAGCCCAAGTTAAAGATTTCAGAAAGGCAAACACCATTAAACTCCGAGGATTTTTTTATAACACCTTCTCTCAGAGCTAAAGGAAAAAGAAGGGAACAAGAATAAAAAGTAATTATTACTAAGGGCAAGTGTTAATTATCCAGTTGTGGAGGAGCATAGGAAGTACAGCATAAGATCATTTTGAAAAAAAAATTAACAATCATGTAGTTCAGCTATAAGGCAAAAACAAAAAGAAAGGCTGAGTTACCAGGCATTAATACAGAGTTACAGCACAACTTCTTAGAAAGGCAAGGAACAGAATGAATTGCAATTAACACAAAGCATGCCAATAGAAGAAGTTAAAGAGAAGAATAAGATAATGATTTTTACTAATATATTCTTCATTAAAAAGAGCACTATCAAGTGAGGTAGCATAATTTATATGTGGCAGGAAAGAAAGACCTCATCTTCAAGTATTTAATATACTTGATTCATCTGGTTCTGATGACTTCATCCCACGATACCTAAAAATGGTTGGATAATTCTCTGCACTGCTAATAATTATTTTTAGTTATTGAAGGAGAAATATGATATTCATCAGCATAAAACATGCTTATCTTAAAAAAATTGAAAAGGAAGAGCCAGAGAATCAAAATCCCTGGTATCAAAATTTCAGTTAACCTGAAAAAAAATGCCAGTTGTGATCCAACAAACTGTTTGTAAATCTTTAGGGAAAAAACAAACAAACAAACAAACAAAAAAAAACCAAAAAAACCACACAACCAAAAAACAAAAAGCAAAAACCAACCAAAACCAAAACAAACAAGCAAACCGGGAAACAAATGCAATCAGCATTAATTAATCCACCAGCAGACTAGGTAAGAATAGCCTAGATTAAATTATTGGAGAGTGAGTGGAAAGTCATCCCCTGAGAGCAACTGTGAGTGATTAACTGTAAGAAGGGAAGACTGCATTGAGTGAAGTCCTGCAGAGGTCTCAGCTGCATTCAGATATCTTTGATATCATCACTAGTGCCCAGGATCTGAAGACATGACCACTTTGAGAACAGCACCAGTCATTAATCATATCCTTGAAATTTGGAGATAAAGCTCTGGCAAGCCATGGTGCAGGAACAATGAGATATTTCATTTGATCCAGAAAAATTAATTGGACAAGAAACAAATTTTTGTCTGTTGAACAGAAAATGAGAAGGGAGATTTTTTAGAAGTGGAAAGATGAATAAAAATTAAAAATATTAAGGAAATACAAATATGACCCTAAGATGAAACATATAATTTGAGCCAGCAAAGAACAAAAGTCATTACCTCTGCTCTTCACAGAGCTTGTAAGGTGTCCTTTGAAGAGCTGAGTTCAGTCTGAGGCACTGTACTTCAAGAAAGATGTGAACCAACTGGACAAAATTTACAGGAGCATAACAAAAGAGTAAAGGAAAGATTTGGTCTTAAAGTCCATAGTGATGGGACATTGAGCAAGAAAGACTGAGTTTAAAAAAAAAGGTTAAATCCAGTGCTAATTCTAGTGAAACCCTGGAAGAAATGCCTTGAAAAGGTAGGGAAATCTTACTTTTATGTCTTCTTCTCTCATCATTCTTGTGTTTTTCTCAAATACTTGCCAAGAATGAAAAAGATACAGCTGCAGTACCAGATGACCCTTTGAGATCCCTCCAAGCCTGTCTTTCCATGTTTCTAGGTTCTCATCCCTGGACGCTTTCCTATAATGCACCTGTTAGAAAGCAGCAAATGTTGTATTACTTCCACTACTTTCCCCCTCTTTCTCACTGCGTGAGTGTGGTCAGTTTCCCAGAAAAGAAAAAATAGAATCCACTGCTAAAATGTTTCAAGATGTATTTCATATAAATTCTTTTCTTTAGCACTACAGACACCATGTGGTGCTGCTGCTAACTACACAAATCCTCATAGCACTTTGCTGTTAGGAATACATCATGGCAAGATTAAAACTGGTGAAGCTGGGCAGGTACAATTTATGTACATCTCTGCATGTCAGGAAAGGGAATTCTTACAGCAACCATGTAAGGCTGGAAAGAGAATCAAAGGTAGGAATCATCGTGTTTGCCAGGAGAGTTAAGTAAGTACTGTTTGGGGTTATTCTGAGTTTCATTCGTTATCTGGCCAGAGACTCAGTCAGTCCTTTCACTTACAAAATGCATTTTTCTCTGACATTTAAGCTCTAAAACCAGCAGAGTTTCACATACATCATTTCCTTAAATGTTTTGCAAAGAACAAAGTCACAGAGGAAAGCTATTTATTTTTACAACAAAAGAGTATTCTCTAATTTTCATTACAAGTGCTTTTAACTCTGTCATTATAACTTGATACTGGATAACATCTAGATCTTCATGATATGACTTAAAATCTGGAATAACTCCCTTGATTTGTGTTAAATAATTCATGTGTGGAGATAAACGGGAAAATATCCCAGTCTGCGATACCTGCTGTAACCAGTTCCTTATTTAAATCCCTGTGATTTTCACTAGTCCATTACCTGTGAGACTGATGCTTTGTACTTTACTCATCATATACAGAGGAAAAACATTTGCTTCATTCTCATTTATCACAATTTTATATGATGAAAAGGAAAAATTTATAAGATTTATAAGAAAAACAGAAAAACAAACATTAATAGAGACCTTTATGTGTGTGATAGTTTTTTTCTTCTTGAAGATAGGCAGATTGGTTCCCTTTGAAGGTACATTAAGGTACCAGCAGTCACAGCTACAAAACATTGTGTTTGTTTTCAAAAAACAGTCTTAGCATACATACATCCCAACAGCAGCTATGCTAATAGGAAAGTTGGGCATTTTAAAGCACAGCAGTTTGGACTTCAGTTACATTGAAGTCTGAAAACAGAGAAAAAAAAATCTCTGCTAGGAAATACTTACTACTCAAGTTGCCTTAAATCTGGTCTTTGGAAGTTTGTTGTCTTGGAAATTAAGGAACAGCAGTTCTGAAGGACAAATTTCTTTGTATTTATTATCTAGTTAGTCAGAGAGCCTCATCTCATCTGTGGTTACAATCACTACAGGCTGAAGAGGGCTGCTGCCCTGGCCTTCAGGAGCACAGCACATGCATGCCCTCTTAGCTCAAAAGGCAAGATTGCAGCAAAACTGCACACAGGCAGCAGGAGCTGTATCCAAACTCCTTTTAGCACAGCTTCCCTCCTCAAGATGCATCCCTGCTCCTTTCTTCCTCCTTCAACACAGGCTGCAGAGATTTTCCTAAAGTGTCATAGCAGTCTGACATGAATGGAGGTGTCTGAACTTCATAGTCCAAAAATGCCCCTTGTGCCATGTTACTAGAGAATCCAAGTTATTTGGTCTTGCAGAACATGGCCACTAAAGGGCAAACAGCTCTTTTGAAATAAATTCAAGCTAATTAGAGAGCCCTGGGCATCTCACCCAGCACACTACAAGCTTGTTTTCATCTTTCACACCTCTGTGACCATGTTTACATGAGCCACATGAGTGCTGGTGCCAGCAGAGAAAAGGAGGAGGAGGTGAGAAATCATAAAATCATAGAACTGTTTAGGTTGAAAAAGACCTCTAAGATCATTGAGTCCAACAGCTTAACCCAACACTGCCAAGTCCAGCATTAGTCCATGTCCCTGGGTGCCACATCTACACATCTTTTAAACACCTCCAGCAATGGCGACTCAGCCATCTCCTTGGGCAGCCAGAGACTGACAACTCTTTTTGAAGAAATATTTCCTAAGATCCAATCTAAAACTCTCCTGATGCAACCTGAGGCCATTTCCTCTTGTTACTTTGAGAGAGGAGACAGACTCCCAACTAATACAACCCACTTTCAGGTAATTGTAGAGAGCTCTGGGCAAAGAGCAGGTCTACATGGAACAAAAGTGAGTGTGGGATACAGACATAAACACAGTGTGCCAGGGCACTTGAACATCTGCAGTGGGCTTACCCTCACATCCATTGTAGACCTATTTTCCTTTAACTTTGTGCAATGGCTTTTTTCATGTGACTGAGTCTACCCCCAATAACTTCTGAACTGGTAACAAATCTCTGCAAGATCTGAAGGAATAGCAGCTCTGTCAGAGAGACAGTTCCTGAAAACACTAGATAAAGTACCTGGAGGAAGAAGACTTAAGTTAGTGCCTTCATGGAGGTATTTACCCCAGGAGAGCCAGTCAACACAGGCTACCCTGTGTGCTTTGAAGACTACATTGCTTCTTGCCTGATAAAGGATGTGGAGGCAGAGTTGTTGTGGTGTTGAAAGAGGGAGGGCATGGACATAGATCAAGTGAACAGAACACAGTCACACTATTCATTATAATGTGATGGATGCACACCAGCTCAAAACCAACAGTAGATGGCCTATCAGTGCCAAGCACAGCAAAACCTAAGGTCATTATCTAAGAAAAGAAGTAACTTTGAGAAGAAAGTTAGGTCAATTCAAAATACTTCACCAGAGAAATCATTTTTAACTATTAAATATTACTCTCCAAATAAGTTTGTTGTTCATTCTAAAGACAACTAATTTAGAATGGTTTTGGATAGAAGAGACCTTAAAGAATATTTAGTTCCAATGCCTCTGACATGGGCAGGCACACCTTTCACTAGACAAGTTTACTCAGATCCCCATCCAACCTGGCCTTCAACACTTCCAGAGACAGGGCATCCCCAGCGTCTCTGGGCAGACATTTCCAGTGCCTCACCACCCTCACAGTAGAGAATATTTTCCTAATACCTAATCTAAACCTACTGTCCTTCAGCCTAATGCTGTTTCCCCTTGTTCTATCACTATGTGCCTTTCTGAATAGTCCCTCTTCAGCTCTCTTGTGGGACCTTTTAGGTACTGGAAGGATGCTTGTAGAATGTCCCCAGGACTTTCTCTTCTCCAGGCTGAAAAGCCCCAAGTGTCTCAGCTTGTCTGACAGGCCTCTCCAGCCCTTCTCTGGACTTGCTCCAACAGACCCATGCTTTTGTTGTGTTGAGGGTACCAGAGCTGAATACAGCTCTGCAGGTGGGGTCTCACAAGAGCAGAGTAGAGAGGCAGAATCCCTTCCCTTGACCTGGCCATTCTGCTCTTGATGCAGCCTGGGATGCAGTTGGCCTTCTGTGCTGCAAGCACACACTGACAAGTCACAATTGAGTTTTTTGTCCACAGACCTCCTCAGTCTTTCTCCTCAGGGATCCAGTCTTGATCCAGTCTCCTCCCAGCCTGTATTTGTGCTTGGCATTGCCTCTCCCCAGGTGCAGGACCTTGCACTTGGCCTTGTTGAACCTCACATGACCACCTCTCAAGCCCATGCAAGTCCCTCTGGATGGCATCCCTCCCCTCCAGTGTGCCAGCTGAACCACACCGCTGGGTGTGGTCAGGGAACACACTGAGGGTGCTCTCAGTCCCACTGTCCATGTCCATGTTGTCAACAAAGATGTTAAACACTGCCACTTCCAACAGCAGGGTTGTTGTTGTTGTGTCAGTCCCAACACGGGGCTGTTGTTTTTAAACTTTTTTATTTTACATTTTACTGAAGTTCCTCTAGTGTTTCCCCCTTTTTTCTACGTCTTGAAGAAAAAAGAAAAAGCTAATTTTCCTGGCTTTTTTTAAAGAGAACTCTCAAGTTTTTCTGTTAGCCCACACATCTCTAAGGGAGTTTCACTCATTTTTGTGCTGTAGTTAAAGATCATCATTTGTGGCTTGCTAAATGCGTATAGTGGAGACACTGACAATATCCACAGTAAGAATATATCACATATATTCTTGCTGTACACATATATGTGTTTACTGTTGAATTTAATACAATATATTTCCTGCCCTGCTCATGATTATGGAACACAAATATTTTGACTAGGAATGAAAGTTGTCTTAATTAATTAAATTAAGTTTCCCAGTTCAGGAGCGTGTGCTGGCATGGTGAAGGTTCAAAAAAGTTCAGTTTCACAAAGCTACAGTAAAAGAATAGACTTTGAATATTCTGGCAAGATTTTAACATTTTAGAAAAATGTTCAACTATTCCTTATACTGTTCCATATCACACAGGATAAATATCATGCCTTGCTGTCCTGTTCCATGGAGACACTTTTACAGCAATTCACAGATTTCTTCCCACTTCAGTCTCTCCTATTACCTGTGGGGTTTTAAGACATGTCCAGGCTTTCATTCTGTCAGAGAATCAACACATGAACAGGGCTTACATCTAGTCCACGAAGATGAGGTGCAAGTACAGGTGTATGAGATGAAAAATACTGCATAAAATTCCTCTTGATTTGAACAAATGTTTGGATTAGTATGAAATAAAATATTTATTTAGGTTTTGGACATTTTTAAAATTCCTTTAAAATGAATAATATTGATGAACATGTGAAAATACATTTTAAAATATATTTCTTTTTAATTACTGACAATTTTTTTTCTATTTTCCCAGATATTCTGCCAGTTCTTTCTTCCTTTTTTTGGAAGGCAAAGCCTTTTTGAGAAACAAAATGCTTTCACAAGCTTTTTTGATTGTGCAAAGTCTTCTTGTTTCAGTGAAAAAAGATCACACCAATTAATTGCTGTGCAGAAGAATCCCCATTAATCAAACATGTGAGAAGTGTGTTCCTTTTTTCCCTCCCCCTCTCCGTCCCTCCATTGCCTGTAGATGTTCTTTTGAGGAATTCCTTATCTGCAAACTAAAATAGAGTGAACATACCTATTTCCTTAAGGCCCTGTGCCTCTTATTTTTCTTTTCAAGTGGGATGAAATAGCCCTGGGATTCTGGCAAGTTATCACAATTCACTAAAGCTTTCTGTCCTGTTTTAAATTCTGGAAATGATCAAGTGTCCAAACATGGAAAGAGACACTTCTGCACTTCTGCTTGGGATCAAGATACAGATGATGATTATATTCTTAGAACAGGTATTATTCCCAAACCTGCTGTCCTCTGCAAAAGCCTGACACTCTGAAGGGCCAAATTTCTGTCTGCAAAACGAGAGTGGGAGAGGAAGGGCAGTGCCCTGTGGTGGAGGGGAAGGGCAGCAGGATATGCTTAACCCTGGCTGGTGTGGGTGGGAATGAGGTTTGTAGCAAGCACAGCCTTGACACCCTCAGCCCTGCCTCACAGCTTCAGTCCCACCCTCATTTTCCCTGTCAGGAGCCCAGCTAGAGCCCAGCCTGCAGTCATGATACGCTCCCCTCACCTCTACTCCAGCATGTTGGAAATGCTCTCTCTCCTCCATCCCTCAGCTGACCCAGGAGCATCCTAATTCTCTATTTTGTCACTCCTAAAACTCATGGCAACCCCATGTCTCTCCCATTGCTGGAGGTGTTTAAAAGATGTGTAGATGTGGCACCCAGGGACATGGTGTCCAGCTCAGCTCTCTGTCACTGCACAGCCCAGGCATCTCAGCTGCTGCTCTCCAAGCACCTCGTGCAGAGTGGAGCTTGGGCTGTGGTGCCTTATGGTGAATGTATCAAAGATGAAAATTTTGGACTTTCTAAAGCCAGATTATTTTGTCCTTTCCACACTCATCATCTTCTCTACTTTGATTTAAAAAAAAAAAAATCAGCTGAAAAATAGGGATAGATTATCTGTAAATATGTTGAAAAACACAGCTTTCATTTTATTTAGAGCAGAACACCTAAAAGACCACTCAAAAGTACTTTTCTCATTTTCTCAATTATAACAGCTGAAAACTAGTGCTGACCTATAGTATTCAAGTGGTATTTAATTTCTTTCTCTGAAATATTAGATATTTAATCCAGCAGACTGCAGAACATTAACATCTGTGTTATGCAGATGCAAGGCATTGCTACTGTGGTGGTGCAGGCTGAGAACACTAGATGGTCCCTGTGATCCAGTTTTACACTTCAGAGCCTCCACAGTCTTCTCAGCAAGTAAGATCATGCCATATCCTTGCAGCCAGGGGGAAAAAAAAACAATGTTGGCCATCGGAAGTTACCACCCAGAACCACATCAAAAGTAACTGCAGAAGGAGCCATGATGGGTTCCTCAGCCTTTATAACTGGGGAGCGACGTGGCACTCTCAGTCTCCCAAAAGGAGCAGCACAGTCCTTCAGAAAGTTCCTCAAAAACTATCGGCCAGAGCTTTTCCCTGAATTTGGATACACCCTATAATACAGAGTGGCAGTTAGACTGAAAAAGACTAGATGAAAAAAAAAAGAGAATATAAAAATACGATAGAGAGGTTTTGAAAGTAATGGTATGTGGGTTTTTTTCCCACTCTCATATGAGTATCTTTGAGGCTGTGCAGCACAAGGTAAGGATTTAATTAAAAAAGCAGCAATTGCCCATCTTGTTTTCAGAATTAAAGCCATGGAATGAATAAAAAATCAGTTGAGCCTCATTTATTGTACAAATGATATTTTGGCCGTGTTTTCAAGTCAGATTTATTTGCAGAGATCCAACTCAAGACTTAAAACACTTTTTTTCTGATATTTCCTGTTTTTTGCCACGTGAGAAGTCCTAAAAGATTGTTATTTTTCAAAGCTATAGCCCTTGTAATAATCAGATACAATTTCCATTCAAAGCCAGTCTTGATCTCAGTTGTACTATACGTTCAGACACTTTTAATGTCTTTCAAGGGTTAATGAGGAATAGGTATCCTAAGTCAACCCTTACTGAAATTTTCCAGATATACCAAAGTGAGTTCTGTTAAATGGGTCACCATCAAATTTAACAGAAAAAGCCAGGCAGGAGGAGCCTGGAAAGATGTGAAAAAGCCTGCTGCCTTGCTACTGTGAAAGCAAAGGAGCCAGACTGATGTTATTGATGAAAAAAGGATTGGCTATGAAAGCAAGTGTCCCCCCCTTACCTTGCTTGGGAGTGAGGGGAGTCAGAAAACGTAAGTAATTCCTTCTAGTTCCATGTGCTGTGAGCATCAAAACTCAGGGAGGATGGTGAACACTGTTGTCAGTTCCTGCAGCCTGTCCCTCTCCTGTTTTTCTATGTCCCTGTCAGCCACATTCCTCCTGCTTGAAACCAGCCCCCACACCATAGACACACTGCTGCTCCTCTGCCTGAAAGGGAGGAGGACTGGGCACCAGCTCCAAGAGCTGTCTCCAAAATCTTGGATTTCCTCTGGCGCAGGCTGTGGCCAGCGTGGATGAATTTGACGTGAGCACTGCAGACAGGGGAAAAATCTCCCCTGGAAAGAGCTGCACCCTTTTGCCACAACATCCATAGCCTCACTGACAGTCACCACAGCCATCCCTGATGGAGCACCTGCACCCCACGCAAAGGTGACGGGTACCCTGAACTCTGTAAGTACCAGCAATGGCTGAGATTTCCTCACAAACAACAGGAAGGTCCCTTTCAGCCTGGGAGAGGAGAAATTGCCTTGGTCAGCATTATGTCTCTGAGTCTGGAGAACTGGAAAATATAGGCTATATCCTGCCATCCCTTTTATGATCCATCTTCACAAAAAGCTCAGTCAGAAAGTATAACCTGCATCTGGGAGATCTTCTCCAGTTAACAATTTTGGTCATATTATATGCAGCATTTTTTATGTTACAACCATAAAATTGTGACCTGTTTCTTCCTCTGATTATTTCCTCTCACACTCCCTGAAAGCCTCTTCTGCATAAGACCTCCCCCTACACGCTGCTCATGCCTCCTGCCAGCTCATTGTTCCCCTTTGCTAATGAGTTGTCTGTGACACCTTCCTTCCCTAAGTCGTGCCTCCATCATCTTACCCTGCTAAGGGTAATTCTTGACCCTCCAGGTGTGTTGAGTTTCGTTGGGTTTTCCTGCCTGCCTTGCCCTAGTCCTGACTGCCCTGGCATTGAGCATCTCTGGTTTCTCATCTCCACCCAGTGAGCAGCTAGGAGGCACAGCACTCTGCATATCCTGCTTGAGGATGCTTTGGTGGCTCTGTAGGTTGTCTGCATTGCTTGTTGGGTAGGAGCTTGGGAGGGCCAGGGAGAAGACACGTAAGCTGCATATCTCAGGTCCAGTACCAGAATTTCAGGTGAGGCACAGGATAATGAACCACAGTGGAAGCCCAGGTGGTACATGGCATTTCAGAAAGAACACAAGAGCTGAACCACTATTAATATTTAGTATAGTTTCCAGGTATTCACATATTCACATCAAGTCTTTATCCTCTGAATCTACATTTGGTTCATAAGTGCATCACCACTTGCATCTGTTTAGGACACTAACACTACCATGCAAATACACTTTCCCATACATGGTGCCTAAGAAAACATGGATGCTTTTATATGTATCTGTAGATATTTTTTCTCTGACAGGGAAATTGCTAGAGTATCATTAATAACAAAAAAAAAGTATGCCTAGGCTAAATTTTAGAGGTTTTGTTCACACACAGTAGCGTATGTGTAGTCTCAAAACTTTCCAGAGGTGTTCAGGTCTTTGTCTCTCATGTACATACAAACATACACCACACACTCACAAACACACACATACAGACACATGCCAACACACTTTATACAAAATTTAGACAGCCACATTTTGGGGGTAAAAGCTTCCATTTAGGCAGACATGACCTTAAATCTGTCTGTATGTAGCTATTAAGTTCTGACATTGTTGTTGCCATCCAGGTGACTGCTGGACCCTCATCACCAGGATCTATGAAATGGAGGGAGCAGAAAAAATTGTCTCAGTCATCCAAGGAGATGCTCAGGCATCACAGGGCTTGCCACAGACTTCACAACCTGAGCTCAGATGTTGCCTCCAGCTGTGCACTCCCTCAGGACATTGCAGCTACCAGGCCCCAGAAGACACACACCTGCCCCTCTGTATTGCAATGTCCTGGTTTTAAAGGCATGTCCATTTTGCCAGCTCTCTTTATTTTATTTGGAAATGAATGTGTGGATGTTCAACAGGAGCCTATTGGATGCTGAAAGGCCTCATGGTTGTTATACTTTGACACTTGCAGAATGTTATGCAGAGGACCTAGAGAGGACCCAGTGCACTAAACCTTTCTGTTGGTCCTACCAGGTGACCTGTCTCAAGATTACAAGGTATTAAAACAAGTGTGTGGTATTGAGAAATAAATCAAAGAATTAGCCTAGGAATCAGCTGATGGGTCCATGCTGAAAATCAGAAAAAGTTTCAAGATACTTAAAAATAAATACAAATAAAATACTGCTTTCTGATTTGGGGCAAAAATTCAACTCAAAACTTATTTAAATAATATTTATATTTTCCAGCAGTATGCTAGAAATTTCAAAATGCTTTATGAATGTGTCCCTGGATTTATGGATTAAGAAAATTTAGGCACAGAAAATGTTGGTGTCCTTTTCTTGAATCTAGATGACATCCTGTTTTTCCATTCTGACTTGCCCCAAGACTCACAGCAATAAAAAAGTACAGGTCTTCAGGCTACAAAGCTGTATTTTCAGAGTGTAACTCAGACATCTGCAGACTCTGGATCATTTCACCAGTGTTACCCCTCTGGGGGCCAATTTGCTCATTCATGTTCTTCAACCCTTCCAGGTAAAACTCAAATGGTAGCGAGCAGGATCTTCTTCTAAGGAAGAAGAGCTGTGGTCCTGAAAAATAAATAAATTTATGTGATTTCTTTGACTTCCCAAAGTTCAGAAAAATTGTTATAAAAAATAAAGGTAAAAATGTGAAGCAGGGCTATTAATTACTCTAATTCATTACTCTATTATTACTAGAAAAGTAATAACAAGAGTTTGGGGATGTGGGTGCACTCTCAGAGTGCTATTGAAGCACAACGAAAAGTAAAAAATACTAGGGATAATTTAGGATTAATAAAAGCCATCAGGCTTTACAGGAAAGGAGATGGAAATGTCGGAATCTCCAACCAGTATCTTCCATTCTGGCACAGTTAGGGGAACTGATTTGCTGGTATCCAATCATTCCTGAGTTGAAGCTCCCCTTACCACTGCTTAAGCTCATTAACTGGATGCTGTGTGAGGCCTTAGCACTGTTTTACAGTCAGAGAGAAAGATGAAGACTCCTACAGAGATACTCTGGCTGACTTCCCAGGAGCAGCTCTGTAATGTAACTGGTCTTCCCCAATACTGGCCTCTGCATTTTTCCAGCATTTTCCCTTCCCTTCCACCGCCTACTCTTCTCAGTTTGGGTTCTGTTATCTCTATTATGTGCTCTCTCACTCTCTTTCTTTCCTCAAGCATCCATTTAATTATAACCTTTATTTATCAGCTGTCCAGGGAATGTCATCCAGTCCTCCCTCCCCTCTTCTCATAGGAAACTTGGGGGGGTAGGAACTTTGCAAGGACTGGACCCATTCGGTGTGGGTGTCCCACTCCCCCAGTGGGAAAGGCAGCAGTTGTTTTGAAGGAGAATGCTCCCTGAGGTAGCTTACCCCAGCTGCAAAGAGAAGTGACCTGGGATAAGGATGGAGGAACAGCTGCAGGAGGAATGTGGAGCAAGAAGTTCACATAATTCCACCAACCATATTGGTTAGGAATATTTTAATGGCCCTAAATCCCAAGGTACCTCCAGTTTGAGGAACAAATACTAATTATGTTAGAAGAAAATTGGTCCCTGATGAAGATACCTTATTGGTTTTACTTTCTCATAAAAAACAAAGCAGCTATAGTGACAGGGCTGAGTGCTTCTTATTCTCATTGCTTCAGGGATATCCAACAGAGACAGAGAATTTAATGTTTCAAGGCATCTTTCTTTCCCTCTACCTGCTTTTGCCTTTTGTCCGAATTTCTGAGAAACTTCTGCTGTTATTTGGTAATCACTTTTTTTTTTTTTTTTGGCAGATTCTGGGGATATTCACAGAGTTGTGCCAAAAGGCCCCTGCATCTGATAGTATATTATCAATTCTCTCTGTGTTACTTGCCAGACCATTACATTGTTTTTCCTTCTTGGCACCTTCTTAGATATTTCACCAAACATGCTGAAGACAATAACCCCCATTGTGACAAATGTTCATCAGGCTGGAGGGCTCCGTTGTTCTTCCACACCAGCCCATCACAGATTCATGCCCCAATGCCCCACAACCATCCACAGTCCACTCCCACTCATACTCTGCTTTTCCAAGTACAGTTTCCAAGCCCCCTGAGACTCCTATGCACATTACATGCGTTTCTTACCTCAGCATGCAGCACATATATATTTTTGGTGATGAGACTAAGACAAAAGAACAGACAGTAACAATTAAAAGTGCTCTTAGTGCAACACAACTCCTACATAAAAACTTCCACAGTGATTTGTGTGTGTGTTTATAATTAAGGCCAGGCTGATTCCCAAGGCTGATTCCCAGTCTCTCACCTTGGGTAAAGTGAACTATAACAAGCTATGTATCAAATAATCAGCAGGGTTTTTCAGCACTGGGATATGATCTGAGTTTTCCAAAAATATTGTCTAAGTGATTAGAGGTTATAGGGAAAAAACGTGGAAAATGGTGCTAAGAAAATGTTCCTGCCATACAGTCAAACTGAAATTAACTGAGTCTGAAGAGGTGGGAAATCACTGGAGCTTCGGTGTGATTTGCATTAATTTGAATCTTTATTCCTTAAATTCTCTTTCTTTCCCTGGTAAATGCAGAGCTGCAAGAATTGCTAGATCTGAGATAGGTTTTTGAAAAGGGAGAAGAGCTCTGAGAGAGGACGTGTCTTTCTGTGTCCCTTGCCCTGGCTCTGCTCCACAGTGTCCACGCAGTCAGTGGGCTGCACACCAAAAAAAGAGAAGGGGG
Organism: Promerops cafer; assembly: GCA_013398275.1. Classification (NCBI taxonomy): domain Eukaryota; kingdom Metazoa; phylum Chordata; class Aves; order Passeriformes; family Nectariniidae; genus Promerops; species Promerops cafer. The sequence continues at coordinate 1,566,221 of VZSE01009779.1, forward strand.
AGGGTGGGAGGAGGAAGGATGGACCGAGGGAGGAGCCCAGCTAGGCAGTTACTTAGATGCATAATTTTTCTTCACCCCATTCTAAGGACAAGAGAAACAATTCAGGAAAAGCTGCATGAAGCAGGACTAATTCCTCTCAGTCATCCTCACTTCTCTCCAGTCACAGTTCTAGCAGCAGGCCAGACACCAGCACCAGCGTGGCCACGGGCTCTGCTGAGCAATCCCAGCCCCTGGAGCAAGACAGCTGGAAGCAGGGGAGGAAGAGGGATATGGATAGCTGGGAAAACAGTTCCAAATTCTGTTTCCAGAGCTTTGGCTTTATCTTTTTTTTTTTTTNCTGGCCATACAGCTCCTGCTTCTGAATTATCTTCTCATTGTCTGGGATGATGACTGACTGCAAAGAGCCTCATGATTTTTATTTTAGTAAAAGGGAAAAAAGAATGACTGAATGTTGTTGTTGTGACAAACTACTTCCATAGACACACAGCCAGCCCTCTCCTGCTGCATCTTCAAAAACGTTTGAAGAAATGGAGCACACAGTTGTAGTTAAAGGAAAAGCTGCAAAAGGAAAAATCTGGAGGAATTCCTTTCTCCCCCTTCTTCCTCAGCCATGTACTCACTTGCAAGTGACTACAGGCTTGCAGCAGAGAGGTGTTTTCATTGGGAAATGTCCCAGCAGGCTGATTGGGTGGGCCGTTGCCCTTTGAATAAATGCCAAATTCAGCAGTCTAGGAAGAAGGAAACTTTAAAAAAAAAAATTTCTGCTTCAGGCCTAAATCAACAAAAACTGGAATAGACATCCTGGAGGTAGAATTGTTGGGGTTCAGGCAGGAAGGCAGGTGTAACCAAGATTTCTCTCCACTCCCCTACTCATCTGGAAGCTCTTTTTTTCCCATTAAAGTCAGAACTGTTTTGCAGAGGACTGTTTCTTTTGCATTCAGCAACATTTCTTCCCAGCAGAACCCATACAATGCAGAGTTTTCTAGAGCTCAGCAGCAGTGCATTTGGCACCTGCTCCCTCTGCAACCCTCCTGCCACTGTAGCTCACCTCAAAGCAGCCCTCAGACCTGTCCACTCTGTGCCTCTTGCTAGGGAATGTGAAAATATGAGTGGCTAAGTAAGCAGTAGCTGGGGAGTCTTGGAAGGAAAACACTGACCACATATTCAAAATGTGGTAAATTGAAACAATTGGCAGCAAAATTATCTGTAACTTAATGATCTAGTCTGATTCTAGATAGTCTCATAGCACAGGAAATGTTCTGGACACTGAGTTGATCTGTTTCTGGTGCAGTCATTATTTCAACCTGGAATAGTTTGTTTGGGCTACATGGCCTTCCTGCTTCTTGCCTTGTCAACTGATTTTGGATGGACAGGAAACCACTTCATGATTCTTCAAGGTTCGAGTGTTTGCTATCAAGGATGCTGTTCTTTTTCTAACATCTTTAAATACAGTCACTTATGAAAAAGAGGCTGTTCCATAGTCCTAATCAGTAGGGACTGGCACAAAGCAGACATGAACCCACATAATTATAGGTAGGGATGCACATGTATTTATAGGACCATGCAAATACCTAGGACATGCTCTCATAAAAATGTGTTTCTCAGTTGTTTGTTCTTAGCACTTTAGACAAAGGTCATTCTAACTGACAGAACATAGCTGTTGGAATATGGGCCAAAATAACAGAAATAACTGTTGTAAAAAATCTGCAAGTTAAGTTCAAGGATGGCATGTAAGCCATATATCCTTATAACCAGGGTCAAAGAACTCAGTGCTTGATCTTTCTTTGTGTTGAAGGAGAAATGTGTTCTTACCCTAGTTTTGTGGCATTGGACTAAGTAGACACTTCTTAGAAGAAGGCAGGCAGAGGAGCAGGAAGAAGAGCTATCATTGTCTTCCACACTTTTCCAGATTCCCACTAATTTTAGTTTCTTTCTACCAGAGAAGCTGGAGGAGAATACACTGCTCCTAAAGTCTGTTTCAATTAGATTCAACTGCTTTATTTCCATTTATTTTGCTTTCCATCTATTTTTATTGTTCACACAAATCCTCACATAAAGCTCACATAAAACCTTCAATCTTTAAATTACATTTTAATTATTTGAATGTGTATTCTCCACATGGAGAAAGATAAAATTGAAAGACTGATGTACTGAGCTTTTTTAAAAAATGCTGATAAAATGAGCAAGTCTGCCCTCCTTTTTATTAGTTGTGACTAATTACCTGATTTTTTAATCATGAAAGGAAACTGATCTTGCTGCAGAAGTTGTGCAGCAGAGGATCTGGTATAAATCCTTGGTGTGGACCTAGTGGGTTCATATGAGGTACATACCATATTGGCTGCTGAGGAATTAAAAAGCAGTAACCCCTCAGGGCTTCTGGTAAACCAGCTACAAGAGACTATTATGATACAGGGGCTGCATAAAAATCAATAGTCCCACCTTGCTGCATGAGTGAAGCAAAGGGTGTAGGAAGGTGGATGGAGAGGATGGAACAAGCCCCTTACCCACAGATGGACAAAGGCAGGTTTGGACCAGAGGGAGCTCCCCACTGCTGCTGTTCTCTGGTGAGTCTAATTGCCATGCCTGGCACTGTGGTCCAGTGAGATCCGAGCAGACTGGCCAGAGTCTATTTGGAATTCCCACTCTATCATTTAGAAGAGCTGTGTTTGGCATGCAGAGGCTGAGGCCTGAACTCCTCTGGTCCATCCTAAATAGCTGTTGCTACTGACAGCCACGTCACGTCTCCTACCTCAGCCTGCATTTTTCAATTTCAGAAAATTCCCTGTCATCTTCATCCTATAGATCATTGCCTTGCTTCAGCAAAGCACTTAGGAAATATTTTCCTTGTAGGTCTGTTTGCATTAGACAGAAGTCACATCTCTAAATTAGATGTTAGTTTGATTTTGCAGTTGGTTTTGCTTTAAAGGCACTGCAGTAACTTCTGTTCTAAACAGCTTTTAGTCTAAACTAGGCTAGCATGGAAGGCAGACAGTTCTGGAGCTGCTTTGGGAAGAACTGATATGCACAATGAGTGTATACACAACAGGAGATGAATGATCCTCCCAGACTAGAATTAAAGTGCTTTTAAAGCTGTGAAATTTGAAGCTATTGCATAGACTTTCAAAGTGGTCCTTTGCAAGAGGTTAAATTTTCAGTATAGCACACTCAGTTATTCTGGCAGCATTACACTTTCTATACTTCTGCCAATAGCTGAATTTAATTACTGTTGCATTTATGGAAATATTTACCAAAGTAAAAGAGCAACATGAATTCCATCAGTTTCATATAAAGTAAAGCAAATGCAGAGATGTTGGCCTATGGAGAGAATGTGGAGAACCTTAAAACAGAGCTTTGCATAACTGCCTGTAAGTCTCATTTCTTCCCCTCTCTGGTTCAATGAATTTTAGCGTGCATGAAAAAAATGCAAGGAAATTGGAGAAAAGCAAAAAATTGGGGAAAATAAACTCTTCTGTCTATTGCAGCAGAGTCAACAGTCCTTCCCATGTTATAAGAGGTGAAGTCACTCAGAGAGAAAAGGGTGCTGAAGTTTTCAAAAGCAACAAGGGTGAACTGTACCCCCCTCTTACAGTGTCTCTGGCAGTAGTTTTGTGCAAAAAGTACTAAGAGGAGGCTTCTTGCTCATTCATCTTTAATCCAAATACCAGCTGCATCATCTCATTTTCCTTCCCATTCAGAAGGCGAAATGGCTTGTGCAGAGCTCCACAGTCACAGTCCTACAACCTAAGAGTGAGGCTCCTAAAATCTTCTCTCTGTTAAGGTCGTATTTTTGTAGATTCCTTTTTGTTCTCTGCTCATCTGGTATCCACAGTCTGTCCTACAGCTGAGTGTCTGACTTTTTATTGGTGAAACAATGTACCCTGAGCTTGACACATACAGTGATGCACTTACCACCAGGGAAAGGGATCAGGCAAATAAAAGCCCTTTCATTTAATTTAATTTCATTTTCAGTTGTTAGTGCTCTAAACAATAGTTACTTGATAAAGAAACACCTAATGAAGATGCCCTTCTCTGTGGATTTAGGGTAGGACAGATTGTACTTCCTTGACATTTAAAATGTCAGAGGAACTAAAGTAGACTGATAACACAATTAAAAGTATTATTTTCATTGCTGGCTTGATTTATACATATCATGGATCAATTATTCTAGGTACTGAGTCAATAGAAACATGGGGAAGATAATTTCTTAACACTGATTTTAGCTGGATTTAAATCAACCTTCTAAGCTGGGACTTCAATTCATTCTAGAGTGCAACTCAGTCACTCTACAGGAAAAATTTACTCTCCAAAGCAGTAGAATTTCTTTTTTTGCAATGCCACCATTACTTCTTTCTGTGAGAGCTTAAAGCTTGTGACTGAAGCAGTAGAATAAAATCTCTGAGTGCTAGTATCAGTAGATGTGAAAGTGCTTCATGGCAGCAAGAGGTTAATAAACAATTCAAGAGAGGTTTTTGGCACCGTTAGGAAGAGTAGTGACTGGAATTTTTTTTATTTTAAATCTGAGGGCCATTGCAAACAAAAGAAAATGGGAAACAAAAACAAAAACAAAAAACAAACCACCCAAACAAAAAAGGAAGAAATAGAGATAGAGAAAAGGCTGTAGTGAGGTGGAATAGAAAAATGTACAGGATTGAACTGTAAGTGATGATACTGCTATGGGAACATAATAATAAAATATTTTGACTGAATGATTTAGGTATTAAAATATTACCTCTAATGTAATTTGATTGATTGTTTAGAACATTTAAGATGACACATAAGTGGCAAGCTGGCAAGCAAGTTCTTATTCCTCAGCTCCCAGATAGGAATAAAAATTATTTCCACCTTATAATATTGAACAAAATTCTTTTGTTGTCAGAAAGGCTGCAGGTAACTCTATATATGTTAATTTCAATCAGGCTGAATTTTAATGTGTGAAAATTTTACAAATTGTCATTATAAAAATAATGTAGCCTCAGGTTATTATTGTCACTTTAAACACAGTCTACCGATAACTATTGGGATGGAAAGAATTCCAAGCATCCATGGTAATTTTTTCTTATTGGTTTTTCCAGTGTTTCTACTTCCAAATTTCAAGTGAGGCTGACAGCTTTGCAATTCCTTAGATCTAAAATATTGTTATACAGCCATCAATGAAGTAAGGTTTGTAGGAGAGTTAATATCTTTTATTAGCATATCCACAGTAAATATACATTGGGAAATGTTAATTTACTCAATTAGACAATTTGAGGAAAGAAGGATAACTGCTACCTATGGAGAAAGAGAATGTTACCATGAGATGGAATAGGAGACTTTCACCTACCTGAGAGGAAAAAAAAAGGTAATTGTGTATCAATGAACAGTTAAATATATGTGAAGGATAAGAAAAATCATAATGTGCTCAAAGTAAGTATCTCTACTGGAGTTCTTGAATATGACAGACAACACCCTCACAGACTGCATTTCCCAGTTCTGTGTTTCAAAGAGATTTTTGTAAACCTTTCCATTAGCCCCTCTCAATGATCAGAACTGACAGGTCAAAAATAGATCACCCCTATTTTGAAAATACTCTCCCACTGGCTGATACATGTTCCTGTACTTGCTTTTCTGAGTTCATACTATTTAATGTACAGCACTTGCTTGGTGTCTGGGACAATGCTCTGTAAGGACTTTTAGGGAACCAGACAAAGTACCGAATTCTCTAGGGAACTGCATGTGTTTCATCTTTGGGTTTGCCATCAAAGACATTTTATGTGTGCCATGTTTCCATTGTTTGTGGCACAGAGCCACAAATCCCCTCTCCTTTGCAGCACTCAAGTATGGTAGATGTACAGCCATGTTTCCACTGCTCTTTACTGCAGCCTGACAAAGGAAGGCAGCAAACCCACACAGTGGGGTGCTCACAACCAAATTCAAAACTCATCAATCCTGTTGGAGCAGCAAGATCCAACAGTGCCCGTATTTCTTTTTAAAGTGAATTAATGGGGCAGTTTTGCCACGAACAGAGAATTCCCAGTAACGTGCGGAAACTAATGTTCTTTAAATGTGCTCTGGGAGGCCAGCACAGTCATCTGCCCCTGGGGATAAGAGAAGGTGTGATCTACACACACCTATAGCCTAAATCTAAATGTCTTGGAGCACTTGCAAAGATCACTTCTACTACCACAGATCTGTAACTGTACATCTATTGCAATGCGTGCCTTCAGGAAGTAATCCCCAAACAAAATTTCTTTCTTGACACTTCTGTTGAATTATAAGCCTAGTCTTAAATATGGAGTTTGTCCTAATTTGGCCAATACTGAAAATCAATTGTACTTTGGAAATATAGTAATATTTACTTCTACTCTACAAAAGAAAACAGTTTGCTAAAAAGACAAAAAAAGGCTAGAACCATCTCAGCTACTGCAGCAACCTGTTGGTGTGCCTCTCTTCCTGTTCCTGTCTCTACAATTTTTGCTTAAGGAGCCCTCTTCTCTATAGTCCTTCTCTGATGTTCTGGGACAAACACTAAGATCTGTTTTATTTTTTACTAGCTATGACATTCACTTTACAGCTTTGCCAACGTGTAGACAATTCTGAAGCCACTGCAGATGTAGTCCTGTCATAGTTCATACTCTGATTCTGACTGATGATGTACTGATAACATGCTGCAGTGAAATGTCAAAATACCAGCCCCAGATGACTGTTTGGATCTCCTATTATAGCTGAAGGCTTAGTTCAGACACAAATTCCTTTGCTGTTGACATCTACCTTTAGAGAAACACACTCTACCCTGAGAATTCCAAATCAGAAAATGTGCTGAGTTTTATATAGGGAAACAGAGCATAGGAAGGGATCATCAGGTTCAATGAGCCCAGTTGCTAAACATGAATTACAGTGTAGCAGACTTCTATTTCAGGAAGACCTGTAGAACAATCACCCCACATGACCCTTCTAAGGAAAGTATTTCCTATTGATTTTCAGGTTTTTTTGACTGCTGAAAATATCTTTCCCTATGTCAAAAGCAATGTATGTGATAGCCTTCAAAATAAATAAATTCAATTACTCGTCTTCCTTTCATTTATGAAAATCTCTCCTTGTTTATCTTGTGAAACTTTCAAATGGCCATTCTATCTGCAGTTTAATTCTGTTATGCCAGCTATGGTACTGAAAGAAGACTCATATTCTGAGACTTCTTTATTTGCAACCTAGTTGGTCTATCTTCAGCAGTTTCTTCTTGTTATGTCTCATGGAGTTTCACAAAAGCTGCAGCTCTCCACAAGTCTCTCTGTAATAATATGTTGCAGGTAATTATTGGTTTCTTGGAATGCACTACCCTCTACTTCAAGTCATAATTAAAGGAATCAAACTTTGGAACGGTCTCTGGAAATCTGAAAATAGGAGTTTAATTTACAAATGTTAGGGTGGAATGGGAAATGAGTGAGCCAAAATCAGCATACTACAATGCTTATTTGCAATACTCCCAACAGGACATCCCTTTTGTTTTGGCCACCAAGACTTATCCAAGGGGTCTTGTATATATATGGGTTGGTGAGAACAACAGCAGGTCCTCTCCAGAAAGAGCAGAGTACATCTATTATCAAGACAGAAAGATACTGCTTGAAATTACATGAAGGTCTACCATCAAAGGGAGAATATTGCTGCAGGGAAAACAAATTCTTACAGACAAGGCCTCTTATACCTGCTCATCAGTGTTGCCCACACACTGAGTGCTGAAGCCCACATTTTAAAGGAGGATCTGGGGATATGTTTTGTTTTAAACAAGTGAACACCTTCAGGGATGTGAAAGCATTATGTGAAAGGATAAGGCTTCTGTTGTGCTTTCTGTATCTTTATGTTAAATGGCTGATTTCAGAAAACTCTCAAAATTTTGTTAACAGACTCCTGGCTAAATCCAGGTTATAGCTCATCAAGTGTACTTTTAACCCTGTTTCCAAAGTTCTTCAGATATGGTCTATGAGTATTTCTTCCTTCCCAAGTGGTGGGTTATATTCAATTCCAATAAAATATTGGCAGCAGTTTTATGGGATGGTCTGTACAGACTTGGGAAGCTTTACTCTGAGATTAGGTGTCATGAAAAGATAGGCCCAGAAAACTGAATGGTGCAAATAACCTGGATTGTATTCATTTCTTGGGGTTTTGCTGTTTTGTTGGGTTTTTATGTTTTAGTATCACAGTGAAATTTTTATGAATTCTCAGCAAATAAAAGAATAACCTTCTTAACTAAAAATGGAGCAATGTGCTCACCTAGATACTGATTTACAAATAATTCTCTGCCTTTCTTCTTTCACCTCTTCCTCACTACGTACTAGCTCATTTCTTCTTTTGTGCCAGGATCTCTCATTTGTATAGTTGGAGGACATTTTACCAGTTTTTGAGGATCTAACTCATTTTCGGTTTCCCCTTCCAGTCCACTCCTCTCAGTACTTTTAGGTCATCTTTGAGGTTCAAATTAGAAACCCCGTGACATCATGATTTCCCCAGATCTCTCTCTTGCAGTTTTAAATAAAGTGCTTTAACTTAAAGATTCTTCATATATGTCTCAGGGTTTGTTCTTTTTCCCTCCAGTTCATTCACGATATGTAAAATCAAGTATTCATTTTTGTCCCTTCCATTTTCCTTCCTCTTCTTTACAGGATAAAGGTTACTTTTTTGCATAACTTTTTTTTTATCCATGAAGTCTCTTACTAATATCTAGGATGAAATATCATCTCCTGTGCATCAAGCATCTTCCTGTACTCTTAGAATTTCTCCCAATACCTTTCTGTAAAAATATTTTTGCTTAGAAATTTAGGGTTATATTTGTAATAGAAACATGCACAGAAGAGAAAATGTCTATTATTGTCTAAACGTCTTGATTTTCTTTTCCCTTATTTCCTTATTTCCTGTACCCTGTGACAGGAGGGGAGATTAAGGGCTGATCACTGGCTGATTCCCTAATCTGCCATTTCCTTCTGAAAAGGGATGATTTAACAGAGGAAAACAAGCATTTGGGGTGATGGATTCCAATATCTAAGTCTTGTTTTGACCCTGGGCAAGAATCTGGATCGTTTTTTCCCACATCACAGCTAAATGTCCAGCTCCACAGAATTATTTTGCACATCTATTCCTGCATCACCTTTTTCCATTTCTCCCTCCCATTTTCAGTCTGCACACTTTGAAGGGCATGAAACCCCCAGATTCTTCAGGACTGGAAAAGCAGTCCCCACATCTACTGTGCCTCTTTCCTGACATGAAAATCTCACCTCTGTGAAAAAGTGGGTAACCTAGAGTAATTAATTTCTGAACTGGTGACAGAACTGTTGGTTATATTGGCAAATGGCCATAGTTTCTTGTGGTTTCCTTGTCTGGCCCCAAGGAATTGGATAACTCTGCTCAATGTGTGGTCATTTGCTTACTTGGTCACCCATACCTGATTACAAAGGTCAGGATGATACCATCAAGGCAATACACATGAAGCTGTTTTAAAGATGTTTTCTATTTCCTCAGAACATATTCCACTTTCTTTTGGAAAAGGTCAAAGCACAGAGAATGGGGGAATAAATGAGCACTATGCTAATAAGCTTCCTGGAGCTATCATTTACATTAATTACATGTTTTCTCTGCCTCCTTTGGGTATGATAGAAGAAAGACATGAATTTCACAGGGAATTTCACCTCTATAAGAACATGAATGTTATATGAGAAGGACTAGAAAAGAAAGTTGGAATAAATAAAACCTCTCTAGTTACAGAGCAGCAAAATGGGAGATGTTTATGGTTTTCTTCTAACATCTAACATCCCCACACCCACCTCAGGCTGTAGCTCTCTTATATCAGTGTCTGGAAAACCTAGCATTTTCACCCATTATAATTTAAGTGCTGCTAATGACCACTGCTCTTAGAGATTTTACCAAATAACTGAAAAAAAAGTATTCCTAATATTTTTCTTTGGAAAACTACTCTGATCAGAATAATGATCATTAACATCTGTTTACCTGTGACTGTCTTGGGAGGCTCATCTCCTTCAGCCATTCCCATGCTCTACTCACCTAAGTAACTTACTGATTTCAGTGGAGCTAGTCAGGGGAGAGAGGAGTCCAACACTCTGCCTTGCAGAAAGACATCCAGAGTTGGTCCCATGTGGCCAGAATTAATTTTCTTCCCTGTGTTTTCAGGCTTTTCCCACTGTTGTACCTCTCACATCTCTTCTCATTTGGATTCTTTCACTTGCTTTTTGAGCTTTGTTAGAAAATTGAGAGAAATGTTACAGAAACAGACTCTTACAAACCCCTTTCCCAGTGCTATTGCAAGCACTGGGAAATATTGTTTATTTTTCTGTTGCATCTGCACCTGGTACCAAGCAAAACCTCTTCAGCCCCAGATGGTCAATTTTTAATGCTGCTCACAGCAGGAAGCAGTAGTTTGATGGCTGACCTCTTGGTACCATCACTGTTTCTGCATAAAACTGAGAACCACCAAAGAGAAACAAAATACTAGGAGAAGAAAATGAGACATAAGCAGCTCCAAAATTCAAATAAGAAAAGTTGGGGATTGTAAAGTAGAGAGCACTGGTCTTAGGCTAAATATATACATTTACACATGGAGAGCTCAAGTCCAAAATAATGCCTAGGTTAATTCCTGTTAGCAACATTTTACTGACTTGCGCTAAGGCAGTAGGAGGCTGAAAGTACTTGTTTCTCTAACAGAAATGCCAGGCAAAATCCCCATACATGATTTTCCCATACTCCTTGAGGAGACACAGGGTGAAAAGCAAGAAGGAGCCATGGACAATGTTCATCTTTGCCCAGGCTTTGCCCTGTGCTGCAGGCACAGTGCAAAGCACAGGCTGGTGGCTTGGCTGGCAGCCACAGTCTCCTGTCCTTCTTCACTCTGTAGGGCTCCCACCAGGTGAAATGGCAGCAATGGACATCTTCATAGGATTTCCTACTTTCTAGTATACAGTTTTAAAGTGTTGTAGGGTACAGGAGAATTAAGTATTCCAGAAGAAGCGTAAAAGTGTGCTACGGACTAACAGATAAATTTCAGTGCAGAGTTTGACCTGTATTTATTTGTTCATTATTAATGTTCTGCAATCATTTCAGGCAGCATATGCCTTAGGGGTGTAGCACTCTCATAGCTGTAATATTTATATATCCACACATGCAGCACTTCGGTTTGTGTAAGCCTCATCCAAGTGTTAAAAAAGGACCTCAAAATACCTCTGTGATCTGCTAGATACTTGTCTGACCACAGACACTTGTAGAATGAGGGGCTGAATGTCTGGCCAAGTCCACAGGACACTCCAGTGTCAGAACACAACCATGACTGACACCAGTAAATGTACTGGTCATTCCAGTTTTTCACTGGTTTCCATCTTTTAGATTCAAGAGAATTGAAAACAAAATCACCTCTCTTTTTACAGACAAGCTCACCAGCATAGCCTCTCCATCAGTTGAACATTGTACGAACACTGTGTATGAAAATACAAAGTGAGAGATCTTTTCTTCATGGTCTTTTCCGGTTCCAGTAACAGTGTCTAGTAATTCAGCTACTGTCTCCCTGTTTGTGATGATGAAATGGGATCAATTGATGTTTCTGTATGATGTCACTTATCTTGAAAATTGGTTGAGAAAAGGGGGTTCTCATATTTTTGAATACAGCTGGTTCTAACCTTACAGTAGATTAGATTCCCTGCTAGAGACAGTTAAAGATGCAAGGAAAAAAAATGGACTTTAGGCAGAATAGTAAAGGATGAAGTCTTCAGCTCTTTCATCACCAGATATGCTAAGCAGAAGGAGGTCATATGAGGGGTTTGCAGCTAGTTAGGAAAGGAGGACCCTGGCATTTTTTAGCTGGCTCCAATCACTGCATTCAAAGCATAAATTGGCAGAAGCTATTGGGAGGAGACTGTAACAGCCTGGCCCACAGTACTGATGTCTGCAGGAGGAAAACGGCTTTCCACAGGCAAACAGATCTGTCAGCAGAAGAAGTTCAACAGAAGACAGATCTTCATTCATTATTTGATTCTTCTAATTCTCTACAGGGATTTGGGTTTAATGCCAGATTATAGCCCTGTATTTTACAATGCCAGTATAATATTCTAGCAGTTACTTTTAATGTAAGAAAGAAGTTAGAGTGTTCCAGTGAAAACTATGATGGGAAAAATAGAGCAAAAATAAAGCTATCTGAACTCTCCTAAATAGTGCAAGGAACTGTGTTTAGAGGTATTACAGAAGTGTTTATTGGAATTGCCTTCGGGAGGGAAATGGGGGGGAAGTTTTCTTGGTTGCATATTCATAAGACTTTAAAAGTGTTGGGGTTTGATTGGCTCTAAAGTTGTGCTGTATTTGATTGGCTTAGAAGCTGCAACGAGAAAAAAAAGAGGAAAAAAAGTAGAAATTCCATCCTGCTTTAATCACTGCCCACTCTGAGCTTCCCTAATGACTTCCAGATGTATTCTTTTTATGCTATTGTTTTGGCACAGTTTCCAGACAACTTTTGGGTCCATTAACAAAAAAAAAAAAAAANTTTTGGGTTTAAAAAAAAAAAAAAAAAAAAAAAAAAGGAAAAAGGAAAAACTCTGCCCTCCCCTCTCTTCTAACAGAAAACAGATTTCACTCTGGTTATATAAATGTGTGATGAGCTGGAGAATTAAAACGCCTGTTGCTTTCTCCAGGAAAATTTCTGATATAAAGTGAAAGAAAAATACTCCTTGTAGGGAAAGACTTGAAAGCAGATTCTATAGAACCTATTGATACTTATGTAAATACCATGAAGTTGAATAAACTAAAAAACATTAACTCTACAAACCTAAATATCCCCACCACAAAATAATTTTCATGCTGCTGTCTGTCTCTGCCCTGTTGAGCCATCTGAAGCAAATCATCTTGCCTCTTAATGCCTCAGTTTCTTGTATGTGAAATGGAGACAAGGGTGCTTAGCCACAAAATCAAAAATTTCTATGATCTGCAGATGGAAATCACCTTGCACGGTAGGGTCAAAACATCCTCTAACACACCTAGGGGATGACACAAGAGTCATGATGCATTTGCTAAGCTGGAGAGCAAAACAGCAGTCCCCTCTGAAGTGGTGTGTTTGATGCCCATGCAAGGCTGCCAAGTATTCTATTTGTAAGGTAGTCTGTTCCTTCCCTTTGGAACAAAATAACATATTAGTGCTAAGAACGTCTGTTTTTGAAAGTCAGCAAACTGCTGCCTCCTCCTTAGGCACCTCATCAGCCCTACCTTTTCAGAGGATAAAACTTAGGATGCATTAGTCTATATCTTTTAAGAGAATTCCACCATTCCTCTACTCAGACATTCTTTTTTCCCCTAACACTGTTGTCCACAACAAAAGGTCCACCCCCATGGTTGCTGTGTCTTCCAGCCCTCCCATCCATGACAAGGGAAGAAGAGGTATTGCTACACCTTGTGAAGAAGATATCCTTTTATCAGTCCTGGACTGCTTCATGAAGTCTGGGGTTTAGGTGCTGGCATCTTCTGCACCAGCAGAAATTCATTGGTTACCAAAAACCCCATGGAGTTTCTGCAATGAGCAGGGACATCTTCAACCTTGATCAGGTTGCTCAGAGCCCCATCCAACCTGACCTTGAATGTTCCCAGGGATGGGGCATCCACCACTCCTCTGGGCAACCTGTACCTGTGTTTCTCCACTCTCATCATAAAAAGTTTCTTCCTTCTATCTAATCTGAACATACCCTCTTGTACTTTGCAAGTGTTATCCCTTCTATCACTGCAGGCCCTGCTGAAAAGTCTGTCTCCATCTTTCAAACCTCCTTTAGGTACTGGAAGGCCACAATAAGGTCATTCCAGAGCCTTCTCTTGTCCAGGATGAACATCCCAACTCTCTCAGCCTTTCCTTATAGGAGAGGTGCTCCATCCTTCTGATCATCCTGTTGGCCTCCTCTGGATGTGCTCCGACAGGTCCATGTCCTTCCTGTGCTGGGACCCCAGAGCTGGATGCAGTACTGCAGATGGAGTCTCCCTCACCAGAGCATGGCAGAGGGGCAAAGCCTCCCTCTCAATGCTGGCCACGCTGCTTTGGATGCAGCTCAGGACACGTTTGTCTTTCTGGGCTGTGAGTGCACCTGGGTGGGTCATGTCCAGCCTCTCATCCACCAGCACCTCCAAGTCCTTCTCAGCAGGGCTGCTCTCAATCCCTTCATCCCCCGGCCTGTGTTGATACCTGGGGTTGCCCCAGTCCAGGTGCAGCACCTTGTTGAACTCCATGAAGTTCACATTGGCCCACTCCTCGAGACACATCATTACCCTGAGGCTAATTGCTTTGTGTTTCGGAGATACGCTAAGCGGTAGTGGACTAGATGGTCTCCAAGCAGCAAGCACTTTTTGAGAATCAACCTTCTCAATTATAAATTCTTGCATAACATTATTTTATGTAAAAGTAAAACCAGCTCCTCCTGATAAGGTGAGAGAAGGGGAGTACTTGGGAAAGCTGTCTCTAGAAAACTTTCAAAGTGTTGGCCAGAATTAGACTGAGCAAAGGAATTTTGCAACCCAATTTTTGCTTATTTTAAGCCTTGTAGTAGAATAGGTGGATCTGTCCGTTATGAGGTACTAAGAACCTATTTCAGTATTCAGCACACTAACCAAGTGCAAGTCAAAGACAAATAACTTTTAGCAAGACAACAAAATCAATGCTAATGAAAGCAATTTTGATTTATCCCTTCTTTTTCATCAGTTACTGAGTTTATATTAGACAGAGGAGATCTATGACAGTCCTTTACTAAATAAAACATTTACTAATAAAAGCAACATTAAAATTACTTGTATTTCTCTGCCATGAGAGTATCTAAAATGGTACAGAGAACAGCACAAATTTTAATCTGTAAGAAGAAAAGAACATTGCCTCCCTCTGCAACTGCTAGCACCAATCTGAATCTAAAATAAAATCTAGGTGATAGGCACAGATCTCTCCTGAGGAACTGGTTTAATAATTGCTTAATCCTAGTAAAATACACACTTTATTATATTTAAATTATAAGATTTCGAACCTGTATTTTACTGCCTCTTACAATATCTCAACATCTATGAAGTGAAACCATTCTCTTTGCCCATAGAAATATAGATGAGGATACACCTTTGGATTTACAATGAAGACAAAGTGTGTCTATACCAGAACACCAGACACATCCAGAAGGATTCTGTACACAGAGGGGAGTTGTCGCAGAGGTACTGGTTCTGGGCCAGGAAACCCTTTTTGAGCACTGTGTGACACACAAGGATGATTTTGGGGCTGGTACCTAGAATAGGCACAGTACCTCACAACTGTTTGGCAGACTATGAGCTGGCATGGCCAAAAGCAGCCAGAGACCATTCTGACAATAAATATCATTTATAGTGCCCAAGGAGACCCCCTGTTTAATTTTACCACTGTGGTCATAGCCAGCATGGCCCAGATGTAAAGGGGGATGTACGAATTCTGTGCACATCCAAAGCACCACTTGGCAGAAAAGTTTCAGACAGCTTTGGGGCAAAATCAGAAGTTTCACATCAGAAAATCTGTACCATGCCCTTTGATGTGCATAGGTATCAAATCATTTTGGACAGGTGGTTCTAAGATTCACTCTTCTTTGCCAGATTCTTTAGTCCTTGATCACCAACATTACTGTTGTCATGAAAAGATCCAGCTCCTGCCAAGGTTGTGCAATGCTGGGCTCTTTGGGCAGACATTGAAATAACTCTTTTAACAGCAAGCCCATTTAAAATTTAAGAAAATCAATCTATTAAATATAACAGAATTGTAGGGCTGAGAAATCAAAAATTCAGCTTAATCTATCTCTTTACTTCTAATCAAGGGCAAATATTTCTAGATGAATGCTGACTCATTTGCTTTCCTCCCTAAACATATCCTTTTAGAACTTCTAAGGAAATTATTTCTGTCTAAAGAGTCGCAGTAGGCAACTACCATTAGCAGAAAGTTTTTCTCTAATAGATAACCCAAGTTTTTTGTCTTCTGAAGAGCAAAAAAATTGCTTGTTCTGCCCCAAAGTGTGAGCAACCTTTCATAAACTGAAAGAATGCAGATTATATGTCCATTCAATCTTAATTTCCTCAAAATTAATTTGTTAAACCTCTTCTCTACCTTGTTGAATGACTGCTTGCTCCTTTGCTTGCTCTCACTCTTGGACTCTCCAATTTGTCCCCCATGCATCTCAAGAGTGAAAAAAGCTGAGACCTCATGAGTGTGGAAAAACAGTATTTAACTGCTTACACACAACATTTTTGTTAATATAAATGAATGACAGGCAAAGCTGCAAAGAGGCTGTGCCATTGACAGTTTACCCTCCTTTGTATTCTCCAGATCCTTCTCAGAGGTGTTATCACCCACCTAGGTTAACTATTCATTGAATATTTGTGTATCTGTTTGCTTTCCTTCCTAAACTTATTTTGCTAGTGTTTGTTTTTATTGAATTCCATGGGTTTGCTCCCTTTCTCCAAGTTGTCAAGATCATTTGTAATCCTAATGATAATGGCTTTCAGCCCCTGTCCCCACTGTGGTGTCACCCTTAAATGTTTTCCTATTCCATTGAAATATGCCCTGAGAATCCTGGGCAGAGCAGAACTCACATAGAGCTCTTTTGACATTTAAAAAAAAAAACAAAAAAGCCCTGAATCAAACATTTATAATGAAAGACTATTTATAGGACACCATATTTATGACATTGTCTAAGACTGTCCCACTGCAAGACTACTTATCCAAACCTAATATCTAAAACTTGTCTCCAACTTCTTTTTTCTTCATCCTTTATGAATTCTACCTTCAGTGATTTCTCATTAATATGGTTCCCCCTCCCTAAAACTAATAATTAAGTGCAGTGATGTAACATGGATGAGATGTAGAGGGAGAGTAATTTATTTCATGAAGATTTATTTTTGGCAGATGTTCTTGCAAAATTTTTCTTAACATATTCACTCCCTATTTATTTGCCCTTTCTTTGGGAAGGGCCTAATGAGAAATCTCATCCCAGAGACAAAAAAGTAACAGCCCCAGGATATGAGTTACCTTTTCACTCATAGCTGACCTGATACAGCATTGGCAACTCTGCTGGTTCAAGCAGGAAATTGAATTAACTGACTTCCAGAGATCCCGATCAACATACCTGACCCTGTGAAGTGGACCTTGCTACTGCTGGAAAGAGTTTTTCAAAACTTTTCATGCAAATATTTTTTTTTAATAAGTTTTTTCAAATCAGAATATTTCCCTGATAATTAATCAGTTTTACAGTAATACTGTAATACTGGGTATTTTAAAATGTCTCAGTAATGGTTTTGCTTACAAATTAAAAAAAATATTGTTTATTAATCCCCTCCCTCCATGTATCATACTATATACTGAAAGGTTTTTGTAAAAGAGAGCGACTTTAAAAAAAAAAGAATATTAAAAGCCTCTCTTTTTTAAGTAAAAAAGGTGTTTTTAGTAAAAATGTTGATCACCAAAACTACGAGAAATGAAAAGCAGTATGAAAAGCTTTTCAAGCCATGTAAAATGGCATTTACTAAACTTTCAAAAAGTAGAAAACTCTTCAGCTTTCTTTTAATTTAAAGAAAAAAAGTAGTTAAAAATTATTTTACGATCTTGTTCTCTTATTTGTAATTGGTGATCTAGTATTTTCTAAAATTTCAGTAATTTAAAGCCCTTCTATGTGTAAATGTTAGGTTCCCCCTTAGTTTACACGATCTCGAGCCCTGGTGCACGTCCTCCTCAAGATCCAGGGGGCAGTTTAACAAAGGCTATTGCTAGATCTTGCCCAGGCTTTGTGTTCAGCCTGGATATGCTCTGTCATTTGTATCTCCCTGACACGTCATGACGTGAAACAAGCCAGCTTCTCCTAGCAGAGATTCCCCACAAGATTCTTTTTATCCTACTGTGCACAGACTGTTTGAAGCCCTGCCTCTGTCCTCCATGTGCTCTTCAGTTCATTTTTTCACTCTTTTGTTGCAGATATGTGAATCAGCTCAGATTAAGTTAAAAAAATAATGCAGCATACGGGGTTTATGTTGTGGCAAGGAGCAGGGAAACTTTTTTCAGCATAAAGGGGGAGAGCAGGGAAGTTTAGACATTTGCCATTCATTAAAACTGCTCTTCGAGTGCTGCCAAGGAGAATGTAGCTCAGGCTCCGTGTGCTTTCCCAGCAGAAACACAAGCACCCATATGCTTAGCTGCAAATTGCTTGTTATTTACTTCATGAGCTCAGTGGCAAACTGCATCCTATTCAAGGTATGGAACTCAGACCCGTCCTCCCCCTTTATTTCTTTGTGATTTTTCAGAAATATTGGTACCTCCCTAGCATTGTTTTTTACAACCAAGTATCTTTGCACTTAAAAATGGAAAGCTTCAGAGGTGATAAGGCAACTTCTAACCCACAATAGTAAAGCACAGGCAGAGAGGACAGGGGAAAATGTCCTTTTGCATGGTGAGAAGGAAAATGTTAAATTCTCTGCTGTTCCAAACAAACCCATAGGATGCAGAAATACCATGGGAAAGAATGTTGACAAAGTTTATGCTTGTGGGTTAAAGATGCGAATGCTTTAACAAGAAAACTTGCAGGTCGAAAAGCAAAGGATTCCCTTCCCCCCTGCTCTGCTTAAATATTTCTTCCAGGGATTTGAGAACTGCAGGATGACGTGGAAAGGGGTAATAAAACCCTTCGAGTCTCCGGGTGTTCCACAGCCTGGCCTCACTCACAGCGGCTCTAGACACTTTAAAATTAAAAGTCCCACGGAGTGAGTCATCTTGCCTCCCAGCTTCTCCCCTTTCAGAAAGGGTAGGCAAAAAAGGCTGAAAATTTCCCCTGCAAATGTCTCGATCTTGCAAGCTTTAGTCAAATCATAACAGCATTTTTTAATGTTAGTGAGGAACTGCTGTAAACAAAACTCAGATCCTGAGATCTAGCAATTCTCAGTCTCAGTGTATCAGGCTGCGCCGCTACAAAAAATTTCTGTGAAAAGAAAAATAAGAAGTTTTTTTTTTGTTTTTCTTCCTGACTTCTCAGTTTTTGGGTGGGGTTTTTTTGGTTTTTGTTTGGGGTTTTTCGTGCCCTGTGGCTCTTAATTTGGAATTGTTGACTCTCCTC
Source organism: Promerops cafer (assembly GCA_013398275.1). Lineage (NCBI taxonomy): Eukaryota > Metazoa > Chordata > Aves > Passeriformes > Nectariniidae > Promerops > Promerops cafer. Next base: position 1,585,312 of record VZSE01009779.1, read on the forward strand.
CTGCCCTGATGGTCACAGGGGACGTACAACATGCATACCATATAATTGGGAAGCGGTTCAGGAAGCTGCCACGTCTGTAGGGCTCCAGCGCACAAAAGGAGGCGGGGGTAGCAGGAATACCTTCTACTTGACGAACTTGGAAATCCTGGTGCCACATCAGCAGGAGCATAGCCCAGCACAGTGCTCTTCAGTCACTGCAGAACTGAAATGCGCCACAGGAGTGATTCAAGGCGCGAAACTGCCCAAATGCCTGCTAATATCTGCCCTTCTGCCCCTCACATCTCAGTCAGCAGGGGATGGTGCACACTTCAAACCTCTGTTTACAACAAAGTGCCTTTTAGTACACTAGGAATTTCCTACCTCTATATCCAAAAGCCCCTCAGTTCCCTTCTCTGTGAATCAGGGAAGAACTGAGGCACAGAGAGACTGAGGATATATCAAGACCATGCAGCACAATTTCACATCCATGTACCTGACCTGGCCTGGGAGTCAAAGCCCAACAGACAGGGAGCCAGTGTTGCTCCTACCCTAAGGAGCCCCAGGTCCTGATGGCTTCTGGTTCTAGAATTAATTCAGGAATGTCTGTATGGTGTTGTGACTGCCATGAAGACATAAGTGTCATTCTTAGCTAGCTTTGGTTCCATTCTGCTCACGTTAGCCAGCATAGAGGAAACTCAAGCTTTTTTGTTCTAGAGGTTGGGAGAGGGACTTTGAGCCACATGTATGAGACACTTTACCCAGGTTTGGGCCCATTGGGTAGTTTTTAACAGAGTGGGTTCATTTATAAACACTGAAGTGTATTTGCAATTCTATGACCTATGAAGAGGCGATCCAGGAAAAATTCATGACTGTATTAGCAAGGCCAAAGAGAGATCACCTGTATGGACACTCCCTGTAGGGATGACAGCACAAGCATGAGCTCATTTACCTGCTCAGCCCTTAGAAGTAGTGAAGTATGAATTACAGAAAACTTTTGATTCACAGACCTTTTTACACCTATTTAACCATATATCTGAAATAAGAGTGTGTGTTCACAGAGCCATGGCTCTACCTATCTCAGACATGATGTGCTTGAGGACAGAAGAGCCTGCTGAAGTGTGTGCTCTAAAAACCATCTTTGGAACTATCAGAACTGGCACCATATGCTGATTATTAGGATTTTTTATCCTGTGTACTTGATCTGGAATGTTGAAATATGCAGAAAAAAAGAGGGACATATAACAACTTAACAGGGATGATAAAATCTTATGTTGGGAGCAAAAAGGAGAAACAAATAGCAGAACTCAGAGAAAAATGTACGAAACAAGTGAAGTTTCCCCAAAAAGTATGTGTTATCTAGACAGAAGCAAGCAGATTTAGATGTTTAAAGGTGGAAATTAATGTATTCCAGTACCATTTTTCAAATATTTTTGAAAGGTTTGAAGAAAACCATAAATACAACTGCACAGATGACTGTTGGATCATCTAGAAAATAAACAGAATTACAGATTTTTCTCAGTTGGTGACTGATGTTCAGTTATCTCTTTTACCTGTTCCAAGTGCATTTTTAAATCATGTAAACATAATCTGTTCACATGGGGAACAGACACAATTTCTCATTTTTCAGAACGAATATGACTGAATAATTTACACATTATTTACCATACAAATTCTGTGATTGTGTGAATTGTGGAATGAAGTGTGTGCACAAATCCAACCGATGTCTAAATGCTCTGTATTATATACTTACTATATACACAATCATGTTTATGTGCTGAATGCTGATATGAACTTAGTGCACTGATACCTATTTTGTGACAAAAATCAAAGTGGCATGAGGTGGCTGCAGTGTCATGGCAGAACAGCAGCCATCCAACTCCGTTACATTAATATCCCACCTCTGATAGAGACCTGCAGGACTTAGATGCCAGGGTAGGGGAAGTATTTCTTTTTCTGGAACAACATCTGGCTCCTTAATGAGCTCCACAGGTGGCTATGCTGGTGGTTTCTAGTCCCTTATGTGGTTAGGCTCTGTGTGGACAGCTTAAAAAGCCCATCATGTCAATGACTGCTTCATTCAGCCTGAACTGTTTTCGTTGGCCTTAGTGATACTGTGGGATCTGTGCAACCTCAGCAAAGCCTCTCCTGAAGTAGGTGCTTAAAAACACCTACAGTTCAGACCGGAAAAAGAGATGCTTTGTTTGTTTACACAACATTTAGCACAGGCAAGCTACCATCTGTACAATCTTTCTGAAACTGTTTATCCAGCTTGTAAGATTTTTGTTCTTAATAAAGAAATGAAACACGTTATATGCATAAATTAAAAGAGTGTTTTAGGGCTATAAAGTCAAGCACCCAAATTAAAAAAATTCAAATTTAAAAATGTGTGGAAAATATTCAAACAAATTGGTATTCTTTTCTCTTCGGAAATGTTTTGGATACTTAACACAGCTCTGGACAGATTGTTTTAGACTAGCTGCAGTTTTCTGTAGGAAACTGAGATTTTGATTCACTAATGCAATATTGCCTCACACCATTTTTAGTGCTCCACTCATAATAGCCCATTGTTAGCAATGTATTTCTTCACACTTCCTGATTTTCCCCACTGGAGATTTAAAAAACATTTGGATGTCCAAAAAAAAAATAATTAACATCCTAGCTTTTTACTTCCTTCCACCTTTTTCACACAGTGAGGAAGATAAAATGCATTAATAAATCCACTTAGGGAGGAGAGATCAAAGAAGCAGGGATTTCCTCCATTTCTGGTTCAATTTAGGTCAGTCAAATTGGTCCAAAAGTTCAGCAAAAAAGCCTTTTGGTCTCCTTTCTGCTGATGCTAAGGGGAGTTACTGTGCAGCCCCATATGGTGTTAGTAGAGCAGGGTCAAATTGGAATAGCCTACATTCACCTGTATGCAGGGTAAACAACTGGCTTCAGTAGGACCCAGGATTTCAACCCAGAAGCTTTACCAAAGGCTTGTAATGAAGTCCACAAAGTCCTTCAACTCCACAACTGAATAGAGATCAAAATGGCACATTATGTCTGAAGTGATCTTTCAAAGATCTTTTAAAGTGTACTATGAGTTCCACAGAAACTCTTTATACTCAGTTGTTTCATTCTCCTTTTGTACAAAATCACTTTGAATTTCTAAACTCAGCAGAACTCCTACTCAACCAATACACTAACTCATCTGAATAATTTGAACCTATTGCACAGTTTATATGTAAATTGCCTGAAATTAAATCAACTAGATTGAAGGCTATGTGTTCCATTAAGCATACGAATTATGAGTGCTTCTGATGATCTGAAGAACGTCTGGCAGCATGGCACAAAGAGAAATGCAGTGATTACCTGTGCCTGCAATGAATGTAATGGAAACCAGTATAATACATGTTTAACCTGTGGTAAGGGGAATATTTGTGTACTCTTCTGACCTGTTATATGAAATCTGGGAAGTTCCTCAGGTGCAAGGATGGTCTTTTGGAATGTTCCTTTCTTTTTCTGACCAAATTATGTTCCCTCTTCGCTGGGGCAGTGGTGTACCCAGACATTTGAATGCTCAGGGATGAATCAGAAAAACTAGATTCAAGCCATGTCCCAGTACCAGCTGAAGGCAATCCCCATCTCTTCAGTCCTCTGGGGCTGGGGTTCCTTCTGCTGTGCAGTGACACATGGAAGAAATATGTGCAGTCTTTGAGTCCAAAGATGATGGAAGAAATGCCAGACTTGGAATTGTTTGGGCTGGTGGAAGTGAGGAGGATCACTAGCCTCTGGATGGACGCGGAGTGGGAGCTGTTGTATCACAGGATGTTTCTGCACAGCTGGGAATCCTCCCTGTCCTTTTCTTTCCCTGTCCAAAGGGACTGCAAGCCCATCCACACTTGCATATGCAAAGGCTTTGTGTTGTTGCAATAGGGAAAGAAAATGAAGGGTGGATATCTGAATTATGAATTATGAATTCGTAATTGATTCATTCATAATTGTGAATTCATGAAGGGTGGACATTCTGAATTATGGCTCTGATTAACAACTGCTCAGACTGAGCAACCTTCAAAGAATAAACCATGAGCACAGAAATTCTCTCTTCTGAAAGGTGAGTTTCCTTCTGAGAGATAAAAAAACAGAGGAAGGGTTTAACTCTCCCACCCTGCAAGCATTTGCTTTAAACACCAACCTATGGAATGAAGGATATCAGTTCCTTCTGTTCACCACAGTCTGGCAGTACATTAGGTGTTCACAACATTTATTTCTTAGTTTACTTGACTAAAGTAAGATGCAATTGTTTACATTTCCATTCACTCTAAATAATATGAACAATATTCTGTACAGGCTTCCCAAGTAGCCTTCTTTACCTGGATTTTCCTTACACCTTAATTCATGGTATGTGACTTTAATACAACTCCTTAACCTAATCTTTTCAGTATGTTACATATATTATTAGATGTTATAAATCAAGCTTCTGCACCATATACACAGAATTTTAATGCCTTTGTTGCTATTGTAAACCAGGCATTATCCAAACAAAACTACTTTACTGCCCTTCTGGAAAAATAAAACCATTTTTCTTTGAAAGAAAAAAAAAATACATTTTCAGTTCAGCAGTAATGATGAATTCAAACATTAAAATTTCTCTGTCTTTTCATCCATTTTTTTCCATCTGCTCCTGCTAGTGGCCCTGCTGGTGCCAGGGTCATTAGTGTAGCTGGAGCTGCAGAAATGGGACTCACTCTGGTTTGCCAAAGAAACAAGCCCAAGACTGGAGACCAGAGGACTCAGAGCCCTTGGACAGTGGCAGAGTGGTGGCACTTGCTCTGCTTTCCTGCAGACACAGTTTGTCCAAGGATCCCAGAACCTGGCTTGCACTGATACCATAGTTCATCCCTAAATTGCCAAGCTAAAATGTTTTCCTATGGCTTCCAGCTTGGTCTTTCTCTCTCTAGTTCAAACTAGTATATAACAACAATAAATGCAGCTTAAATATTTCCTTTCTCTCTGTCTAAGGCAGAGAAGATAACAGCATCATGAGACCTTGCAAAAAAATAAGGATTTTTTTTTTTTTAAGGAAAAAAAAAACCACTCTGAGAAAGCAAGCTAAATTAAGCAGGCTGAAACAGGGTCATTCTTTCCATAGGGTTTTGTTTATACATTGAAGCATATCTCTCAGGCTGTGGCATCCAGTTGGTTACAGTTTCTAGGTGAATGAAAAAGGCCTTGAACAAATTCCAGCACTAACATGTGACTGCTGCTTTTATGGCTATGAAATGGAGGAGGGGGTCCCACGTTTATATTGACTTTTCTCAGCCGGAGGCTCTACAGTGCCATTAATCCATAAAGTGAAGCCACTTACAACTGGGGAGCCAAGTGTACTGCTAAGCACATGATGCTAAGCATCAAGAACTTTTATTTCTGTATGGATGAGGATTTGCCTGGAGTGACCCCCCACCACTGCAGAGGATTCCCCATTTCAGAATCTTCAGCTTTGCTCTGAAAGTGGGGTTCCTGGAGGTTGTGCAGGGTTCAGTTGATATAGCTGTACATTGCTACCCTCTCTGAATTTCACACCTGAGAGCTCGTCACTTCAATTCTAGTAGCACACAAACACTTTGCAGGCACACTTCCTCTTGTCATCCAGACACACTGATGTCTTCACTGGTCAGCTGCAGGTTGGTATGGAAAATGAACTCACTCAAACAGCATTCAATTCAACTTATTTTTCATATCAGTTTTAGAACAACTGCTGACCAGGCAAAATTCCTGCTGAGAAAAAAATCAGTTTCACAGTAAAAAAAAAAAAATCCTGCATTTCTGATTTTATCCAATTATTTCAAAACAGTCTAGTAATTAGAAGGATGATAAATAGATGTCATGACATTCTTCTAAAGTAGTTGGCTTCTTTAGGACTTTCTGTACTTCTCGCTGCAGAAGGAAACTAAGTTAACAGCAAAAAAAGAGATGCACATGTAATGTGAAGACACAGGTTCCATAAAAAGACGAAATACAGTGCACTTAACTAATGAGGATACAGTTGCACAACACTGAATTTCAGCAGAACTCAAAGGATGGTTTCTTTACAATGCAGGGTATCATGAGAGTCTTTAGTTTGTGTGTGTTCATTTCTAGACATCATCTGAGATGTGTACCTCAGTAAAGGAATTCCTTTTTTCCCTAAATAGCTTATGACCATTTTTTTCTACTTACAGACACCTCCTTGCTTCCTTAGGTAACTAAAGTAAAATATTTTGAAACATCACAATATGACAATTCTCCTGGAACTACTCGCAAACCTGACACTCAGGCTTGTTTTCCTTTTTATATTCCACAATCAAATATAAATTAGAAATGTTTTAAAGCTTGTCTAACAACTGTTTTCAGAAGGATGACTACAACACAGCAGACAGAGTCAGGTGCTGGCAAGGGGGTCCATCACGAGATGGAAATTCAGCATACATGGAATCGTCCGGGGTCCTTCTAGGAAGTCCTGTCACAAGCAATAGGAGACCTGTCAGAGACAAGGTTGCATTGTGGGTCAAAAGTTCTTGCAAGACACAAGTTACCTACTGCACAGGGCCCAAGTACATCCAGGAGGCAGGGCCAGAATCAGGGCTGAAGAGAGAACACCTACAGAATAATTCAGGTAAGGACTCGTGGCCCAAGGCTGTGCTGAACGGGGGCTCCTGAAGCACAGGAGAGGGTGGAGGCCCCAGGGTGAGATTGGTCATCATTCAGGCCTATTAGTGGCCTCAGAGTCCTGTCAAATGCCTTCTTCAACCTTCTCCTTACTTCATCTGCAATGGCCCATTGTCTGATACTGCTTTCGCCATTTTGAAGAATTAGGCACTCCTATTATGGAAGAGCATTAGGACATCTTTGTTGGGAACATACCCAGTCTGTCTCATTAGCCATTGCTTTGAACAGTCCAATAAGAAACAGAATACAGAACTATCTCACCCTTCCCACAACATACACTGTATGTGTCACCTCTGCAGAGCAGTACATTCTTCAGGAAATTTTTCAGAAATTTGGAGGCATTTCCTTTTTTTTGTGCTGTAAACATAGAGACATGAATGCTCTTTTCTGATGCAAAACCTCTCTGCAAACCACAAGTGACACCACTACACTTCCACAAGCACAGGGAGCCAAAATAACTTCTTCCCTTTCCTATGGTCCACACAGAGATGGGTCATACGTGGCAAGTCGGGCACTGTGCTGGTGCCCTGCCCAGGAAGCAAATTTCAACATAAAATACTGGTTGGTAACTTCAGAGGCTGAATGTCCCGATTGCAAGCTTAGTCCATCTCCCAGCCCCTGCAGAACTGTTCTGTAATGGTGCAGAGAAATGGAATAATGAACAAGTGGGCAGCTATGCTGCTTAAGATTTTAGTATTAAAGCTGCAGAAGCCACTATGCACTGTGAGGACTCAGCAGGAAATGCAGCCATGGAAATTCTCGCAGTGGGGAACTGGACTCTCTCTTCACATTCATTTAAGGCTGAACAAATATCACAGGAAAAAAAACTGGGAGACTACTGAATCTTCCTAAACATTCTACTTACTCCTGAAGTTCAAGAAGTAAATGCCACTACACCCATTCTTATTAAAGAAAGGTTATTTCTTTGGAAATAATCCCAGGAAATCTGATGGAATGATCGCAGAGTTAAGATGATAATGCACAGTGATCTAGTCTTGATTCATAAGTGAACAACAGGAGCAAACCATCCATTAAAAATAGACTCTGAAAAGAGTCATTATTTTAGCTTTGGAGTAGCCTGGTTTTGCAAAGCAGTGCATCACCATAATCTGTTTATTCCTATTGTGTTTTTTGTTTGATGTTAAGACAAAGTTCCCGGGGTAGGAGGCTGGTAAAGAAAATACATTCCCTTGCTACAAAATGTTAGCAGACAGAGCTTTGCTTTGCTCACTTTAAGTATTCTGCTTAGTTTGGCCCATAACTCTGTTTTTTCTGGAAACATCTCATTTTTCTTTTGGTCTGCTTTCCAAAACCACAGTGTGCTGAAAAAGAATTCTTACTCTGGTGCTTCTCTGCTTCAAGGAAGGCTCACTTTATACATTCCTGTATACCTGTACCCTGCATTTTCAGGACCGTATTTATACTAATTGAAATATTTATCCCACCACATTTTTATTTTTCTGAAAAGAAAAGGACAGAAGTTTCAGCCAGTATACGGGGGATGATCCAGCTGGCGTCTCCAGTGGAAATTATTACTGCAGAAACATTTGCAATCACTTAGCTTTGCTCTCCCATGATCCTTAGCAGAAAAGGCTGAAAACAATTCAAAATAAATGTAGTGCGATCTAAACAGGGAAAGCAGAAATGAAAGATAATTTGCAGCAAACGGAGGAGAAGCCTTTCTCACCGTTCAGGGTCCATTAGCTACAAGATTTTACAGTTATTTCAGCAATCCTGTTACAAATGCCTGGAAAATTAACACGTATGGAGCCTTTATATATTCTGCTGCTCAGCTACAGTCACCCACATCTGTTTCTGGTTTAAATTATACCTTGCTCTGGCATGGATTCAAAGAGCAGCAGTGGAAGTGAGTCTGGGTCTGGGACTTGACTGGGGTAAATGGATGCAGCTCCACTGAGAGAAATGCAGCTAAATCCACTAAAAATGTGGTGCTACATTTCTGGAGACCTGTATTTCTAGAATTTTCTTCCCTTTCCCTTCCTCTGTGTCCAATCAACTCTTCTGCACAGGAAAAATAGGGTCCCCACCTTAGCCATAGGATTCAGTTCTATAGCTGTGTGTGAACTTCTTTGTAATGCCAAAAAAAGAGAGCTTAAACATTATTAAATTCAGAAAACAGTTGGTGTTCATCAGATTGGTAAGTTTTGCATTTAAGAGGATCATTTATATATATTTATATATATTTATAAGTACAGAAGCTGGGAATACAATGTGATGTGTATGTGTGTGTTTCCACATCCATACATATATGTTCATCGTATGATTGTATGTGTGAAAAGCCTTTCATATAAAAATAACTCAGTAAGCAGAAAATTCCTTACCAAACAATTTCCTGTACCAGAACAAGCTACATTTTCCCATTTAAGTAGGTAATTTCGCATGCTTCAGCATGAATAAACTGAAAAATGGAGAAAATCACATCTTAGATTGCTTCAGCATTTTACCTCACAAGACTGATTCTGTAGGTTCAGCAATTCCTCATACATTTTACATGCAAGAACAATGAAATGATACTAAGGATGCACTAAGGTGTCATCATACAGTTTTGTCCTGGAAATCCCAGTTTCACATAAGCTCTTAAATAAGCACAGCAGGGTATTTAGCTTCTGGAAGAGAGGCAACATTTGGGTCATATTCTGATATCCTATGTTTCCTACTAATTGTCTGTAGTAGCACCTATAGTAGCAGGTATAAGGAGCAGGGTCTCTTCCCTGGGCCTGTGGGCAAGAGGCACAACAGAGCTCATCTCCAGGTGGCTAAACTCTCTTGCACCTAAACTGAAACTAAGCCCTTCCTTTATGATTTGGGACAGACAGCACTGAGTGAAGTAGAAGCACCCTGCAACTCAGCCTAGCAGCAGCTGGCTCTTACAAAGCAGAGGTGTAGCTTTTGGGAGAAGCTACAGCCAGGAATACAAATGAAATAACTGTAGGTCACAGAAGATGCACACTCAGTCAAGAAATCTGTAGTCATCCAGGAATAAGACCCACATTTCACTGTTTCTAACTATAGTACAATCCTTCCTCTTCTTATATTTGTTACCTAAATGACTAGGTAGAGTCAAAGCAGATTGGGAACTATTTAGAAGAACATTCCTTCCATTTTTACATTGACCATCAACTAAGCAAACAGTTGAAATCAGACCTATGGCCACCTGCTTAGGGAACTCTTCAGTAAGTTTCATTTTAAGTCCAACACGGCTTAATGAGTTTCATTGTGTGTCAGCTCTATTTCATTCAGGATCTTCATTTTTGTTCTTGTTCCTTCGTTTGCGACTGGGTTTCTATATTTCTAGGAAGAATTTAAAAAGACTGGAAACTAGTGAACACCAAGCAAGAGAAATTTTCATTCATCTTAGAAAGAATGGTGGAGTGAAGCTATGTTTGGAGAAAAATGGAAAGGAATAGTTCCCAAATAACAGAATCTTTCTTAAAAGAGAAGACCTTAGACATTAGTACAGGTTAGCTTTGATTAATTTTAATTCAAAAGAAGTAGCAAAGGGATAGGAAGTTGACAGATTGAGTAGAAGATTTTGTATATATAAAATTAAGGTGGAAAGTTCGTAAGTAGGAATTCCAGTAAGAAATCCCAGACTACAGTGTTATAATTTTTAGTCTGATTTTTGTAAGTGCAAATGGATTAATATGAAATAAAGATGAACATTTAAATGGTGAGCTGGTTGAAGCTGAGAATTTACAGCTTGAAAGGGGCAGTTTTGCAGCACAATGTTTGTCTGATGACTTTATGAGGCAAATCAGCTTAATAAACTGCCCAAAAACAAGTACAAAAATAAAAAACTAGTGGTTTTCAGCTGCTTTAGAACTTGTTCACCAAAAGTTAAATGAGAGCTCAACCTGGAAAAAAGGGACTACATGGTCAGGACCACATGGGAATGGAATCACATTTTACAGCACCAGGTGCTTCAAACAGTTTGTCCTTAAAACCCACTAAACCTACCATGCTTCACACTGTCAATACACAGACACAGATGCACATGAAAAGGAAACATCACATAAAAAGGAGAATATATAGGTGTGAGAGAAATAATAAAAAACTAATTTTTTAGCCTTTTATTCAAACTGTTTCACCCATCCTGGTAACAGAGAAATTCTGTAAAAACTATCTCACTAAAAGCAGTAAACCCCTATGATTTAGCCAGATAGAACTCATGGGCACCAACAGGTGAAAGCAGCAACATGCTGCATTAATTGCTCCTAGTATCATCTGTATATCAAACAAGACACTTTGGGGAAAAAAAAAATCACAAAAATCCTCCTCTACTTTTTTTTTTTTTTTACTTAAGTGAATAAACTTTAGATCTATGTTGGTTCCATAACTATAGATTTTTAATTTGTCAGTCTGTAAAGACTTTCTGCAGTGTATTTTTATGTTTTCTCAGAATATTAGAGGTGTGTAGAAGGAGCTGATTACAGAATGAACACATAACCATGAGACATTAATGAAATAAATTTTAAATATTTACTAGAATCAGATAAATAATTGACTGGGTTTTTAGGGTTTTTTAATTCAGTCTTGCCAGTCAAAAGAATTTGCAGAGGAAAAAAACGTTTTTGTCCTCCCTTTTAAAAAAAAACTTAGGAAGGTGTCATTCATCTACAAGTATGTTACCATTATATAAACACTGACTTCTGCACATTTATGACACATCTAGTTCTACATGTGTTGATTTAAAAGCTTTTACTAAACTATGGAATATCGAGAAACAATAAATTTCTGACAGATTAATTGTTTGTATTTAATTTGTCTTTCATAGATTAAAATATTACTTTGCTTCAGCACATGTCTGACACATGATAAAATACAGACTGGCCCTTCTGAGGCATCACCACTGCCCAGGAATAGGCAGAAATAGCTAGGGTTAATCTGCACATCTAGCAGCAACTCCCATGTCAGAAAAGAAATGCACAAGTCAACTACTCAGTCCCAAGGAGACAGCCATAGGAGGTTAAATCCAGGATATTATTTCAGTGCATTAATCCTACAACCATATGGAAAGGAGAAGAAAAAAAAAAAAAAAAAAAAAAAAAAAAAAAAAAAAAAAAAACAGGAAAACTTTTTTCCAAATTCTGCTTTATTAGCCAGAGTAGGAAACCCTCACTCATCATGTTGTGAACTGTGAATCTTCCCCAGAACCCAACTCTCCCCAGGCCCTGGGGGAACTTGGCTTCCCAGGTCAAGCACACAGAGCTTGACAAAGCCATGTGCTTTCTAGGTACTGCAGGCACAGCATCAGAGCACTTGCAGCCCTTCTGGGGAGAGGCAGAGACTGCTTTGTGCTTGATTTAATGCACCAGTCCCCTGCCTGCTCAATGGGAGCCGTGTGGCTACTGCAAATATTTCATGTTCAAACTATGGGGGGGAGGGCAGAATGTGGCTTTTCCCCTTTTTTCGAGACCTCATAGTTTTAAGCATAGATTCTGAGAGCTGAACTGCTTGTGGAGCCCAAGAGAAGAAACGTAATGGTGAAGGAATCCTCTTGCAGCAGGAGCAGCACTGCCACATGGCTAACTGGCTGGAGCAAATCCTGCCACTGCTCTCCAGGCCCCTCCTTAAGACACAAGTAAACGTGGCTCAGCAGTAAGCTCTCCAAACCAGGGCTTCTCAGATGGAGGGATTTCAAGGAAACTGCCTAGGATTGGTAGGCTTTCTTACAGAAGTACTTCCTTGCTTTCTTCCTCCCTCTTCTCCTCCTCCTTCGTTCTGCAAGTCCCTTTCTGAGGGACTGGCTGCCAAGGCACTCCAATGTGATATGAAGGCTGATAGGAATCAGAACAATCTTTGCTAGGCTTATTCCTTTTTAGCCTCTCTGCCATGGCCAGACAGGTGTTTCTGACCATGCCTTTCTTTAGAAATTAAAGCACTCTTCATTTTTCAGCCTGTTTGGTGATAGTTACCATGTATTTACTCCAGACTAATAAGAGGGCAAAAGGAAACAGCATAATCTGATATACAATGCCATTAAACGGGGAGGCCCATTCAAGCATTTTTCCAATGTAATTTCCAACAGTTCACATCTTCATTTAAGAAGTGTGGTGCACACAAAACAATTACTCTGAATCAAATGCCACTGAAGACTAAAATGGGAGTTTCACTGGACATCATGATTAAATAAGAGAGAACTGCTAGATGCCACAGCCAGAGACTACGGTTGAACCAGACCTTCCCTGCTGCCTTTCATATATATGTCAGAGTAAGAGATATATTTAGTTTTTTAATGTGTGTGTTTAAAAAACCATGAGTCATGTGGATTTTGCTGAATGATAAATGGTTATTATGCTGACCAAAGGGTGTGCCCTTCTCTGAGCTTTCAAATTTAGGGTCCAGCTTCATATGCTGCAAGTTAACACAAGATTCACTGCTTGTGAAATGTTGCACAGCACTGAGGGGAGTTAGAGAAGCAGAAAAATCAAAAGGCTTTGTTGTCAAAAGTGGGTTCTAACAAAGCAGGTGACATCTCTGTGTTATTATAAACCCCCTTCTTTTCAGGTAAGCCCAGCATAATGCTGAGTGTTTCTGCTCAGACTTCTCTGGCATTAGCAGCCCTTTTCCTCTGAAGGGCTGCATGAAAGAAAAGAGTGGTTTAAATACAGTTAAATATTTGCAGTCAGTGACGACTATCTTGTATTTTTTCATAACACCATCAGGCTTTTTCTCCTCTCTTTTCATTTTCACCCTTCCTCCTCACTATTTCATAATAGGGGGGATACTCAGCATGAACTTTGCCTGGATACTGAAATCGGGGAGTTGCAAGCAGTTTTACTAAGAGAAAGGAGGAGGGGGAAATGGCTGCAGCTATAAAGCGCATTTGGAGGGCTGGAAAGATCCTCTACTTCCCAACAGCTGCACTGAATCAAGGCAAACCACAAAATAGTTTTGCAGCAGCTCCCTAGAGCACAGGGGGAACAAAAGTCAGACAAGGCTGGTTTGGGTGTTGGTTTTTTTTATGGTAGAGGACAGGAGGGAGAAGAGGACAAAAAAAAAACCCTGTGTCAATATGACACTGTGTATATGCATCTGTAAATATACAGGTAGCTGGCAGTTATGCTCATTGTCATATGTTACCCATTTGCTGTGATTTACATGCTGAGTTTTTAGGGTAGAATTCATGGACTAGTCAATTGCAGTAATTTTCTGCTAATAGAGACATCAGTAGATGTAAAGAAATATCTAAGGATGTAGATAATTTTTGATTCTCCGACTAGTGACACTGAAGAAATTACATTTACATTACTAGTTACTCCATATTAAAACTAGTATAAATGTCAGATTGTGTCTTTATTCTCTTCCTCTGACTCTCCACAAAAGTATAGACCCTTTTGTAGTAAGAAAAATATGTGTTGATTGTCTGTGACATTGCCTGAAGTTATTCAGATACTTTTAATGCAAAGGTTAAGAAAACTAACTCCTCCTAGGACATGAAAAACTTCAGCTGAAGTCATAAGAATGTCTGAGCTGAAGTCCTGTCTCCCTCCCTGCCCCCATTCTTCGGGCTGCACTATTCTTAAATAAACTATTTGGGCTGGAAAACATTCCTTGCGTGTATTTTGACTCATGATTTCTCTGCTGCTTTAGAACCTTTAAGTGCCAGACAACTAGACAAAAGTTTCACTCTGCCTAATCTGCTGGGGGAAAAAGGCAACTCCTCGGTTCCTTGAGCACAGGGAGCCCAGTCCAAAGTAAGTCACCACTTTGGGTGCTGGCTGTTGCATGACATGTGAGGAGGAAACATGGGCTCTTTCCTAGATTTCCTAAATGCACTCTCAGACAGACATGAGATGATTCATAGCTGGCTATGAAGAACTCTTGCTTTCCAGCTTTTTTTTTTTTAAACAGATTTTGGGACCAATCCATCAAAAAGTAGCTTTCAAATAACTCTGAAAGAAAGGCTGACCACTCCATACAGCCAGCAGCAGAAAACTTTTGGTGTAGCAGGGAGAGTTTTCTTGATATTGAAACCAAAGGTAAAACATAATTTCCTTATGTGTTTACTTAACAAACCATTACATGCAGTACAGATTTAGGTCCTCTGTCTCATAAAGAGAACAAATAACTTCCACAGGTTCATAGTTTTAGATGGACACAGGTACAGATCCATACAAACAGTCAAATTAGTTAAGATATGTTTACATATCAACTGTTTGTGTTGCTGTCTACATGCATGCACTCAGATCATGTAAACTTGCAAACTAATGCAATTTATTGCACCCTTTAAGGGAGGAGAGATAAAGTAATCTCATTTTCCCATGTTTGTCACAGATTATTTGTCATGCTCAGAGACACTGATCATAACTCAGCTGGTGACAGATATTTGTAGGCAGCAATTCACATCTTTGTGCTTATATTGTATGTAAAGACTTGTGGAGACACATAGGGCTCTGTGTTTCTTTTGCCAGTTACAGTGACTACAGAGTATTTTATTCCAAGGGGTACTGTATGCTTCATCTGCCATTAAAGGTCACGCAGTATGGTAAAGAAATTTTAATATCTCATAACAGGGAAATACTGGAGCTTATAGAAAAGGAAGTGAAGAATGTTCTGTATGAGCTGGAGCAAGCCAATTCACTTTACATCCAGGACCTGCAGCTGTCAATTATCAGCTGTGCAGACCCAGTGGTGTTAAGCAGCTCACAGAGAACAGCAGATATGAAGTGGAAGGTGAGACCCAGTGCACTGCAGTGTTTGCATCCACTCCCCATCTCTGCCTGCTACTGCAGCTCCACTCATGACCTGCTGCAGTCTTTCCCACACAGCAAATTGCTCCTTCTTCTCTCACAGCTGCAACTCCCAGCCCATCAGAAGAGAGGCAGATATTTGGTGCCAGATGAACAGCAGCCATTTCACAAAACTCCTGACCTTGCCCCTGTCTCTTTTTCATGTTATCTGAGTGAGCCTAGCTGTTTTCCCACCACATAGAACCCAGTTAATTGCACACTCACGTGCAGTGCAGGAAGCGTATGAGAACCCAGCTAATTATGGGACAAGTCCTGCAACATTTATTTTTTTTATTATGGGGCAAATCCAAAAGTTATGGACACTTCTGAAGTGCTGCTTTCTTTGAAAGGTGATAATACAAGCAGGACCAGACCTCAAGAAAAACTATATCACATGTGCATGCATACATAGATATTCACAGGCCTACTTGGAAGGCAGAGGGGCTGCCTTAAGTCATCTCCTGACCTCGGCCATACCCCCCTCTAGGTCCCTCCACTTGTTTTCTCCACTTTTCCTCCACTTTGTTTTCTACCCCTGCATTGAAATGTCAGATATGTTTACATTATGCCTACCCAAAAGACTTCTGTAAATCTCTGATCAGCCTGATCATATAGCAAAATAGTTATTTGGTGGTTCTCTGTAAACACACATATTGTTCAAATTAGGGCTTGAAGACAGGAGCTTCCTGTTTGCTCTGGTTCTTTTGCAGCCTAACTTGATGAGCAAAGCCTCTGCAGGTGACAATATAACCCTTCTGGCAAACTCATTAAAAAGTATATGTAAGAAATACAAAAAATAGCTAGAGCACAACCACCTTGCTGTATCAAAGCTAATGTCTCAGCCCTTCAGAACCATAATCAGCCACAAATTTCTTTAGAACTGACTAATAAAGATCAGGTCATCAAGACAACATCTTCTAAGTAGCATTTTAATGCCCAGACAACCTCTGCAGACACCACTGTAGCAGGAAGATGGCTGAAAAGCTGAATTATATCCACTATTGAATTCAGATAGCAAGAATGCCTTTTCCCAACCTTGTTGTTATGCCAACTCAGTCCTAAATAAGGCCTGACATTCTACTGGGTGGAAGTCTAAATATTCAAAGATCCCATACAACTGTAGTGAGCAGTCTAACAGGAGTGTACAGGTGATGACCAAAAGATAGCTCTTGAAATATTAATTACTTGAAGAGATGTAATGCCCAGGTGCAGGTAGGGTTGAGAGAACAGACACAACACTAAAGGTTCTGACTGGCATTAGGGCTCAGCCACAAGATCTGCTTGTGCCAAAACATTAACATTTCTGTGTCACGGGAAATTAAGGCTGGGCTGACTAAAAGAAGAATATTTAGCACCTTTGTTGAACTGCATATCTTCAAAGCCTGCACCAGCATGAAACTATTGGCATGCATCACACCTCTGCAGATCATGTAAATGAAGGCTCTTGTATGCATAATGCAGGGGCAGAAACAAGGACCCAGGAGGCGAACTCTCAGAGGTTAGCTGCTCAGTCAGTGATTTCAAGTGATGGTAAATGCCTGTCTTATGGCAAATGCCATCATGCTGCCTTTTCATATAACTTGTATGCAAACACTCCATTTGTTGGAAATCAAGAAATTGTCTGGGAGCTAAATGACTCCTTGAAATAACAAGATTCTAAGATCTGAAAAAATTGAACTGGAAAATGGTATCTCTAACTCATCTGTGTCTGTTGACTATATTAATGACCTGGAAACTGAAAATTGGTGTATACATGTTTATCATGTAACCCATTAGTTAGATTTCTAAATGAAATTTGATTTCACCAGTAATCTGGAGCATAGTGGGTAAAAGAGCAAAGTAAGTTAAAATCCAAGAGAAGAAAACTATGAAACTTATACTGCAGCAAGTAAATGGAAAGGTATTCTTCACTTTTATCTACCTAATTTTGGCAAGGATGTTGAGAATGAAAGCCAAAGTGCTGTCATTTTTAGCAGTGTGATTCTTGCACCAGTGGAATTTTCTGATGTGCTGCAATAGATTCCACCAGGTGTGAATGCAATCATTCTTTGGTTCTGAGTCTGTTACAAGTGAGCCCCTGCTCCTGCTCTGACCCTAGCTTAGAAGCAGTTGTTACTTTGGAGAAGTAAGAACTGAGAACCTGAAATTTTTGTAAAATTGCTAGTTATATTTTTCATGAACAACCCAACTGTGAAATGCAGCCCTGTACACAAATGAACTGGAATTCATTGATAAGATGTTTCCTTTGAAGTCTTTGAGATAGAACTCCTCAGAGCCTGAAATGTTTGACATCAAAGTATATATTTTCTCCTGTTTTTGAGATAGTGTTCCAACCTTAGGTTAAAAGAGCAGAGAGCACACTTAAATTTTAAAGAATGAAATGTAACAGCGTAGGAGTGAATTTGCAACATGTTTTCTTCTCTACCAAATGAAACCCTAAAATATTAATATTTCCCAGGATTACTTAATGGCTAAGAGAGAGTTTGGCTCCACGTGACTGCATAATCCACAATCTAAGTCTGCTAGGGTCATACGATAAGAATGGATATATAAGTTATGTGCTCTCATAAAGGGTGATCTTCTCATTTACAGTTTAGCCAAACCAAACGCAAACACTCGTGTTTGAGGGGAGTGTAGGAGGCATGACCTCCCATTTCTAGTCTATAGCAGTTTTATAACAAAGAGACACTATCCTCTGTGGTTTGAAACCTTTCAGAGAAGCCTTCCAAAAGCCAAAGACCTTTTAAATAGCATTCGCTTAATTAGCCAGTCTGGATTTTTTAAAAACACTTTAACCCTTTGTTGATTTGTTCCTTTTCCATTCAATGAGACCTTTTTGGTACAAGTAACTTAACAAAATATTTTTGTTATCAGTTTGGATAATCTGTGAGGGGATGGTAGCCTGTAGTCCCAGTTCTGTGACCACTGCAGGGCAGGCTGAGCAGCTGCTGAATCAAACCTCCTGAGGCTATGCAGACTACTTAGGCTGCAGCCCTAAATTATCCTGAAAGGGCATTACACTCTGGACTATCCACACAGCTCATGCCCTTTGAGCTCCACAGCACAGCATTCCCTTTTACTGTACACCAGCTGTGGTCAGCTCAGAGCAGAGCAGTCTGCTCCCTCACCATGTAACCCCACTCTGCACCACTACCTTTCCTGTAGGGCAATGGAGCCCCATTTCCACTAAAGATGGTCCTAAATCCCCAGCACTGTTCCTGAGACAAAACCTGTTGGCTTCCTGTGGTGAATCCACTGAGACTGGATTCCACCACACTGTTTCAGGAGTGGGGCGTTCATGCACACAGAAATTTCACCAAGACATCCTGGCTCTTAATCACTCTTTCCGTAATTTCTAAAATGATAAAAAGTGGAATAACTTAAAAATATAGTATCATTTGTAAGACAGCAGGCATTTGTACATACTTGCACTGGGAGCTCTTCTGTCCAGATCTTATCCTACTGAGCATCTTGTCACAGATAAAAAGCAATTTACAAATTAAAATATTCTCCACAATATCTGTTTAGCATAATCAGACTAAGCACAGGCAGTTAAACTATTCTCATGTACAGCCTGCTCAGTAATATAGATTCTGTGGACTTGATCCTACCTTTCTCAGAGTCAGATGGATATACCTGTCAAGACTTTTCCATTCAATTTTTCAATAGCTGTCTAAGGCATAATGTATTTTTCCCAAGAAAGATCCAGGAGAAAAAAATAAATCTGCAAACTATATAAGAAACAGAAATTATTTTAGATACACAGGCTTAGTATTGACAATTTTTTTTTAAATTTCATGTATTCTATTAACTTTTTATTCTGTGATTCTGTGATTCTTGGAGTTGTCCTGCACAAGGCCAGGAGCTGGACTTTGATGATCTTTGTGGGGCAATTCCAGCTGAGGATATTCCATGATTCTGTGACTCTATGTTTAAAGAAACCAGCTTTCTTTCAATATTGTGGGGTTTTTTAATTCATAAGTACTTTGGAACCTATCAGGTCAGATCAAAATGTGTCTAATGCAGTGTTTTGTCTCTGATGGTGACCAATAAAAGACATTTAAAAATGATAAAATAAGAGGTGATATTTTATTAAAATAGTCTCACTGCCTTTAGCTTCTTAAGGCGCAGGAACTACAAGCCTCAACTCTCACTTGTGAATTTGCACTTTGCAGAGTTTCAAGGTGTCCACTGATTTATTGCGTAATATTTCAAATATTCTATTAAAGTTTGACATGTGAAAATATCATGCTGTGAAAAAAAAGTGGAGTACAGCATTACAACAAGGCTGCTTATCATCTCACACGACTATGGAGGAGTACAGCAAGGGAAGGATGAGCAACCTTTTTCAAAGAGAGGAAAATATTGTAGAAGAGAGAATGGAGAGCTGCCACTCTATCTATTAGTGGTATTTACTAACAAGGAAAGTTAATACTAGGAAGATATTTTGTGCTGAAGAATGCCAACAACAGTCAACAAAATAGATTTACATCTGAAGCACAGCAGTCTTCAGCAAGGAGACACTTGCATCCTCTCTACTTGCCTGCCCACTGCATTCCCCCATAACCTTGTAGCCCACTTCAGCAGAACTGATGGAAGAATCCACAAAGATATAAAGATTCTGCAAGTTTCATGAAACTGGCAGGTTAGCTAGAGAGAAAAGACTAAAATCAGCAACTCCAAGAAGAAAAGGCTTCAGTGTGAGTCCAGATCTGTCTGGTTTGGTTTACCAGCTGGCTAATCAGTACAAATATGCTGGCCTGCTTGGGGTCAGCACTGGCATGGGCTGCTTTTTGCCCAGCTGATAGCTGCAGAATAGGAAACTGCCTAGAGAGAGAAGAAGGTATAGATCTGAGAAGGTAATCTAGGAGAAGGGAGAATCTGAGGTTTTTAGGATGTTTGTCACATCTATTCTTCTGAAGGTGTGTGAATCACACAGTATCACACAGAATCCCATGCACAGACTATTCTGAGCTGGGAGGGACCACAAGGACCACTGAGTCCAGCTCTTAAGTGAAGCACCCGTGACTGTGGCTTGGTTACGAGCACCATGCTCTGACCAATCTGTTGCAAGGTCTGTGGATTCCACCCCTCATGCAATCACCCTGGGCTTTTTACAAAACCACATGGTGTTACAATGAACAACGACCCATTCAACTGCATTAAGTGCTTCTAACAAAGCACAATCAGCTTTAAAAACGTTTGTAGGGACATACAACACTGTTCTGTATGCCATTCATCGATTCTACCACTTAAAAATGGGAATGATGTAGTGCACAGTTTTGGGGAACAGCAACATGATATACTCAGCCAAGCCTTATATGAGAGATCACAGCTGCGGGGATTTCACATTTACCTCTGTGTGACATAAAAATATGCCTAAGTCCTTGTACTCAGATGCTATAACATTTTTCCCTAGTCTGCAGCAGTAGATTTATTTACCTTTTCAGTGAACAGGAAACAGAAAGTTGTGAGAAGGACATCCAAAACTAATCAACACATAAGATTTCCTGTGCATTCTCCTTCCAGAACGAGGGATTCTAACTCCACGTGAAGCAGAACAGAGATCTGTCCACAGTTGCTGTAGGACATGAAAGCAGTTCAGGATGACAATTGGTGAAAAGTTTTAGTCATGGAAAAGCCTGGACTGACCAGGCAATGTTGTTGCTGAATACAACTTAAATCTGTATGCTGCCTCATTTTTCAAAGCAGGATTTAAATGCGTTTGAAAATTACCCCCACTGCCTGTGGGAATTTAGTTGCTTCAAAATCTAATTTCAGTGATCTGCAGTGTCTGAAACAAGCCTTTACTTGCACTGCTGCTTATTTTTGACTGTCAGTGTGCATACCAAGAGATCCATATAATGAAGGATCAGGTTGAAGATGCTTCCTTTACTGAGACAGATTTCCTTCCATTAAATTATGGGTTATATGCTCTTTGTTGTAGCTGAAAATTACCACTTGATATGGAAAACTACCATTTATTATTATGCTAATTGAAACTCAGGACATGAAGACAACAAAAAGACTGATTCTTTTCCCACCAGCTGTAAACTGTTACAGTTGAGGGTTCTTTTGATGGTTTTCTTTTTTTTTTTTAATTCTAATTGTGCAGCAAACTTTTTCAGTGGTTAATTTCAAGGCAAGGTACCAATAATTTGGCTGTTTCCTCTAGTATTGCCTGTCTGATTTTTGATTGCAATAGTAATTGTATCAAGCAATAATTAGAGCTTTTTATGATACCGTCCACAACATTCTGTACAAAGACATCTTCACACAGACCAAATACAATTTCAATAATAATAATAATAATAATAATAAGCTTTCAATTATTCCAATGATCTCTACCCTCTATATTTTGCAGTGTATTCTTGAATCATGCACTTCTGAGTTATTGTTCCCAATCTTGTTGAGAATGTAAAGTGATATTCATTGCATTTTTGTTTTATCTCATATAGAAAATTCTGAAAGGCTCTGTAAATGTCAATTCCATAAAGATGCAATGCAGCCTTTTAATACTGTGATTTGATCCTCATTTCAGCAATATTCTAAATAACAGTGGTACAAGCTTGGTATACCAGACCTCAGGTCCACGTCACAAACTTATTTACAGTCTGTCTACACACATCCATTAATGTGTGTTCATACAGAGAAATTATTCTCACCAGCACTATGTTAATTTGCTTTACTAGTATTTGCTGAGATTGATGAGCATCTCGAAGGACCACCTGCCTTTATTTCATCTCGCCTCCTGTTTTAGTTGAGAATTTTGATTTCCTTGAGTCAAAATTGTAAGGCTGGGAAATAGAACAGGGGAAAAAAAACAATTAGATGGTTAAAGCTAAAATCTAAAAAAAAAAAAAAAAAAAAAA